>SKCR01028251.1:600000-1061400 GCA_019454045.1 Zanthoxylum bungeanum
ATATTATATCGTCCTCGTCCGTCCGGATATTATTACATCAACAGTTTAAATATGATCAGCTCTGCATATTAGATAGACATAAAATTTCACATAAAAGATTTTAGTTTCATTCTCTTCAAATTTACGTAAGTTTCTCTTGCATGGATTATATATGCTAAAATTTATTTTGACGTAGGTTATTGGAGGGGATCAACGAATCACCTATAAATTCATTTAATTTATAGGCTATTATCTCTTTTTTAATTTTTAATTGACTAAGCTAAGCTTTTGTGATAATACATAAAAAGAAAAATTAACTAGCAAAGCTTTTGTGTATATACCTTTACATTTGGCCTTTGATTAAGCTGCGGTAACAATGCAGGTTGTAGCTTTAAGATGAGATTTTTAATCTCATATTCTGTAATATTTGAAGCTCTTGACCTTCTGCTAGACATTTTTCTGATATCTTGATCTCTCTTGATCAAGTGAATATAGCTACTGATCGAGTAAATTGAAACAAAGGCATAGGCAGCTTTAAAAAGAGAGTGTAATTGGTTGTAGGGGTGGCAATTTGGGTCAGGATTCGTTTATTCATTCGATTCGATTCGCTTTAAAGCGAATACGGGTTTGAAAAAATGGATTCGTTTAATAAATGGGTCAATTCGATTCGATTCGATTCGATTCGTTTATTAAACGAATCAAATACAAATTTAAGCTCATGGATTCGTTTATTCGTTTTATTATTTTTATTTACTAGTTCTTGTTAATTTTCAATTAAGATTCGAGAAATTATAACTAATTATCATAGAAAATGTAATATTTTCGATATTTGGTGAGATATTTTTAGTAAATATATTAATTACATATTTCATATGTATATATTTATGAAGAATTAATGTAAATCAAGTGTGATAAATTATTTTATTAAATAATATCATTGACTATTCGATTCGTTTATTAAACGAATCGAATACGAATCCTGATATTAGGATTCGTTTAATAAACGAATCGAATACGAATCCTGATATTAGGATTCGTTTAATAAACGAATCGAATACGAATCCATTACATTTTGATTCGATTCGTTTAGGATTCGATACAAATTCGATTCGTTGATTCGTTTTGACACCCCTAATTGGTTGGCAAATCGACACAATTGATTTTGGTAGAGCATTTGACCCACAATTTTCCATCACATGGGCCTATGCTTAGGTGGGACCTTTCTATTTAAGTCTTAGAAATAGACCCATCAAAATTTGTCAACTTTTTCGATTTCCAGATTTTGTTCACTTTTACTTAAGAGATTTTACTAATTAAAATAGTTGAGTTTCATAATAAATTAATATTGCTAACTTTGTAAAACATTTTCAAGCTAGATATTTACTTGCTACTAACAAATATGTTTTCTGTACTGTTGATGCCTCGAAAACAAATGCATAGGTGGTGAGATGTGACGACGCATATATAAACAAAATCAAGAAGAATGACAAAATTGCAAAGAAAATAAATGAGACATATCAAGAAGGTGACTGATGTATCAACCAAAAGTCTAATAATAAAATGTTTTTGGCATCATTTACCAATCTAATCTCAATTTGGACCCTAATTTCTGGTAGCTGATGGGGTATCGTTTCATGTAAACCATGTTTTTCTCGTATGCCACGATATAATCTTTTTTTTTTTTAAGGTGAGGGGGTAATAGAGTAATGGGGTATTACAAAAAATTTAGATGGGGTTAAGTAGTAGAAACTAAAAATAAGTCCCCAATGGGGTGTGGCTTGGTGGTGTAGGGTCTAAGATCTCACCTTGAGGTTCTGGGTTCGAATCCAGGGGGTGTACTTCTTGTAAGAGCCTGGGACAGTCGGTGGTTTTACCTGCGCCGCGGCCCAGAATGGGTAGTTTGGTGGCGGGGTTTCCATCGTTTCCAAAAAAAAAAAAAAAAAAAAACTAAAAATAATAGGTTTAAATGGACAAAGTTGAAATTTAAGTTAAGGATTATTTATATGTTATTATTAAATTTATGATAAAATAATAATTAGATATTATGAAAATACTTGCTACTAATAAAGTTATACAAAAGCTAATATTTTACTAATTTTCCGTTAGTTGTCCGTTTGTTGACCTAGTTGCCTTTAGTGTTAAAAATGTAATGGTCAACTAACGTTAATTAATATTTCAAAATTCATAATACCCTATTTTAATTTTGCTATAAGTTTAATATTAAAATATAAATAACTCTTTAAATTATTAACACATTAACCGTCAACAAATATTAGTTCACTTGGTTATGGCAATCCTATTCCATAAAGTAGACTTTGAGTTCGATTTCTCACAATATTCTAAGTGAATAAATAACTTATATAATTATTAGTTTTTAGGTCTTATATTATTATTCTATGGATCTTGTTCTCTTAGTCTTCAGCCATGTGTTACCAACGTTTTTAGACCTTATTCTCAAACACTTTGAGACCTAGTCAATAATTTTATGTATCAGTCTTTATAAATAAGATAAAGATGTTTGGACTTGGAATGAGAGTTCTATTCTGTCAAACTTCTGGGCGATGTCTTTGATTTGTACTCCCCAAAATAGTGATGTTTCTCCTGAATGCATGAGATCTTCAATATGGTTAGACATTTGCTCATCTATTTGTGCATCTTCCTCCACATTTTCTTCACATATGTATTTCGAAATTTCCTCGTAGGGCACTAGGGCAACTTTTATAAATAATACTGATTATTTATAAGTCGTTTAATGGTTAAATGAAGATACATGCTTTAGAGATCTTTTGGCCTCTATTAAATGTCGAATTGTGATATTTGACATTTATAATTAATATATGTATTTTGATTATTTAATGTCAATATAATACATATATTTTGAGATATTTGTATTTAATTATTTATTTATTCAATTATTGAATAATTAAATTAATTAAATATTTAATATCTTATTTCTTATTAAGTTAAGATAAATGACAACTTTTAATTGGATAAAATGGCCAATTATGATTGGTTTCATTTGGCACGATTTAATTGGTTGGTTTTAGATAAACATTAATTTGATTAATGTATTAAGACCACAAATTAATTAAATCTATTTCCAATTAATTAACAAAATAAAAAATGTGGCTATTATTTTTTCCTAAAATTCGGTCATTTAAGGGAAAATATATAAGCTTGTTTTCTTTTTATTGTTTCATTCTATGAACCCTAATAATCAAATACCAAGAGAGAGAGAGAGCAAAGGAAAAAAGGAAGAAAAAATCTTGGAAATCAAGTATTTTAGTAAGTTTTTTCTCACTTTTCCTTTAATGAAAAATGTTTCTAGCATACTAAGCTTCGATATGTGTAGCCTAGTTTGTTCTCTACTCTTTCATGGTTGTGATTTGATGATTGGGAACTTGGATTGAAGATGAAAGCATGTATATTAATTTAGTTTGCTTGAAATTATTCTTTAAGCATAATTTTTGCCATTTTGATAGCTAGTTGCCATTCTAAAGTCTTTTAGCCACTCATGTTAGACTTAGATTTTTATTGATATATTTCATGTTGGTGAGGTTCAATTGGTGTTGTAAGAATTGAATTAAAATCTTGAATTTGATTAATTTGGTGTTAATTTGGTTAAATTGTGAATTGTAAAATTACGGTTTCCAACCTTCACCAAATTTGGGGCTTTTCATATATGGATGAGTTTTGATGTATATATGATGTATATTAAATTTGGGAATTTTTGGATTTGATCTGGGCATGTTTTGAACAAAAAAGACCAGATTGTAAATTCTTGAAATCTGAGGGACCATTCGACAATTAAGGAAAAATCTAGTTCTTTGAATTGAAAACTGTATTTTCATGTATTAGACATGAATAAATTATTTTAGAATTGATTTGGAATCAATTAGATTTGTATTTGACGATTTTGGACTAAAATGATTAAAATATAAAGTTTTGGGGAAAAATGGTAAATTCTGAAAAATATTATTTTTGGGTAAAAAATTTAGTTTTTGAGTATTGTGTAATTGGAATAAATTAGTTTATTTTAATTTTCCAAGAAAAATAATTGAAATCGGAAAATTTTGATTTTCCGTGTTCCGCTGCGTTTACCCGAATTACCATCTGAAACCCCAACAGTCTACAGGTCTAGCTTCACACCAAAGGGAAGCTGGAATGTGCAGAGTTTGGAGAAATATTGGCAGGCCCAACCCTCACTTGGTTCATCAATCTACCATATCGATCCATTGGGTCATACCAACAGCTGACATACAAGTTTGTGGAGCACCTTGCAAGCTCGAGAAAATTACAGACGACCTCAATATAATCCAGCAACGAAAAAAGAGAATCATTGTGAAGCTACATGGCTCGTTTCAACAAAGAAAGAATATCCACTTCGGATCTCCATCAGCCTATTGCGATGGAAGCCTTTAGGAATGGTTTACTCGCAGATAATGGGCTTTATAAGAAGCTGACCAAGTTCCGATGCTACACTATGGATCAAGTCATGGATCGAGCCCAAATCGATATCAGGTGGGAAGATGAGGAACAATAAGGGAGAAATTTCCATCAGCCATCACAATGAGAGAACCTCAAATCCTCCCAAATGATCTAATAAATGATGTGCTAGTAATGCATCTTAATAGGGTATCACTTGATGTAATTAGACCATAAAAAAAAAAAGACTAGAAGCAACCTATTGTCACCACAGAGACATCATAGCTTCCCAAACAAGTATTCATTGGTTACTTTAGAAACAATTATCCTTCACAGAACTCCAACTTTGGGAGAAACTCATTTGCTCCAATCGACTTATATTGACCAACACCTAGCCCTATCGACATGCTTCTCCCAGCCGACATGAGAATACTCTCATAATCCTCCAGCATACTTAATCACCCAAGAATTATTCTCTATGAATGTCATCAACTTCATGCTATATAGGTGGATGGCCATCAACTTCAGACTAGATGGAAGGATTGTCATCTCTTTTAGACAACATGAAAGGATAATCATATTCACCATATGATAATGTGGATTGTCAACAACTCCGGACTACATGAAACAATTGTTATCTCCTCCATACGACATGAAAATATAGTCATATTATCCACACTACATTGATGGATTGCAATCAACTCAATACTCCATTAGACCGTAGCCCCCATGGACCTTCATCAAGTCTAGTCGACCAAAATCTCATGAAAACCAATTAATGCCCAACGAGTAAAGGTCAAACATAGTCGTAGACTGGGGACAATCTGAAAGGAAAGAGTTATGATAACTTGGGAGCGAATAACCTTCCTCAAAGATCAATAAGACCATTTGTCCCAATCGACACCACATGTATGAAGACTCAGCTTGAGGAGGGTGTCACAGTCGACACTACATGTATGGAGACTCTGCGTGAGGCGTATGTTCCAGTGGACACTACACGAATGAAGACTTGATATGAGAATAATGTCTCAATCGACACTACATATATGGAAACTCAGCATGAGGAGGATATCTCAGTCGACACTACACGTGTGAAGCTTTGCACTTGTTAAGGATCTCAATCGACACTACACGTCAGAGACTTGACACTCGTTTAAAGATCTCATTCGACACTACATATACGATGATTGTCGAATGAGATCCTTCTTTTTGTTCCAAATAATTTTCATGAATACCTATAATATTTTATCATACGGACCCATTCTACTGTTATGGGATAAATCCCCATACGAAACGTATGACTTGTCAGATCTTGTAGAGTGAGGAATAAATACCCTCGTTGACCTTTGTCAGGTCTTGTAGAGTGAGGATTGCAGAATGAGGAATGAAGACCCTCATTGACCTTTGACAGGTCTTATAGAGTGAGGAATGAAGACCCCCATTGACCTTTGTCAGGTCTTGTAGAATGAGGAATGAAGACCCTCATGGACCTTTATCAGGTCTTGTACAGTGGGGAGTGAAGACTCTCATAGACATTCATCAGGTTCAATGGAATGAAAACCCTTATGGACCCTGAAATTCTATGAAAAAGTTCAGACGACCCAGTCTTCAAACGATAGGTAAAAGTATTTTCTAATAATTACTAATCATGTTCATGGTTTCAAGCTCAAAGAATTTCATACTACTTTATTCCATTCGACACGACAGAGCACACGTTTGTAGAACCACTAAATGGCCCATTCGACGGTGTTAGGGTTGGTGCCCGGAGTTCCAATCCGGATCGTATTTATGTCTGATTCATAAATACAAACAATTCTATTTTTCCATAATATTACTAATAAATGGTAGCACATTTGTCTTTTATACACTTATTCGATCTAATTAATATTAGATATCTGATTATGATTAGGTCGAAACTAAATCTGGTTTAGTGATACGTGTATATTAGACAAAGACCCTAGGATTTATAATGTAGTGCGCAGTTACAATGTAGTTTGTAATGGACATTGAGAGTCGCACTATAAGATGTATATCCTTAAATAAAGTTTCTGGTCAAGATTTACTAACATGGGTCGATTTGTAAAATCTGCTGAGACCGGTAAATTTCGTATATCGTGACTTGGTCTGATGGTTTATCCCAGTGAACCATGAGTCTCGAGAGACTCATATAGACATGTAGGTGTTAATTTGATAAGACACTGAATGACCCACTGAAGGTTTCCTAATAGATGGTACACCAACGTCAATAGGAACCTTCTCGAGTTGAGCGAGCATAGTGATCCTTCGACTTGAGATACCATAATGTGATATATGAGTTATCCTCCACATTTTTATGGCAGTCACGTCACCGATCTATGTAGATCAAACCTCGCATGTTCGTTAGGCATGAAATGATGCTCATGATATCCAGTGCGTATCAAAAGAGGATATGTCAGTCATGTGTACAGGGCATAAGCATCCACACATGTTTACGATCTAGTAAATACATGGTTGTGGTATAACTTCAAAAACCAGTTCCGAGTGTTATTTAGAGATCGTAAATTGAAAGAAGACTATATTATACCGAACGGATTTGACGTTCTCATATATATCATAGGTATAATATGGATAACCTGTGACAGAGGGATTATATATATGTAATGACATCAGCTTTCATAGTTTAGCAAGATTATATGTGGTCGTTGTAGACAACAGGAGCTGGGCGACGCCGTCCTAGGCTCGCGGCCTAGCTGAGAAGTATGAAATAACATGGAGTCGCCACCCGGTGTGAACCGGGATAAAGATTTAAGGCCGCACTCACTCCTCGCAGGAGAAGACCTCAAACCGTTGGGTTCGGAATGGTCTCTTACTTTATGATATCTTGTAATGCTTGTGATTTGTGTAATATTAACCAAGTCTACTTAGCATGCATGCTCAAGGGTAATTAGATCTAACATGCTTTCATCCAAATAATTCCATGCAATATAACACAACGAACGCATTAAATCATTACATTAACATGCATAAATCATTACCCAAACACATCATAAACTGATAACATGCATAAATGACAACCTAAATATGCTTTAACAAATAAATAACAAACTAAACTAAATCATGCTTAAAGTAAAACAACGTTCTAACGGTCTAATCATGCTCAAATACAAATTCGGATGAGACGAGATATATGTATCTTAAATGGTACGTGGCATTGTATCCCGAGTGCAGACCGCACTACCGTCCATTCGGAATCGGCTACGGAATTTACGTCCGGGTTTCCATCCGATATACCACAAGCAAGAACACATATTCCATTCATTCGGAATCACATCACATACTAAGTCATTATTTCATGCGAATAAATTCCAACAACATGCCAAACTAACTATTCAAACTAAACACATGCTTTCTAATTCATTATTTCATGCGAATAAAAATAACAAATTAACTAAGAAATAAATGATGATAAATAAGATAGGTGCCCTCAGGTCTTACCTTTTAGTCGCTGTCCGGGAGTGCGTTCCACGGTACTGGAAGGGTTATCATCCCACTATTCTCACTGATCCGTTGTTTCCGCTGTTTTGTCCGGGTTCACCGTTTCTGCTGTTTTGTCCATTTTCAATGGATCCGCTGTTTCTACCGTTTTTGCTGTTTTCACTGTTTTCACCCGCGGTTACAGTTTACCATTTTTTCCGTTTTCTCACTGTTTTGACTCGCTGTTTTCACCGTTTCACTCGTTATTTTCACTCATAATTTTTCTGCACTTTTCTGCTATTTTCACTCACTGTTTTCTCTATGTTTTCAATTCAAATTCTCATCTCTCTCTCTCTTATTATTCTTGGCTCGTTTTGGTCGCTGTTTTGGCTGGTTCTTTAGTCGGGGGCAGTGTGCTGGTGCGTGGTCAGGGGCAGTGGAGGGGCTGATGCGTGATGGTGGCAGTGAGTTTGTTCATGGAGATCAGTGGTGTGAAGGCTGTGGGTGTGTTTCAGGAGCTTGTCAGTGGCGTAAAGGGGCTGTTATTTACATGGAGAGGGGCTGCTGTTAAGAGAGAAAAGGGGCTGTCTCGTGAGTGTGATTCGTGTGTAAAGCTGCATGATCTTGGTCAGTTTGATGATGAATGGAGCTGTGAGGGCTGTCGGCTCATTGTTGGCGTGAAGGGTTTGATGGTTTCTGGTTTGGGGGCTGCTTGCCGAGAGAGATAAAGAAGATAGGGGCTGAGTTGGGTGTAGGTGTGTGCATGGACTGTGGCGTGAAGTTGAGGTCTATTGTGAGTGTTGGTGAACCAAGGGCGTGCGTTCAATGAGAAGGCAGTGTAGAGTGGGCTGAATGTTCGGTTGGATGATGGCCAGGGCTGCTACGTGAGATTATGGAGGGGTATGCAGGTCTGTGGTTGCCGAGAGGGTTAGTCCAGGAGTCGGGCGAGGGTCAAGACAGGAGGTGAGGTCTACTGGTTCTTGTGTTAAGGGCTGTTACATATGAGTTGCATGGAGGCTGTGTGTGGACCGAATGCTATAGCTAAGTGTTGACTTGTTTGATGTGCTGCTGAGCGTGAAGCTTGGCTGAGGCAGTGAAAGGTGAGGGGCTGTGTGGAGAGATGGTTGGGAGCTGCTGAGGGTTCTCGGTTATGGCCTGAGTTGTAGGCTGTTCGAGGGGCTAGATGATGACTGAGTTGTGTGTGTGAATGAAGGCTTAGGGTTTATTCACTTTGTTTCTTTTTTTTTTAGCTGAGCGAGAGGGAGAGCGTGGGTTTCTTTTTTTTTCGAGAAGGTGAGGTGAGGGCGTGGTGGCTGCGCTGGACGTGAGGGGTTGATGAAGTTAGGGGCGTGTGGGGTCAAGGCTATCGCTGATTCAAGGGCAGTACGTGTAGTTGAATGAAAAGTGGTCAGGGTTGTCCCTGGATAGGGTATGGGTAGTGGTGCTTTGTAATTGATCAAAAGGAGGAAAAAGACAAGTGAAGAATCGGTGGAGATGATGGGTCTTTGAAAATGGTGTGGTGATTTCTTTTTTTGTATTGGTTTTGTGGAGGCAATGAGTTGGTTTCACGTGAAGGATGATGATGCAGTATGGGGTGTGAATGATTTTTGTTTGTTTGTATTTGGCTGGTGAATGGAGGGATATAGGTGACATGGGTGTTGCAGGAAGATAGATGGGTCTTCGGTTGTTAGTGTTTGGCCTTATTTGTGAAGGAATTGTGACATGGCTTATTTTGTTGGTTTGTATTTTATTAAATTGGGTGAATTTGATTTTAGTTTTTGTGTGTGTATGTTGCACGTGAGGGTTATTATTTTTTGTTTTGTGAATTATTAGTTATTTTATGTTAAAATTATCATTTATTGGTTGGTATTTTTTAATGATTTAATTTAATTCAAATTAATTTAATTGGTTGGTGAATTTTAATTTTGCATGGAAGATGAAGGGTCACAAGCATGGATTGTTAGGGAGAGAATAGGTGTGAGAACGAGCGAGGAAAAGGTTCCGAGCGAATGATGATTTTGAAATGGAAAAGGCGACGACGAACCCGAAGCAAAACAAGCGAATTAGATCCACAAAACGTCAATTCTTGACTTTGCCCTTCCGGCGACCGCTTTCCGCAACTTCCGCAACTAAAAAAAGTAGTGCCTCCATTCGAGGCTCATCATTGGGCTGGTATACAAAAATGCAATGCCTACAGTCGCCCCCACTTTGATGGGATTTGTTCAGTGTGTGCCAGTGACAATCCTATCAAAGTTCGTGCAATGCATTTTTACTTACCTGGCTCGCCAGCTGCCACCTGACTCACCTGTTGCTTCGAACTGAATTGATATGATGGCGAGGTGCCTCGACCTCTGGGTTTTGTTCCCGAACCACCGAATGTGAACTGTGATGATGATGCAGTGGGCCCTCGACCCTGGGACGCATCCCGGAACTGCAACAGACAACGGGGGCACTTCGACCCTGGGCACCTCGACCCAACACCGCTGACAAATAGGGACCTCGCCCTGAAATGATGATGTAGTGGGCACCTCGGCCCTGGGCACCTCGACCCGGAACTACAACGGACAACGGGGGCACTTCGACCCTGGGCACCTCGACCCAACACCGCTGACAATAGGGACCTCGCCCTCGAACTGATGATGTAGTGGGCACCTCGACCCTGGGCACCTCGACCCGGAACTACAACGGACAACGGGGGCACTTCGACCCTGGGCACCTCGACCCAACACCGCTGACAATAGGGACCTCGCCCTCGAACTGATGATGTAGTGGGCACCTCGACCCTGGGCACCTCGACCCGGAACTACAACGGACAACGGGGGCACTTCGACCCTGGGCACCTCGACCCAACACCGCTGACAATAGGGACCTCGCCCTCGAACTGATGATGTAGTGGGCACCTCGACCCTGGGCACCTCGACCCGGAACTACAACGGACAACGGGGGCACTTCGACCCTGGGCACCTCGACCCAACACCGCTGACAATAGGGACCTCGCCCTCGAACTGATGATGTAGTGGGCACCTCGACCCTGGGCACCTCGACCCGGAACTACAACGGACAACGGGGGCACTTCGACCCTGGGCACCTCGACCCAACACCGCTGACAATAGGGACCTCGCCCTCGAACTGATGATGTAGTGGGCACCTCGACCCTGGGCACCTCGACCCGGAACTACAACGGACAACGGGGGCACTTCGACCCTGGGCACCTCGACCCAATACCGCTGACAATAGGGACCTCGCCCTCAAACTGATATGATGTGGAGCCTCGCTCCTCAGGTGATGTGGGCCTCGCCCCCAAAACTGATATGATGTGGGCCTCGCCCCCAAAACTGATATGATGTGGAGCCTCGCTCCTCATATGATGTGGGCCTCGCCCCCAAAACTGATCTGATGTGGAGCCTCACTCCTCAGGTGATGTGGGCCTCGCCCACAAACTGATATGATGTGGAGCCTCGCTCCTCAGGTGATGTGGGCCTCGCCCCAAAACTGATATGATGTGGGCCTCGACCCTGGCAAAGACTGATAGTGATGTGGGCCCCGCCCCCAAACTGATATGGGCCTCGCCCTCAACTGATATGGGCGTCGCCCTCGAACTGATACTGAACTGGGCCTCGCCCTCAAACTGCTATGGGCCTCGCCCCCCAAACTGATGCTAATGTGGCCCCGACCCCAAACTTATATGGGCATCGCCCCCAAACTCAAACTGATATGGGCCTCGCCCCATGCTGACTCTGATGTGGGCCTCTCCCCCATGCTGACTCTGATGTGGGCCTCGCCCTCAAACTGATACGGAAACTGATGTGGGCCTCGGCCTCAAACTGATATGGGCCTCGCCCCCAAACTCAAACTGATATGGGCCTCGCCCCATACTGACTCTGATGTGGGCCTCGCCCCCATGCTGATATGGGCCTCGCCCTCAAACTGATACCGATGCTGACTCTGATGTGGGCCTCGCCCCCATGCTGACTCTGATGTGGGCCTCGCCCTCAAACTGATACGGAAACTGATATGGGCCTCGCCCCCAAACTCAAACTGATATGGGCCTCGCCCCATACTGACTCTGATGTGGGCCTCGCCCCCATGCTGATATGGGCCTCGCCCTCAAACTGATACCGATGCTGATGTGGGCCTCGCCCCCAAACTCAAACTGATACGAGCCTCGCCCCCAAACTCAAACCGATATGGGCCTCGCCCCTATGCTGACTCTGATGTGGGCCTCACCCCCAAACTGAAACTGATGTGGGCCTCGCCCCAAACTGATACAGATATGGGCCTCGCCCCAAACTGATACTGATGCTTCTGCGGGCCTCGGCCCTGAGACTCATCCCCGAAACTGATACTGATGCTGATGTGGGCCTCGACCCTGGGACTCGTCCCAAAAAATGATACTGTAACAGATGTGGGCCTCGACTCTGGGATTCATCCCCAAAACTAATACTGTAGCTAATGTGGGCCTCGACCCTGTGACTCATATCTGAGAACTGATGCTGAAGCTGATGTGGGCCTCGGCCCTGGGACTCATCCTCGAAACTGATATTGTAGCTGATGTGGGCCTCGACCCAAACTGAACTGATGTGATGTAGGCCTCGGCCCAAACTGATACTGATATGGGCCTCGCCCCAAACTGATATGGGCCTCGCCCCCAAGCTGATGATGATGGGGAGCCTCGCTCCCAAGATGATATGGTGTGGAGCCTGAACCCAGACTGATACTGATATGGGCCTTGCCCCCAACTGATACTGATATGGGCCTCGCCCCCAGACTGATACTGATAAAGTGGGTTACAACCCTGTGACGCATCCCCAAAACTACTGATATAATGTGGGCCTCGACCCTGTGACGCATCCCCAAAACTGTTACTGATGTAGATGTGGGCCTCGACCCTGGGACTCATCCCCAAACTGCTGATAACGATGTGGGCGTCGATCCTGGGACTCATCCCTACAATAGATACTGATGGTGACGTGGGCCTCAGCCTTGGGACTCATCCCCATAACTGAAACTGAAGTGGGCCTCGGCCCCGGGACTCATCCCTGAAACCATACTGATAATGTGGGTCACGACCCTGAGTTGATACTGGTATGGGCCTCGGCCTTGGGACTCATCCCTGAAACTGAAACTGAAGTGGGCCTCGGCCCTGGGACTCATCCCTGAAACTGAAACTGAAGTGGGCCTCGGCCCCGGGACTCATCCCTGAAACTATACTGATGATGTGGGTCACGACCCTGGGGCTCATCCCCGCAACTGATACTGATGTGGGTCTCGGCCTTGGGACTCATCCCCACAACTGAAACTGAAATGGGCCTCGGCCCTCGACTGATGCTGATATGGGCTTCGCCCACAAGCTGATGCTGATATGGGCCTCGGCCCTGGGACTCATCCCCAAACTGATGTTGATGTGGGCTTCGCCCCCAATCTGATATGGGCCTCGCCCCTGAAGTGCCATACTCGGCAAAGTCTGATAATAATGTGGGCCTCGCCCCAGAGTGCTATATCTGGCTAGACTACTACTGATAATGATGTGGGCATCGCCCTCAGATTTCCATACCCGATAGATACTGAACATGAACTGATGTGGGCCCCGCCCTCAGAATGCCATACCCAGCAGAAACTGATACTGAAATGATATGGGCCTCGCACCCAGGTTGAGATAGGCCTCGCCTTCAAACTGATACTGATGTGGGGCTTCACCCCTCAAGCTGATATGATATTCTACCTCTCACGAGATAATCTTTGATAGATAGACATATTTTTGTCCTCAACGAATGCTTTCGCGTCGAAACCGAAGAACCTTCAAAGTACTCGACATACTCAAGTCCAATCATCTGAATGGGTGATCTGAGTTAGACTCTATGTGTGTGTGTGCCAAGGCTCTTTTGCAGCTTAGTCCTTAAATAAGCTAACTCGGTGATTTCATTTCAGAGAATCGAACCAGTGGGTCTAACCAACCTAGATGTCTAAATCACATTCTGTGATTACTTCAGCATACTCAACATGATATGGTTTTCATCTTTTTTTTTTGTCTCTTTTCTTTTTTTCTTTTTTTTTTCTTTTTTTTTCTTTTCTCTTTTCTTTTTCTGACACACCTACCCTTTAAGGTAGCATTTCTCCTCATGGTGGTCCTAATACTCGCCCATGGGTAGCTTCACGCTTATCGGTTATAGGTTGTCTATTTTTTCTCAGAGACACATTTTTTTTTTATTTCCAACCATATCATATATCATAGCATCGGTAAACAAGTGTGGACATTCAGGCAAACGGTCATTCACCGATTCATCATCTCTTCAACTAGTCACCTCGCTAACCACTCAGGCTTCTACTGCTAGGATCCCATAACCAAGTGCTTATGAGTCTAATCTAAGATCAATCCATTCAGGGTACCGGATGAGAGCGCGTCTCGCACTTTTTGTTTCTAGGGTCTCTCCCTACAGCATGCAATGTCATCACCGGACATACGTCTGTCTATCAAAGACTTCTCTCACTCATTTTTTTTTTCATTCTTTTTCTCTTTTTTTTTTCATTTTCATTTTTCAATTTTTTTTTTCTTTCTTTCATTTTCTTTTTTTTTCTTTTTTTTTCTTCTTTTTTTTTTTCACTCATTTTTTTTTTTTTTTTTCACTCATTTTTTTTCTTTTTCTCTTTTTTTTTTTCAACAATTAAAATAAAATACAAACTTTTCAATTAAAACACAAACTTTCAAATAGGCCTTGGAATACTTGGTCAGCATGCCACATCACTGATTCAGATCAATGTCCAATTTGCGCTTCTTGCCACGATTACTATCAGTCCAGTCCAATTTGGAGATGATAGGGTCAAGCTTCGGCTCAAAAGCCAGGATCTGGTCAATCAACTCTTCAGCATTTGTTGCCGTCAGGAAAATGTCTTCCACAGATTTGGTGACAAATTCATGCCTCTTGGCTTCCGCAAGAAACAGAAACAGGAAATCGAAGAAGTGCTCAATATTAAGCAACCCGATAGGTTTCCGGTGAACGTTTAGGTGTGCCCATGACGCCACTGTAAATATTTCTTCGAATGTGCCAAGTCCACCTGGTAATGCAATGAATGCATCTGCAGTATTAATCATTTCATGGAGTCGTTCAGACATACCTGATACAATACGCTCGTCTCCATTTGTTGGCCCGATTAACTGTTCATCTGCCAAAGGTCTCGGGATGATTCCCAAAACATGACCACCACTATCTTGAACGGCTTTTGAAACAGCTCCCATCATTCCCAGATTGCCACCGCCATATACCAAGTGCATGTTTTTCGCAGCCATGACTCGCCCCAATTCCTTAGCAGCTTCCAAGAATTTAGGTATGTTACCAGGGTTAGATCCACAGAAGACACAAATTTTCTTGAATCGTTGCTGTGAGGTTGCTTCCATTTTTTCTTTTTTACTTTGGATATATGTATGATCGTGTTGAGGAGAGCAATGCCGAGCTGAATTTATAGGACCTGCAAAAAAAAAGTGAACATTAATTGCAATAACGATGATTAGCTAAACCACAAAAAGAGTCGTCAGAAGTCAACAAGGTTACTGGATCCTGTCTGCGAAAACAACAAGAGAAGATCGTGAGATGTCAAAAAGTTGTGGATTCGTTCCAGGAAAATAACACAAAATAACAAAGGAGATCGTGATACGTCAAAAAGCTGTGGATCCTTTCAACGAAAATAACAGAAAATACCAAAAGGAGTTCTAAAATGTCAAAAAGTTGTGGATCTCTTCCACTTCAACACGCCGTGAATGGTCCAAACAGTTATAGATTTCTGCCACCATTAACGAATTATCTCTCATTCTTGTGATTGCCAAGCACCAATCCTTCTGTCCTAACTTGCTCTGCTTTTGCTTTCACCTGCAAAATAACACAAAGTTAGAGATTTTACAAGAACATGAAACAAAAATCACAGCAACTTGCATAGGTTGCCTCCCTTTCAGTATTAACTTCATTGTCTCCAGCCAGGCATGAGTTCTTCTGTCGGTGTGGCATCACCGTCGTCTTTAGTGCTTGCCGCTTTTGATCTTTGCTGCTTTCCTTGCTCCGCCTTTGCTTTTTCCTGTAAAAATAACACAAAATTAGAAATTCCATTAAACATAAAACAGAAATCACAGCAAATTGCATAGGTTGCTTCCCTTTCAGCATTAACTCGCCAGACATGACCAAAATTCTTCTGTCATCGTGGCTTCACCGTCATCTTTTTGTGCTCGCCGCTTTTTCTGATTTTTGCTGCTTTCTTTTTCTTTCTTCTTCCTTTTTTTCTTTAAACCTGCAAATACAAAACAACAATATGAATACATGTGCATGTAAATATGCATGTGAAGAGATACTCCCTTTTCGTGATGGCTTGGATCTTTATTGTGCTCCTCGGCACCACATGTCTCTGGTTGCTCTCTGCTGGCTTTCTTCTGAAACCTGCAAAAACACCAGACAAAACGAATGATGCAAGTTACGTGTATGCATGGATGAATTTCCTATCCCGTTGGGTTAGGCCTTCTGCCAATTCTCTTGATGACCGCTTAATCTTCTTTTCTTCAGGCAAAATGCAGCTTCAATCTGTTTACATCGGCTGACTCGGTAAACTCATTTTTTTTTCTTTTTCTCTTTTTTTTTTCAACAATTAAAATAAAATACAAACTTTTCAATTAAAACACAAACTTTCAAATAGGCCTTGGAATACTTGGTCAGCATGCCACATCACTGATTCAGATCAATGTCCAATTTGCGCTTCTTGCCACGATTACTATCAGTCCAGTCCAATTTGGAGATGGTAGGGTCAAGTTTCGGCTCAAAAGCCAGGATCTGGTCAATCAACTCTTCAGCATTTGTTGCCGTCAGGAAAATGTCTTCCACAGATTTGGTGACAAATTCATGCCTCTTGGCTTCCGCAAGAAACACAAACAGGAAATCGAAGAAGTGCTCAATATTAAGCAACCCGATAGGTTTCCGGTGAACGTTTAGGTGTGCCCATGACGCCACTGTAAATATTTCTTCGAATGTGCCAAGTCCACCTGGTAATGCAATGAATGCATCTGCAGTATTAATCATTTCATGGAGTCGTTCAGACATACCTGATACAATACGCTCGTCTCCATTTGTTGGCCCGATTAACTGTTCATTTGCCAAAGGTCTCGGGATGATTCCCAAAACATGACCACCACTATCTTGAACGGCTTTTGAAACAGCTCCCATCATTCCCAGATTGCCACCGCCATATACCAAGTGCATGTTTTTCGCAGCCATGACTCGCCCCAATTCCTTAGCAGCTTCCAAGAATTTAGGTATGTTACCAGGGTTAGATCCACAGAAGACACAAATTTTCTTGAATCGTTGCTGTGAGGTTGCTTCCATTTTTTCTTTTTTACTTTGGATATATGTATGATCGTGTTGAGGAGAGCAATGCCGAGCGAGCTGAATTATAGGACCTGCAAAAAAAAAGTGAACATTAATTGCAATAACGATGATTAGCTAAACCACAAAAAGAGTCGTCAGAAGTCAACAAGGTTACTGGATCCTGTCTGCGAAAACAACAAGAGAAGATCGTGAGATGTCAAAAAGTTGTGGATTCGTTCCAGGAAAATAACACAAAATAACAAAGGAGATCGTGATACGTCAAAAAGCTGTGGATCCTTTCAACGAAAATAACAGAAAATACCAAAAGGAGTTCTAAAATGTCAAAAAGTTGTGGATCTCTTCCACTTCAACACGCCGTGAATGGTCCAAACAGTTATAGATTTCTGCCACCATTAACGAATTATCTCTCATTCTTGTGATTGCCAAGCACCAATCCTTCTGTCCTAACTTGCTCTGCTTTTGCTTTCACCTGCAAAATAACACAAAGTTAGAGATTTTACAAGAACATGAAACAAAAATCACAGCAACTTGCATAGGTTGCCTCCCTTTCAGTATTAACTTCATTGTCTCCAGCCAGGCATGAGTTCTTCTGTCGGTGTGGCATCACCGTCGTCTTTAGTGCTTGCCGCTTTTGATCTTTGCTGCTTTCCTTGCTCCGCCTTTGCTTTTTCCTGTAAAAATAACACAAAATTAGAAATTCCATTAAACATAAAACAGAAATCACAGCAAATTGCATAGGTTGCTTCCCTTTCAGCATTAACTCGCCAGACATGACCAAAATTCTTCTGTCATCGTGGCTTCACCGTCATCTTTTTGTGCTCGCCGCTTTTTCTGATTTTTGCTGCTTTCTTTTTCTTTCTTCTTCCTTTTTTTCTTTAAACCTGCAAATACAAAACAACAATATGAATACATGTGCATGTAAATATGCATGTGAAGAGATACTCCCTTTTCGTGATGGCTTGGATCTTTATTGTGCTCCTCGGCACCACATGTCTCTGGTTGCTCTCTGCTGGCTTTCTTCTGAAACCTGCAAAAACACCAGACAAAACGAATGATGCAAGTTACGTGTATGCATGGATGAATTTCCTATCCCGTTGGGTTAGGCCTTCTGCCAATTCTCTTGATGACCGCTTAATCTTCTTTTCTTCAGGCAAAATGCAGCTTCAATCTGTTTACATCGGCTGACTCGGTAAACTCATTTTTTTTTCAAATCTGGTAATCTCCTGGCCTTGTTTCCAATTTTCTGCCCCCTTTTTTTTTGCTTATTCCTTCTGAGAATTCTCCATGTTTCAGATACTTCTGAACATCGTGATACCAAGGCCTTCTGTCATCGGCTCCCACATCTGATATCTCTCATGTCTCATACACCGGCTTACTTGCAGTTGTCAGCACAAGTGGTCCCATCACCAAATTCTCTGGATTTTCTCAAGCTGCAGCTAGTGTCACCAATGTGTCTGTCATCTGATTTTTTCCGACAAGTGATGAAATCTAAAGTCAAAGATTGTCTGTGCCAGACTTCTGAGGTAGGACAACAATTATCCCTTTAACTCTTATTCTCATTGCATCTTCAATTTTTCAAATATCTTTTGATAACGGTTTACTCAAACTAGAGAATTGTCTGTTTCTGATAGGGGCAATCTCTGAGGAAGTAAACTCGGTCTTTGAAGCTTTTCCAATGATCTTTTCATTCTGGTTGCACAGGTCTCTTTTACTAGCTGTATAGGGCATGGTCAAACTGGTCACACCATTGTTTAAAACTTGCAACTGCTCAGTAATTTCGGCTATTCTGGCTTCCAATCGATCTATGCGGGATTCCCTGTTAGTTGACTTACTCATACTGGCTGATGGTTTTTTGACAAATCTTCCTTCTTTCCCAACCCAACACGAGTCTATAATGGCTTTTAAGACACAAAGGGTTAACATGATGCATGTATGCATGACATGTGTGCAATGCAAATAAACTCATAAAAGAATCTACGCTAATTGGCCCGTTATCATTTTAAAGTATTCAATCACATCATTGCGCGGTGCAAACTTGTTCCAGTTTGAAAATACCTAACAGGTTTACACTTTTGCGATAACATGACTAAATAACTCTAAATGATAAAAGGCCCAAAACACAAGCTGGCCTATCGCATTTCAGAAATTTCGGCCTAATTGTCTAAAGGACATGAACTTGTCCCGGTTTAAACGACAACGATTTCATATCTTTTTAACAAATAGTCCAACTAAATCCAAATGACAACGGTCCAAAACACAAACATAAAACAAACTGGCCCATCGGCATTTCAGAAATTTTGACCTAATTGTCAAAAGGACATGAACTTGTCCCGATTTAAACGAAAACGAGTTCATATCTTTTAACAAAGAGTCCAAATAAATCCAAATGACAACAGTCCAAAACACAAACATAAAACAAACTGGCCCATCGGCATTTCAGAAATTTGTGACCTAATTGTCAAAAGGACATGAACTTGTCCCGATTTAAATGAAAACGAGTTCATATCTTTTAACAAAGAGTCCAAATAAATCCAAATGACAACAGTCCAAAACACAAACATAAACACAAATGACAACAGTCTAAAACACAGGCATAAACACAGTAGTCATGATTAATTAAAACACAAATCACAAACATTACAAGATATCATTTCGGAGCCAATTCTCTATATCCCCAGTGGAGTCGCCAGACTGTAGACAACAGGAGCTGGGCGACGCCGTCCTAGGCTCGCGGCCTAGCTGAGAAGTATGAAATAACATGGAGTCGCCACCCGGTGTGAACCGGGATAAAGATTTAAGGCCGCACTCACTCCTCGCAGGAGAAGACCTCAAACCGTTGGGTTCGGAATGGTCTCTTACTTTATGATATCTTGTAATGCTTGTGATTTGTGTAATATTAACCAAGTCTACTTAGCATGCATGCTCAAGGGTAATTAGATCTAACATGCTTTCATCCAAATAATTCCATGCAATATAACACAACGAACGCATTAAATCATTACATTAACATGCATAAATCATTACCCAAACACATCATAAACTGATAACATGCATAAATGACAACCTAAATATGCTTTAACAAATAAATAACAAACTAAACTAAATCATGCTTAAAGTAAAACAACGTTCTAACGGTCTAATCATGCTCAAATACAAATTCGGATGAGACGAGATATATGTATCTTAAATGGTACGTGGCATTGTATCCCGAGTGCAGACCGCACTACCGTCCATTCGGAATCGGCTACGGAATTTACGTCCGGGTTTCCATCCGATATACCACAAGCAAGAACACATATTCCATTCATTCGGAATCACATCACATACTAAGTCATTATTTCATGCGAATAAATTCCAAACAACATGCCAAACTAACTATTCAAACTAAACACATGCTTTCTAATTCATTATTTCATGCGAATAAAAATAACAAATTAACTAAGAAATAAATGATGATAAATAAGATAGGTGCCCTCAGGTCTTACCTTTTAGTCGCTGTCCGGGAGTGCGTTCCACGGTACTGGAAGGGTTATCATCCCACTATTCTCACTGATCCGTTGTTTCCGCTGTTTTGTCCGGGTTCACCGTTTCTGCTGTTTTGTCCATTTTCAATGGATCCGCTGTTTCTACCGTTTTTGCTGTTTTCACTGTTTTCACCCGCGGTTACAGTTTACCATTTTTTCCGTTTTCTCACTGTTTTGACTCGCTGTTTTCACCGTTTCACTCGTTATTTTCACTCATAATTTTTCTGCACTTTTCTGCTATTTTCACTCACTGTTTTCTCTATGTTTTCAATTCAAATTCTCATCTCTCTCTCTCTTATTATTCTTGGCTCGTTTTGGTCGCTGTTTTTGGCTGGTTCTTTAGTCGGGGGCAGTGTGCTGGTGCGTGGTCAGGGGCAGTGGAGGGGCTGATGCGTGATGGTGGCAGTGAGTTTGTTCATGGAGATCAGTGGTGTGAAGGCTGTGGGTGGTGTTTCAGGAGCTTGTCAGTGGCGTAAAGGGGCTGTTATTTACATGGAGAGGGGCTGCTGTTAAGAGAGAAAAGGGGCTGTCTCGTGAGTGTGATTCGTGTGTAAAGCTGCATGATCTTGGTCAGTTTGATGATGAATGGAGCTGTGAGGGCTGTCGGCTCATTGTTGGCGTGAAGGGTTTGATGGTTTCTGGTTTGGGGGCTGCTTGCCGAGAGAGATAAAGAAGATAGGGGCTGAGTTGGGTGTAGGTGTGTGCATGGACTGTGGCGTGAAGTTGAGGTCTATTGTGAGTGTTGGTGAACCAAGGGCGTGCGTTCAATGAGAAGGCAGTGTAGAGTGGGCTGAATGTTCGGTTGGATGATGGCCAGGGCTGCTACGTGAGATTATGGAGGGGTATGCAGGTCTGTGGTTGCCGAGAGGGTTAGTCCAGGAGTCGGGCGAGGGTCAAGACAGGAGGTGAGGTCTACTGGTTCTTGTGTTAAGGGCTGTTACATATGAGTTGCATGGAGGCTGTGTGTGGACCGAATGCTATAGCTAAGTGTTGACTTGTTTGATGTGCTGCTGAGCGTGAAGCTTGCTGAGGCAGTGAAAGGTGAGGGGCTGTGTGGAGAGATGGTTGGGAGCTGCTGAGGGTTCTCGGTTATGGCCTGAGTTGTAGGCTGTTCGAGGGGCTAGATGATGACTGAGTTGTGTGTGTGAATGAAGGCTTAGGGTTTATTCACTTTGTTTCTTTTTTTTTTAGCTGAGCGAGAGGGAGAGCGTGGGTTTCTTTTTTTTTCGAGAAGGTGAGGTGAGGGCGTGGTGGCTGCGCTGGACGTGAGGGGTTGATGAAGTTAGGGGCGTGTGGGGTCAAGGCTATCGCTGATTCAAGGGCAGTACGTGTAGTTGAATGAAAAGTGGTCAGGGTGTCCCTGGATAGGGTATGGGTAGTGGTGCTTTGTAATTGATCAAATGGAGGAAAAAGACAAGTGAAGAATCGGTGGAGATGATGGGTCTTTGAAAATGGTGTGGTGATTTCTTTTTTTGTATTGGTTTTGTGGAGGCAATGAGTTGGTTTCACGTGAAGGATGATGATGCAGTATGGGGTGTGAATGATTTTTGTTTGTTTGTATTTGGCTGGTGAATGGAGGGATATAGGTGACATGGGTGTTGCAGGAAGATAGATGGGTCTTCGGTTGTTAGTGTTTGGCCTTATTTGTGAAGGAATTGTGACATGGCTTATTTTGTTGGTTTGTATTTTATTAAATTGGGTGAATTTGATTTTAGTTTTTGTGTGTGTATGTTGCACGTGAGGGTTTATTTTTTGTTTTGTGAATTATTAGTTATTTATGTTAAAATTATCATTTAATTGGTTGGTATTTTTTAATGATTTAATTTAATTCAAATTAATTTAATTGGTTGGTGAATTTTAATTTTGCATGGAAGATGAAGGGTCACAAGCATGGATTGTTAGGGAGAGAATAGGTGTGAGAACGAGCGAGGAAAAGGTTCCGAGCGAATGATGATTTTGAAATGGAAAAGGCGACGACGAACCCGAAGCAAAACAAGCGAATTAGATCCACAAAACGTCAATTCTTGACTTTGCCCTTCCGGCGACCGCTTTCCGCAACTTCCGCAACTAAAAAAAGTAGTGCCTCCATTCGAGGCTCATCATTGGGCTGGTATACAAAAATGCAATGCCTACAGTCGTCATAATCTATGAGTGGGTGAATTATGGACACGAAATTGGATTTCGTGACGGATACACCTAAACTTAGAGAGTCCCAAAATATGAAGTGTACTTGTTGAGCACTTGGGCAACGCAATATGAATAATACGGATTATTCATAATACTTCATCGGATTAAATAAGTTAATTCGAATCGTTTAATCGGTTAAACAATAACACATGCATTATGAGATTTTGTCCGATAATAATTATTGTGTATTTGTATTTGATACATAATACGATTAGATACACATTAATTAATCGTCAAATGAGATTTTGACATATGCCATAAAAATATGTATTTGTTATTTATTTTAAATAAAAATACATATATAATAATAATTACATTAATTGATTATTTGAATATTTAATTGTTAAATATTTAAATGATTAATTAATAAAATATTTCCATAATTGTTATGAAATTTGTCTAATTATTATTTGAACACATGGCATGTATTTTTTAAGGTAAATGCGTATCAATTTGATTGGTTACCAAAAGCTTAGTATTTATTTAATATTGATTAAATTGTCAAAGGATAAAATTGCCCTTCCTATTCACTAAGTCGGTCAACACAAAATAAAAGGGGAAAACTATTTTCTTCATCATCCATCCTTAGCCATGGCCGAACACCTCAAAGAAAATGGGTTTGAAAATTTGTTTCATAAATCCATGAAAATTTGAAGGAAAACTCAAGAAAAAAGCATAGGAAACAAGTGATTAAATGTAATCCACTTAAACCATAAGCTTAGAAATTTATTTTCTTGTTTCTTGATGTTTTAGAAATGTTCTAGGGTTTCTTCAAATCTGAAATTTTGGGGCTTTTGATGTTGGTTGATGGATTAGGAAGTTTGAAGCATGTGTGAATGTATATTGAACTAGATTATAGTAATTTGAGTTCAATTTATTATTGGACAACCTTGTTGTCATTCTAGAGTGTAATAGCCACTCTTATTATGCCTAGAATTGTTCTAGTTTTCTTCATGTGTGGTGACTTTGAGTTGGTGTTGAGATTAATTTGATTAATGTTGAAAATTTGGATTTAAAGCCTGAAAAATGGTAATTTTCGGATTCCTGATCAGATCTGCTAAAACTGGAAATTTTGTGATGAATTTGATGTCATATGAATGTAATGGATGTGTTTTGGGTGTTGGAACAATTGCCGGAAATTATTTCCGAGTTGAAATAAGCGAAAACGGCCAAAAATGGCGTTACCGGGTGACTTTTGAGTCAATCGGGTAACGGTTGCCCAAACAGTGAATCTGTCACTGTTCGGGTAGCCCATGAACTGCCCCGACACTATTGGGGCTGACCCGGGCAGTCCTCATAAGTGTCGGGTGGTCGGTTCGGTCAAAAACACGTTTTGCGTCATTTTACGGAAAAACGGTTTTCGTAAAAGTTTCGCGATGTTTCAACCTTATTTATGTTGATATTTGATATTGAATAAATAAGTTTAGGTGAAATATGTATAAATTATTCATATTAGATATTGAATAATTTATTCATTAATTTGAAAAAAAATTAAATTACGATTTCGTCCGAACCGCGCTTCCGCTGCACCCATGGCCCAAAACCCCAACAAAAATGGTATCAGAGCAGGTCTGATGCTTCATCCATTACATTATTCATGCTTGATATATGATATATAATCCAATTTTAATGTTCGCACATGCTTGGAAAATATATATGTTTCTTTACTTTTCGGATCTACACTAACGGAAATGTAACTGAAATTTAATAGTTAAATTGTGTGATGTTTTCTAAGGTAGAATTGAAATGTTTAAAAAATGATTTAGATTAAAATTCTTCATTTGATGTAGAGTATAGCTTCCTGAGGAAAATCCCCGTTTAAATAAGGCTGTAAAGTAACGTGTATTGGATACATGTTTCTTGGTTCGTCTTGTTAGTAGGGTTTATGAGTATCTTTCTATAACTACATCCGAGATCGTGCCAAAGTTGTGAGGGTGTAGGTTATAGGATTATTATCCATACCAGTTGTATATTGATACTGGACAAATTCAAGTGAAAGTGGAAATCCTGAACGTGCCAAAGCTGTCGGGACTACATCGGTAGCTTGAGTTTGTTATTGACAAATGAAGCCTTGATACACCACCTTGTGAACGTGCCAAAGCTGTCATAACGAGAAACGGTCAGGACCAAAACCAGGAGTCACTGGTGAGTGATTGACAAAGAGTTGTCTACCTAATGAATATACGTAGGCGAGTTAGTGCCAAAGCTGTAAGTCGAAATATATTCATGGGATCCTACTCTCACTATGGAATTCGATTTAATTATTGAATTCTCGTTGTCCATTGGGGATTACGGTATTACGTAAAGTAGTGGGAGACACTGCTGGGTTTAAAATACATAACTTAAGCAGTGTGTAATTTTATGGAAAATACTACTTTCGTTTTCCTTTATTCTATATTGTTTATAGATTTATACTTCTAATCCACTGCATGCTTATTACTTGAATAGGTTTTCTGGCTTTACTTATAGTTGCGTAATTCTAGAATAGGTTCTAGAAAGATAGTAGACTTAGATATTATTAGATTAGTTAAAACCATCGGGAACCGTTGTTCCGATTTTCTTAAAAATTAAGATGGTTTGTGACTTAGTTTCTAAGTCACGATTAGGTAATCTAAATAGATATCTTTTACGGATATAATAGTCTTGAAATAATTATTTCTTATGCAGTAAGAATTGACTTGAATAGTTCATGTCTCGAGATTCTTGACTAGCATTAAGAAAACCTCTTTAGTATTTGTTTATCTGTTATTGACGTTTCTTGGTTTTAGTGACTTTTAGAAGTCACATGTCTGACATAGTTTGGTAATCAATTATTTACAATTGTTGTGAATAATTGAACGCAAATTATAAAGCTAAAGAAATGAGATGTGTATAATTGTGTATAGAGAATATTGATTCTCACTATACGACAGCTATAAGTATTGGATACCAGATCTCCCGTCTAGTTATTTAAAATAATGTTTAATAACTGTTTTGATATTTGATATCAGAACTTGTGACTATTGGATAGTTAGTTGTTCTGTATAAATAGTTGTTACATATTTTAAGACGACTAGTAATGTCATTAATAAAAAGTTAAACATTAAGAAAATATTCAGATGAATAAATATCTTAGAACTGTGCTTTATGACATTTTATCATAATAGCATTGAATGCTCAATCGTTTTGGTAAAAGATTGTCTGATATGAGATCACACCATGTATCATCATCCATTTAATGAATATTGTATTCAGGATATGATTAAATCTCATTTAACCAGATCGTCATTGGACCACAGATTTATTAAACTAATACATTGGATGTATGTGGTTTAATGAATTAATAATTGCCTTAGATAGTTTTCTATACTCCGTAACTTAGTTAATGATTTGTCATGACTTAGTTACGTGTTTCTAATAGAGAACATGTTGAACGTCTTGAATGGTTCAAGAACTTTCAATATGTTTCTATGAAACACGGATAGAATATTTTAAATAGTTCAAAGATATTCTATTTGAAGTGTTGAAAACTATAAAATTCATCGTGAGTCTTTGAATTATTTAAAGATGTTTGATATGATCAAACATATGAATTTATGGCATTTTGTTCTAAAGTTATTTAAATGAATATGATTCTTACTCAATATTAAACTTCTGCGATTCCATTTTGATGGAATTGGTCAGTGTGAGTTATCGAATCTTTTATAACTTGATTCGTTGATATTGAGTGTTACCGAATTGATTTTCAATACTCTTGGGGTTATGCTCCATTAACGCTAATTCATCTATTTAATTAAGGTTTCATTCGTTTCTACAGTTACATATATGATATGTATAGTAGAAAATTCGAATCTTGAAAAGTTTGAGATTTGAATCTTTCTTTTGTATAATGGTTATATAATTGAAAGTACTTGTGTCTCGGGGGTACGAGTGAAAGGTTATATTATTTATTCTGTTTAATGGAATATTGTATTCAATTTGATAAAATATCTGTTCTATGATCCTAAGTAATAAAATTATTTTGTTACTTGGTGGTTAACATTGGATGTTGACAATTATATAAAAGACTTAACTTGTTGAAGTCAAATGTGAAAATGATAAACTGTAATGGATTTACATAATTAATAAGATGAAACGACCCTTAGACAACTTCCGTATAAGTTTAATAGGATGTCAGAATCATTTACAAAGTATTTGATACTTAATGATTCTGTTGTTTTCTTATCGAAGAAAATTATCCTATAACTTATAGTGGAAGATATATTTGATATCGATTTCAGAAATTACCATTGAACCTTAGATTTAAGATTTTTCATGGCTTACTACGATCAAGTACTAAACTTGATTAAGCTTTCGTTATGAATAGTTCATAAAATGTGTAAATTTTTTTAGTAGCAAAAACAAAGTGAGCTTGATAAAGGTTTGACATTTACTGTATGATGGTGAGAAAGGTTGTACTCAGCGATCTATTGTAGATTCTGAGGAAATTTGTCTCTAGTCGCTCTAATTGAACGATTAAGGATCTGTTGGTTACTGTTGATATTAAACTATGTATTTTGGCTAAAGAATGCAAAATGGCATTCTTGAGTGATTTCTTCGAATGAGAAGATTCATCGTGATTTATTTGTTTGAAAAGTTCATTCTAGAATGGCCCTAGAGTTTGTATTCTGCTAAGATCACAGTTTGATATACTAGTTTATAGAGCCTATTGTAGACTCATATGAGCTTTCCAAAAAAATTGTGTTCTCTGATTTTGATATAGTCAGATTGTCTGATTTTATCAAAGTATAGAGAATACATATTTGTCAGTAGGGTCAGTAGGAGCGTATAAATTTCTTTTTAGTATTATATATCCTAAGTCTTATTTTCTCCGTGAAATCAATGGGAGTAGTCTCTGATATATTTGATATAAAATTTTATATATGATATAAGATTAAGAGACTTGCGAGATACTCACATTAGTCACGTATTAGATTTGATCTAATAAAGAACATAGTAAGACTATCTGTATGACAGTTAGTATGTCTGTTTGACAGTTAACGTGTCTTTTATATATATAGTAATCATCTTTCGTAAAGGATGAATCCTTTGTCGAAAGAGAGATTGATTAGAATGTCTAGTCAATCTTATGCATCATAGGATGATGGCATAATGAATATTATATTATGTTCGATTAAAGATATCAATCTAATCGTAATTGTTACAAGTTATTTTGATATGTCACAAACCATATGATGGATCTTGAAACATGTTTTTTGTGATCTTAGAGATATTAAGAACAAGTTTCTTATTCATGGAGAATTTAGTCAGCAACCATAAGGTCAGATCAGTTTTGATCCTAATTATGACATTAGATGGTCTTTGTCATATAAAGTTAGAAAAGATACAGTGGGAGGTCACCGTTGATTCTACTGAACTAGTGTAATTAGTTGCAACTTTTCAATTATTAACTTATGAAGCTGCAAATTGACATCAAAGATTAGAAGTTTTGATATTGGTTCTGTGTCTACGGTTGTCTTAGAGTATTTTGGATTTGATCCATATATACTTAGACAACATGGTAGCTATAATACATTACTAATATAACATCTAAGTCATATTGACGTGGAATTTGGATTTTACAAAATATGAATGATGTTGGCTTAGGAAAACGGTTGGGTTTGTTGGACAGACTCGATTTGTAAAAGCAGACTTACTTGTTGTTGCCTACCTCCTGAGTGTTGGTGAGCTATTGAGGGCCATGAGTATGCGATACACATTAAGATGTGTATAGGATACCGTGGATTGGCACTCGAGCAAGTGGGAGAAATTGTTAGGGTTTGTGCTCGTAGTGCCAATCCGGATCGTATTTATAAATCAGACATAAATGGTAGCACCATTGTCTTTTATACACTTATTCGATCTAATTACAATTAGATATCTGATTATGATTAGATCAAAACTAAATATGGTTTAGTGATACATGTATATTAGACAAAGACCATATGATTTACAATGTAGTGCGCAGTTGCAACGTAGTTTGTAATTGACATTGGGAAACGCACTATAAGATGTATATCCTTAAATAAAGTTCCTGATCAAGATTTACTAACATGGGTCGGTTAGTAAAATCCGATGAGACCAATATGTTTCGTATATCGTGATTTGGTCTGATGGTTTATCCCAGTGAACCATGAGTCTCGGGAGACTCGTATAGATATGTAGGTGTTTATTTGATAAGACACTGAATGACTCACTGAAGGTTTCCTAATAGATGGTACACCAACATCAATATGAACCTTCTCGAGTTGAGCGAGCATAATGGTCTTTTGACTTGAGATACTACAGTGGGATATATGAGTTATCCTCCACATTTTGATGGCAGTCACGTCACCGATCTATGTAGATCAGACCTCCGCATGTTCGTTGGGTGTGGACTGATGCTTATGATATACAATGCATATCAAGATAGGATCTGTCAGTCATGTGTACATAGCATAGGCATCTGCATGTGTTTATGATCTAGTAAATCCATGGTCGTGGCATAACTTCGGAAATCAGTTCCGAGTATTATTTGGAGATCGTAAATTGAAAGTCGACTATTTTATACCGAACAGATTTGACGTTCTCATCTATATCCCATGTATAATATGGATAGCATGTGACTGATGGATTATACATATGCAATGACATCGGCTTGCATAGTTTAGCGAGATTATTTGTGGTCGTCATAATCCATGAGTGGGTGGATTATGGACACGAAATTGGATTTCGTGACGGATACACCTAAACTTAGAGAGTCCCACAATATGAAGTGTAGTCGTTGAGCACTTGGAAAACGCGATATGAATAATACAGATTATTCATAATACTTCATCGAATTAAGTGAGTAATTCGAATCATTTAGTCGGTTAAACGATAACACATGCATTATGGGATTTTTTCCGATAATAATTATTGTGTATTTGTATTTTATACATAATATGATTAGATACACATTAATTAATCATCAAATGAGATTTTGACACATGCCATAAATATATGTATTTGTTATTTATTGTAAATAAATATATATATATATATAATTACATTAATTGATTATTTGAATATTTAATTGTTAAATATTTAAATGATTAATTAATAAACTTTTTCCATAATTGTTATGAAATTTGTCTAATTATTATTTGAACACATGTCATGTATTTATTAAGCTAAATGTGTATCAATTTGATTGGTTACCAAAAGCTTAGTATTTATTTAATATTGATTAAATTGTCAAAGGATAAAATTGCATTTCCTATTCACTAAGTCGGTCAACACAAAATAAAAGGATTTTCTTCATCATCCATCCTTAGCCATGGCCGAACATCTCAAAGAAAATGGGCTTGAAATTTTTTTCATAAATCCTTGAAAATTTGAAGGAAAACTCAAGAAAAAAACATAGGAAACAAGTGATTAAAGGTAATCTACTTAAACCCTAAGCTTAGAAATTTAATTTCTTATTTCTTGATGTTTTAGAAATGTTCTAGGGTTTCTTCAAATCTGAAATTTTGGGGCTTTTGATGTTGGTTGATGGATTAGGAAGTTTGAAACATGTGTGAATCTATATTGAATTAGATTATAGTAATTTGAGTTTAATTTATTGTTGGACAACCTTGTTGCCATTCTAGAGTGTAATAGCCACTCTTATTATGCCTAGAATTGTTGTAGAGTTCTTCATGTGTGTTGACTTTGAGTTGGTGTTGAGCTTAATTTTATTAATGTTGAAAATTTGGATTTAAAGCCTGAAAAATGGTAATTTTCGGATTCCTGATCAGATCTGCTAAAACTGAAAATTTTGTGATGAATTTGATGTCATATGAATGTAATGGATGTGTTTTGGGTGTTGGAACAATTGCCGGAAATTATTTCCGAGTTGAAATAAGTGAAAACAGCCAAAAACGACGTTACCGGGTGACTTTTGAGTCAACCGGGTGACGGTTGTCCAAACAGTGAATCCGTCACTGTTCGGATAGCCCATGAATTTCCCCGACACTATTGGGGCTGACCTGGGCAGTCCCCATAAGTGTCGGGTGGTCGGTTCGGTCAAAAATATGTTTTGTGTCATTTTATGGAAAATGGTTTTCGTAAAAGTTTCGCGACGTTTCAACCTTATTTATGTTGATATTTAATATTGAATAATTTATTCAGTAATTTGAAAAAAATTTAGATTACGATTTCGCCCGAACAGCGCTTCCGCTGCGCCCATGGCCCAAAACCCCAACAGACGGAGCCACCAAATGACAGGTATGGATATTCAGAGATATGTACTAACAATATTCATGATCACATATATAAGTATTGCATCCATTCGACACGACAGTATGGTTCAGTAGTATAAATATTATCCTGACCTTTATCTGGTTTAGTCGACTAGGAACATTCCCATGATTCATGTAGAGTCAAGTTCAAGACCTGAACTTCATCTGTCCAGATGGCATTGAAGACTTCACTGGTATTTTGACCCGTAGTATGAGGATGATCCTGACTTTCATCTATCTCAGTCGACTGGGAACATTCTCCATGGCTTATATAGAGTCAAGTTCAAGATATGGCCTTCATCTGGTCCAGACGACCCAGAAGAATCCTCTGGTTCTTTGACCCATAGTATGAGGATGATCCTGACCTTCATCTGATTCAGTCGACTGAGAACATTCCACATGGCTCATGTAGAGTCAAGTTCAAGACATGGCATTCATCTGGTCCAGATGACATTGAAGACTCCAGTGGCTATTTGATCAGTAGAATGAAGATTATCCTGATCTTCAAATAGGTTCAGTCGATTAGGTACATCCCTAATGGCTCATGTAAAGTCAAGTTCATGATCCTAACCTTCATCTGACTCAGACGATTGGGAACACTCCCCATAGCTCATGTAGAGTCAAGTTCAAGACCTGAACTTCATCTGATCCAGACGACACAGAAGAATCCATTGGTCCTTTGACCCGTAGTATGGGGATGATCCTGACTTTCACCAGGTTCAGTCAACTGTGAATATTTCTTATGGCTCATGTAGAGTCAAGTTCAAGACATGGTCTCCATCTGGTCCGGACTGTTAGTGTCCTAGACATGTCACGGGATCTTTAAGCATGATTCGTGTGTGAATAAAATCAAAAATAAGTTGCGGAAGACTTACATTGATCGGCTTGAGTTCAAAAACTTTTATGGATGTTGAAGCTTCCAAGCTCATTGTGAGTATCTTTATCACCATCATTTGATTCTCTTATGTGCTAGTAAGAACAAAATGGGAGAATTTTACCCTCCAAAAGAAACAACAATCCAACCGTGAGAGAGGAAGCAATTGGCCTTCACAAATCATAGGCCAATCGGCCTTCCTTCAAAAAGAAAGCCAATTGCCTTTTAAAATTCATTCACAGGCCATTTGCTTCTCGCCTAAAACAAAAGGAAGAAGCCAATTTGCATTTCTTTTGCTTTTTAAAAAATCAGAGAGAGTTTGCTTTTCTTTCAGCCCATTTTAAAAATGAAGTCAGTGGCTTCATAATTCATTTTCTCGGCCAATTTCAAGAGAAGACCGAAAACTTGCATTTAATTTCTAAAAGTAAAAGCAAATCTTGCTTTCGGCCAGGAGAGAGATAAATAATTTCCAAAATTCATTAATTAATTGTGTCATGTATTTGGTAGGTGTGGTGTATATCAAATCTAATTTATTACATTGTCAACCACTTACATCAATTGTCAATAATTGATGTAAGTCATGAGTCACACCCATTTAATTCAAAATTTGGCTGGCTTACACAACACATTTTGGGCTCGGGTTCGTTTAATCCGATTAAATGAATTTTCCGTCGCGACGTAATTAAATCTAATTTAATTAAATAATTATGCCTCGCAAAATTATTATTAAAGTCGCTTACGAATTAATTCTAAATTAATTCGTTCGCACGAATTAAAATCCAATTTTAATTTCGCATTGAAATCCAATTTCGTTTAATATATCTAATATATTATTTTAGCTCAATTAAATAAATTAAATAGTAAAATCTAATTTAACTATTAATTTATTTTACCGATTAATTCTAAATTAATCGCGTTCTCTCCTCTCGACGAATTTAATCCCAGATAAATTATCGACGCAATTAATCCCAGATTAATTCTTTCTCTGATAATTAATCCCAGATTAATTCTTTCTCTTGATAATTAATTCCAGATTAATTTTCTCTATCATAATTAATCTCAGATTAATTCTTGCCGTAATTAATCTCATATTAATTTTCTCTCTCTTAATTAATTTCAAATTAATATTGTTCGAGTCAAACATCATCGGTGAATCTTTGGGATGCGACCCAAGAGATCCTTGAATATGTTGGCAGTAAATACAGTCATCGGACTATCCGAACACGTGTGTACCCGGTACCACACACTTACCGATTTACAAGACATGGTTGGCTTCTAGCAAAGCACCGTGCCTACCCAATTCTCCAGAAATATTCTTCTACTGAATACATGATCTTTGTCAGGCGTAGTATACGTAGTATTGCGCATTACGGTCCAGTATCGGATGTCACATGTTAGGCATTGGGCTGAAGTTGTGTCTACCCCGTACGAAGCATATATCGGATCACTAGAAACTAGTCTCTTTATGATCGGAAAGTCATGACCTAGTCATACTTCCCCGATGGCTATATCACTTAGAGTACCAGTTCTATATCCATGCGTGATCATCATCTGCATATGACTGAAGTGATACTTCCTTCTTGACATCACACCCAATACACTACGATTCTCAGTAACCCAGAAGAGGCGTACGCAGAACCTGTTAAGCCCCGAACGACCAAAACCAAAGTATATTGATTGTCGCAAGTATCAGCGATGCAAGTCTCAGGTTAAGACCAAATACACCTACCCTGATTCGGACTCCCATAGACACATAGTCATACTACTAATGAGATTCTGAGGTGTCTATCCAGAGCGAAGCTGTTTCCGTACCATCGGTGAACAGAACCTCTTATTACACTTGCATGAGTATCCAATGCCCAAATATATGAGAACTATGTCATTACGCTTCCATAACACGCACAAGTGTAATACTAGCCTATTCCACATTATCGATGTCTAGTCTCGATAATACTACGACTAGGGATATTTAATGATTAAACCTTAATGGATTAATAATGTCTCATATCTTATTAATCTGGAACTAATCATAAGGACTTTTATCAATTATATATCCAGGTAATCCAATTACAAATGATAAAAGAGCAATTTCCTTTGTCACATAGTTAATTTGTACAACAACACTCGGTTCTGTACAAATAGTGATGTCATGGGTCATATATGTCCAACACAGACGGCATTGAATACTCCACTGGTACATTGACTTGTAGTATGGGGATGATCCTGACCTTCAAACAGGTTCAGTCGACTGGGTACGTCCCTGATGGCTCGTGTAGAGTTAAGTTCATGATCCTGACCTTCATATGGTTCAGTCGTACTGGTAACATTCCTCATGGCTCATGTAGAGTCAAGTTCAAGACCTGACCTTCATCTTATCTAAACGACATTGAAGACTCCCATAGTCCATTGATCCGTAGTATGAGGATGATCCAGACCTTCATCTGGTTCAATCGACAGGGTACATCCCCAATAGCTCATGTAGAGTCAAGTTCACAACCTGACATTCGTTTGGTTCAATCGATAGGTAGCTTCAACGCTTAGGTACACCTACATCTTATGGTCTCGCCCTAAACGACACACGCATCAGGTACTCTCCAAGCCAATGACTCCTTGACTTAGAGAGTATGGAACAAACTGTACGGGCAAAATTTAGGCCTAAGAATAAAACTGTCATTTAACTTCCGGACCAACGATATTGAAAGCCCAAAATCCTCTAAAAAGGCCCATTTGTAAAATAATGTTGGCCCAAGTGATTTCACAAGCCCATACCCAAGAAAAAGTCTTACTAAGGTGGTCTCCTGGCTTGTCAGCTACCCAAACCTAAAATGCCTAAATTAAGGTTAGTAACTCCCCCCACATAGTTAGCCATTTCAGACACTCAACGGACGAGCAATTAATGGAGTAAATAAAACTGGCCTTGAAGAAGTCTATAAAATGAAGAGATGATTCACTGCTGAGAGGGTGTTTTTTTTTTTGATGAGATCTCATACTTGAGCTCTCAAAGCATTTCGCCCTCCAAACATCGGCCTACCGCCCTCACGGCAGTTTATGAGGTCAAGGTAACCCATAACCTTGTTTTTCCTTATTTTCCACTTGTCTTTACTACTGACTTGAGTGTCGGAGTGCCTACGGCACCCACCACACCGGTGGGTAGGAACTTACCAAATGATAAAAAACTTGCTTGGAACAAAGGCAAGCAAACCCCTCCACGTGTTCCAAGTCCCAAGAACCGCGAATCTTGATTTTGTAAGAACAAAATCCTTCCAAGATCAAGTCCAACCCTTAAGGAACCTTGCCCTTAAAAACCTTTCTTTATTTCTTTGGAGAATCCTGAACAGCGATACAACGCCACAACGCTTGCCACATGTTGATAAGCTTTTGTTCCGTAGAATCAAGGAAGAATCCATTTCCTCAAGATGACACAAGTCACTTTGTTTTGTAAAAAGATATATTCTTAGTTAATTATCACTTACAATGAATAATGCCTCTTTAAATAGGTGGCTAACCCTAATTCTACCAAAATATAATAAAACCCTAATAAAATAAACCCAATAACATATAAAATACTTGAAAATTTCGTGCATGAGCTTTTTAATTTAATTAATGTTCAGCCCAACACTTAAACAACACATAACTTAAAAAAAATATAAAATATAAAAAACTATAGAGATATCTTGCATCCTCATTTAGACCATGAATAAATCCGAAATGGACTTTGATGAAAACTTCAAAGTTTTAGAGCTACGAGTTATCTTTCCAATGCAACTCGAATCACCAAAATCAGACATCGGACATGAAAGTTACGTCTAAAATACGAAGACTGCGCAAATCCCGCCACTGCTAATACACCATTCGGAAATAAAGCCGAAAATAAATCAGGGCAACCCATGCACGTCCAAAACCCATTTTATTCTTGATTTAGACATAATAAATCCTTCATATAAAGTCTCATGCATGGACCAAGCTCCAGAACCCAATGAATCTTCCAAATCCACCAAAATGGCACAAATACACCAATCTGACCAAGCCATGCAATCAGCCACAACTTCAAGTTAACTTGGCCCAACAAACAGAACTCATTCTGGATCACATCACACTCACTCTACCTTTGTCTTGCAGGATCGCTAGTTCCCTCTTCCTGCGAATTCTCGATTATGGACATCAGGCAAAAAGTAGCGTCCACAGTTCCCTTGATGTTTGGATGCAATCTCCTAATTATTGGAAATAAGACTATCTCACATCGACTTATAATAGTTCAAATTGGGTATAAACTTGGTTCTTATTAGCTCAAAATAGACTTTAGATGACATATAGCACATTAAAGATCGGCCAACACTATAAGAAAATGTTTTTTTCGACGCGAATAAACCATTTAGCATCAAGTTTTAATTTTGACGCTAAAAGGTAAATCTTTCGCGTCGTAAAACTATTTCAACGCTAAATGTCTCTCTTCTTGTAATATATTAAAATCTATATCTATCATATTTCAAAAGGTAAATATAGCTCCCACAATTATCCTTAAAGCCTTGGGGAGCTCTCCTTAGTTTGATGAGACAACTTAATTCTTTCAATACAACCATTAAATACTATTGATTTTTTTTATTAACTATAATTTAATTAGGGAAGTTGTAAAATATAAAAAATATGAATTAAAATATGAGTGAACTAAGAGCATAAGAATCAGTTAAACTGATGGAAATGGAAGAGGAAGAGGAAGAGGAAGGGACACTCAAATAAATTTTCATTATATGTTACATGGTGAATTAGCATCTTATTATTGTCTTATATATATCCACTTAAATTCATAACGAAATGCAACTCACTTATTCATTCGGGAAGAAATGATATACTCTCCTTATTTTAATTAAAAGTTATTGATTTTAAATGGCCATTTCTGATATAATTATTAGATTATTTTTAATTATTAGCATCGATTTTTGAAGCTCAATGGTCGTTAAAGTTATTGTTTTGAAGATGAACAAACACCATTACTAAATTTATATAAAAAAAAATACAAAATCTAATGCATAATTCACTACCAGCTTCTTGTATCGTTTACTAAAATTAGATGCATAATGTTGAAAGAATTATAAAATAAATTTACAAATTCATGAATTTTTTTTCTTTTTCGTATGTTAAATTCAATTCCTTTTACTCATATTGAGATTATTTTTTGTTGAAACCAAAATTCAATTTTTGGACAAAGGAGTGGAATTTGTATCGTTTTTGGAAAACATAGAAAAAGTTGTGGTCATCATGGTCGCTGCCGGCGACTTCAAATCAGAGAAGTAGTAACACGATAACCCTATTATATGCAAAATACGGTCCAAGTTCAAAAGCGATATCTCAAACTTTTAAAATTTGTCTAACCACGTGAAGAATCTATCAAATTACTCAAATTCGTATGGCACCAAAATGTAAATTTTTTTTACTTCCACATCAAATTTACTCAAATCCGCACATCGTACGGGCTCTTCGCTAGTTTATTTAATATGAGTCTCCAATAGATTTCATTTGTCCCTTAATTATTGATTAAGTGATTATCAAAAATTAACCCAATACTAAATTCTAATTACAGATTTATAATTGCATCCAAGATAACAATTCAATTTATATTGCGGCATCATTGATCACTAGATACAAAATTCATTGAATTCTTATCATATAATCAAATATCAAGCATACGTGTGTAGATCTTATAAAGAATCTTTGACGCTATTGACTTTTTAATCCCATCTGTCATATCAAAGCTTAACTCAGATGATACCATTTTTAACCTAATTACAGATTGAGCCTTGTTCGAAGCCAAGGGCAATTTTTTAATGACGCCCTCGACTTGAATATCATTTTTTTTTTGCTTGAAACTCAAGCAATGATTAATAAGTATATGCTTCAACTGGTGGATAACAAAAGCCACATAATTGCTTTGAAATTTCTTTCATCAATGTTGTGTTCAATTTGTTGTCAACATATGATTTATTAATCGGTTTTTAAAAATTAGTTTTACCTATAAATTCGTAACAAATGATAATAGGGCTTACATTATACCTCTCAATTATAATTGTGTGATGCATGGAGTGATATGGCATTACAGTGTTTTGGCAACTCTCAACATATAAGGCCTAAACAAGCTTCCCTAAGGCTAGAGATGCCCAAGACAAATTAGACAAATGGAAGATTAAAATTCAAGGTGATAAGATTGTGATTAGAGATGGCAATTTCATATATCTGTTAATATATGTCTAAAAAAAATAAATGATATCCGTATTTTAACAGATAATGAATAAATTATTAATATGAATTAAGTATTCACAATCGATATTGGATAGTTGCTGATATTGATCGGATTATATAATTCATTTGTGTTGAAATTAATCTTCAATATTGTGTTGAATAACTGATGTTGTGTTGATTATAACCTTAAATATTATAAATGTATTGACATTGATCTTGAAAATTATATTGAATAAATTTATATTAAATGAATCAGTTGTATTAGATATCCAATAGTAGATTTTTAATTTTTTTATTTTGTGGATATTTTGGATGTAAACGAATGTCCAAATTAACGAACGGACGTGGATGCGAATACGAACCCAAAAATTATCCGCTACCGTCACTAATTGTGATGTCATCTTTTTCTTGGGAGAGTGCCTCAAAATGTGAACACTGGCATATGCACAGCAGAGTGCAGACTAACAATGAAACTAGAATTCCCTAATTCGGGCAAATTCAGTCCCGAGCCATGAGTGTACAAAAACAGCGATGAAATTAAAAAGGGAGTAGTACTATACAATCACACTATAAACAAAAAATTATCAAAGTCACCCATCCAGAGTTCAGAATTAATGTATAGTTGCAGAAAGAACATAACTTCAGAAACCTATGATGTATATTAAATCAAAAACACCCCAAATGCAGAAATTTTTAAACCCCACACACCTCCAGTTAGACTTAAGCTTCAGTTGCAAAACATAATCTTAGACCACGGATACATGACGAAGGACCGCACAAATTTTGACATTCCTTGAACTAACTCGCAGCAATCAACTATTTTTTTTCCACGAAATCACCTTCTCCACTCTGCTTGGGTTATTTTTGCTGCAACATCAAACGATAAACATTAACTGAGATAACAAAAAATAGTTGTATGATGTTTTAATGGTTAGATGATGAGGTCCTCTCTACTGCAAGTAAAAGAATTACTAATTCTGTAAAGTGAGCCACAATTTCATACCAGTACCTTCTCTGGATGACAAATGATTTTTGTCACCCTTATTTTTTCCACTGGTATGGACAAGTCTTTGTGTCCTTGGTGACTGTGAGCTGATTTTGCTATTGGTTGAAGATGGCAGTGAATGACGTCGGGGGCCATTATTTTTCTCAGCCCCGTCTTGGCTAGATCTTGGGGAGCCTTGTAGTCTCAACTTAGCCTTTGCAGATTCAGTTGCTGCCATATAGCTTGGCAGCGACGGACTGGTCTGCGGCCCATTCTCTGCATGTTCTTGCTTTGTTGGGAGTGGGACAGCAGCTTTCCTGCTAGATTTATGATTCTCGTTGTTTGTTGAATCCTCATTTGGGTCGAACTCACCATTTTTTATGGAAGTAGTCTCATCTTTACCACCACTCTCCATCAAATGTTTCGACTCATCTGCAGCTTGATCGCCAGGTACATCTGACATCTCGTTCACTTCCACTGGCTCTGGAGTAGTTTCTAAATCAGGTAGTTTGAACGGTGTCAAAATAGTCTCCTTGTTGATCTTCTCATCTGAATTGCTCATGCTCCGTTCCAAAACTTCATGACCTATAGAGTTTATTGGCAACTTTTCCAAGCTGTGCTTTGGTTTTTCAATTTCGATTTCTGATGGGATAGATGCAGAATTCTCTACCACAGGGTTATGAACCTTTCTCAAGCTACGCTTAACCTTTTCAAGTTCACTTTGTGGATTTTCGTGCACTGGATCTGCTGGATGGCTTGAAACTTTTTTGAGACTCCGTTTGGATTTCTCAAATTCAGGGGTTGACTGGACTATACTGTCAGCAATAGCAGCAGGGTTTCTGCGGACACTTCGTTTTGGTCGGCCTGTTTCAGCTTCAAGGGTTTGAGCATTAACATGCTTCTTCTGAGCTTTTGAGTCTGACACTGCCTTGGGTTGGGAAGCTGGTTTCCAGAAGTGATATGCTGACCAGCGCTCTAACCAGTTTGAGACCGAATTTGGTTCCTCAGAATCATAATGCAGGTACAAAGGCAGCACAGTAGGTGATGAAGCAAGAAGCTAAAGCGACAAAATGAACAGTCACTTGCCCCATAAACAAAAATAAACAAGGTTATAGATCAAATAAAAAATTGCAACTAAATCCTGCCATAATTGCCAACAAATTAGTAGTAACAGTGCAGGCCTCTGGCCCCAATACAATGGGACATGGGTGCCATATTCAAACTAGAACATCTTGTCTTTTATACCACAGGCTCCGCAATGCAAGTTCGTCTTAAATGATATCCATAGGATCATATAGCTCAATCTATTGCTTACTTGAAAGAGAAAAATCATAACCCCACAAATAAGCATGATATGGTGCTGAGAATACCTTAGAGATGAAGGCATTTGCTGACAGCTTCGTTATATGAGTAGACAAATTTAGTCCAACTGGATCCACAGGCTTTCCCTGCTGATGGATTAAAAGAAATAAAAATTATTAGAAGTAACCAGGAATGTAGATATTCATGCAGTTTAGTAATGTCTAAAATAATAAACACATTTCTATATATTGATAGATAAAAGTTGTCTACGTAAAGTGATGCAGGTATCTTAAGTGAATGCAATGGATGAAAAGTGAAAAGATGGATTGATTTGTGTATGTACACAGTTGCTGCAAGCACAGTCATTCAATGCCTAATAACCAAGAAGGCTCATTCTGACGTTAAAGCACCCCACCGGCTTAAGGAGGAAAATTGTCAAGTGTTCTATTGCAGGAATTCCACATAATCCATGGATCAAAGCAATACAAGTAATCAAGTGTTTCTATGCAAGACATTGGCTATGAGACAATAAATTATTGTATTTCCATATTCAACTATATGTATGAACATTGCGATCAAAAGGCCGAATTTTACTGAAAGAATCGTCTCTTGAAAATAAAATATAAAATATAAAAAATGAAAAATGAAAAGCAGCAGTTCCCTATTAGACTAGCTCTCAAGAAATTACCAAAATCTTCATTGGATTGCACTTTTTGCCCACGTCAAGTCCAATATCAGAATGCCTGGCCTTTCTACCACGAACAAGTGCCTGAAACTTGACAATCCCCAGCATAGCACCCAAAGTAGCAACTGCTTGTCTTCTCGCTAAATGTCCACGAATAAGAGCCTGCAACCTTATTATGCCTTTAAGGGCCCGAAATGCTCGGCGAGCCTGCACATCAGAAGCTTGTATAACTGTATAAGTGTGAAGTATAATATCAAAAACACAATTTAACATTGGTGCCAAAATAATAAATTGCATAAGGAAGTTATGTATTTTCAATACTATAACCATCTGATAAAGACAGAATTGCATCCAGGAATGTGACGTGTGTCTTTGCCCCATAAGACATCGACAAAGGAGAAGATTACCAAGAAACCTCTGAAAACAGCTTGTGCCTTCGTCGCTGCTTTGTCTTGCTTAATTTTCTCAGGATCGTATGGTGCATCTTCCGGTGAGATATTCTGAGAATATGCAACTTGTCTCCCTGGCAATGATACTCCCCCAACATCTGATATTTCAGCAGCTTCTTTGTTTTCTATTAACTTCCTTTCATCTCTCTGGGTGGTATTTTGGGTTGGATGTGAATCCAAGGGAGGATCCAGAGCAGCATCGGCTTCCGATGCCTTGATAGAAACTAAGACCTCCTTTTCATTTGCAACTTTCTACAAAAGAAACACATGATCAAAGTTAAATGATGATGATAGCAATAACAAGACAATATATATAATTTAACAGACATGCAAGAAAGTCAATATCGATTAATGCATCAACTACAATAGTTACATCGAAACAGTAGTTTCAAAGCCGACGAACATATGCAACATCGTACAAAAGACAGAGACGTGGTCACAAAATGTAGAGGTTATTTATTAAATTGTCAATGTACAGGTTGAACAGATACAGATACGGACACGGACACGTCATTTTATAAGAAGTTAGGACACGAACACGGTAGGAAAACATTAAAAAAAAGTTATATGTTTAATAATATAATTATTTAAAAATTATATATATATATATATAGAGATATAGATATAGATATAATTATGTGAACATGAAAATGTAAAAATAATATAATTAAAGAAAACCTTACAAGCTTTAAGTTCAATAAAAAAAGAGAGAAGTTTTTTTTAAAGTAAAAAGAGTAAAGTTAGATGGCCATATATATTATAATTATAGGATATTCAATTCCCCAAGTGGCTTAGTTTTTTTTTTTTTTTAAACAATTTAGTAATGATAAGAACCAGCCAAATTGGTTGACTGATCCAATCAAACCCAACCCCTTAAACAAATGTTTAATCTCGGTGAATCTCATCTGTTCCGACCAGAATTTCATGCTCAAAACACCGATCCTACTATTCAACTCACGAATCTCTCGGCCTTACGCGTGAGAATGGATTCGCTGCACTCGTGATCTAACAACAGCAGTAGAAAACTTTCAGTGTCAAGAGCAAAAGAACCCAAAACCAAAAGAACGACAACATTTCATTTGCTAAAAACAAAAGCAAGCACTAGTTATAATAACAACAACAATCACCTCCTCTACTTGTGATTGTTTTAGGCTCAGTAAGGTTTCTTCTTCTCAACTTCCGTATCCGAAAGATTGTTCGGACGTTTCCTATTTATATTTTAAGATTTAATTAGTCGGAAACGTTTCCGAAATGTGTCTTAACGTTTCCATTTCCGAAACGTTTCGGAAACGCGAGACGCACAGTGAATGACATATCTGTACTTCCTAGCTAAAAACCATAATACTGTGTAGCTTGATTATGGTCACATCAAATTTGAATGTTCAGAATTCAGGAGGAGTATCAACTTCCTGCCATCATAGTATGGTACTTTTGAGTCTTTGATGTTAGCACCAAAAAAGACCATACCAACAATACGACGATGCCAGGATTTCATTGTTACATAGATAATCTAGAACATCATCTAAGAAGGTATCAAGTATTATTTACAGCTTAGTATTACCTCCCTCCCTTTGGAAGTATTAGATTTAGATGACTTCTTGCCAAAGAGTACAGTCTTGATCCACTTTGCTGGTGACTTTCCCATAGCTTGAAAATCAGAAGTCGTAATAGCACAACAAAAAACCTGCTTCCAGCACCACTCCAAGAGTTAGAAGGTTGTGCATACGTCAAGCAAAAATTTAAATCAAGAATGATACCATGCAGTATAAGGAAACAGAGTTCATTGGCAACACATGGATGCACCATCTCAGTCACTTCTAATTATGTAATTTATCTTTGGCAACAAAAAAAAGTTTGACTACTGCATATATAATAACGTCATGTGCTATATATCCTATATGCACAATTCATGTTATTATGAACAGTAGACTAAATTATTACTCATTTTCACTTAATTCTGTAATCTAACCAGAACAAAGTAGTGGAGTGACCTTATTTATTCTGAATACTAAACTACTTGCTTCAGTGAGTGAACATTAAAAGATTTACTCAAGCAAATATGTAAACACACGGTGATCTAATCGATTCCAGACCGAAATCTTAACAAACAAAAAAAGCAATCAAAAAGAAAGAAAAATCTCAGAATTCTAAGGCTAATTAGACATTCTACAAGCAAATGATGAATTCAAGCACAAATTTAAACGTATCAGTTGGATTTACACTAGATCTGAAAATTACCTAACAAATGTGAGTCCTCTAACCTCCAAATCTACAATTCCTGTACTCAAAAATCAAAGTATCAGCAAACATGAACATAAACTTCATCAAAATAAAAATTAAAAATAAATAAAAATACATAAATTGATTCAAGTTTCAGAAGAAGAGATTAAGAAGGATTTATATAGTAGAAGCAAAGAAAATGTACCATGAGTGAGTGCGTGAGTGAGACAGTGAGCTTGCAAATCAAGGAAATGTGAATGAAGTTTCTACGAATTTTATTTTATTTTTTTATTTTTGCTGTTTCTGAGAGAGCTAAAAATGCCTGGATTTGAAAATTTTACATAAAATAAAGGGTTTCGTTCTCCTGTGAAGGGGTCTATGGTAAAAGATGCCGTGACTTAGTCTAAGCCAATACTTTACGGAGAATTAAAAATTCTTTGGGACGATTGGTTGGTGAAAAAAGAATGACATCTGTGGGGACGAGTGCATGATATAAAAGCCGTCGAGTTAATGAGGGTGGTGTTGGGTGTCCCAACGGCAGTTACGTCGGGTACAAGTGTCGAGGTTCTTTATTTTAAGCTGACGCATAGATGAATTTACATTTGTAACCTCCAACCAGAAAATTCATATGGATACTTGCGAGCCCTGAGCGCGTGGCCGACTGTGTCCGTTGATTACCGGCGGCATTGTTACGGACAACGGTAAAGTGAGCGCGTGGATTTTAGAGGATTGAACTTGGGAGTGGGACAGGAAGTTTGGTAGCTGACACCCTGGAGTGACTGCTGTCGTAAAAACAATGCAAAACACACGAGTGAAATGTCAAACTGCCCCACGGGTTTGAATTTGAACCCGGTCATCACGACCACATCGGTACTTTCTTTTATCAGATAATTATACTTGTAAAGTTAAATTCTAAATCAATAATTTTAGATAGAATAACGTTATGTCCACACAAAAATAGTACAAAAATTAGGATAAAATTATTAAAAGACAAATAATTTTATAATGTATTTTAATGATTTTGTACTAATTTTTGTAGATATATCATTTTTACTTTAGATAATCTAATTACTTTTACTATCATGTTTCGAGATAAATATGTTTGTTATAAGATTCGATATAATTTTTCATTTGAATTAAAAAAAAATTGATAGGAATTCGAGATAAATTTTTCATTCTGATTACATAATCATGTGGGATGTGATTAGGGGTGACAACTTGGGTTATGATTCATTTATTGTTCGATTCGATTCGCTTTAAAGCGAATATGAGTTTGAAAAAATTGATTCGTTTAATAAATGAGTCAATTCGATTCGATTCGTTTATTAAACGAATCGAATACGAATTTAAGTTTATTGATTCGTTTATTAGTTTAAAATTCATTTTATTATTTTCTTTTACTAGTTATTGTTATTTTTCAATTAAGATTCAAGAAATTATAGCTAATTACCATTAAAAAAAATAACATTGTCGATATTTAGTGAGGTATTTTTAATAAATATATTTATTATATATTTCATATATATATTTATGAAGAATTAATGTAAATAAATTATGGTAAATTATGTTATTGAATAATATCATGACTAAACGAATCATGATATTATGATTTGTTTAATAAACGAATCGAATACAAATTGAAAATTTCGGGGTTATCCTAAGTTCTGACCCTATGCGGAATTACAGACAATAAGCAGGACAAGTCATGTTACTGCTACTATGGAATTGCAACAGGCAATTTAACAAATCAACCAACTAAAAATAATAAGCTGCAAATGTAAAAACAATAACAATAATTAAGCAGCAAATAAAATCAATCACACAAAATTCAACACAATGATTTTGGTGACGAAGTGGAAAACTCTTCCGAGTAAAAAACCACTCCGGGTATAGGCTACCACCCGAATCCACTATATCGAGAAAAACTTACAGCGATGGTCAAGACCTATGGTGGCAACTCCACCGACTCAAGTACCTCAATACTGCAAGAACTCAAGGCAACTCCTCAAGCCCGCGACCCACGGTTTTCTTCAGAACCTCTGAAGTCTCTGAGTAGATTATATCACCAATGACGCCGGAACTCCGACTACCAAAACTCCTCCTATAGAACTCTAAAGGATTAGGGATTTTGGGTTATGTTGTGTTGAAGGTTTATCAAAGAATGGATTTCACCATTAACAAAGAAGACATGAGATTCAAAGAGTCTTCAAGGTGAAATCAAAGAGAGTTGAAAGCTGTTGAGAGGTTTTGGCTCAAAAGGAATATGTTTCAACTAATGAGAATGGCGGCTAATGGTTATATTTATAGGTAGGGTGAAAACCTAGGGTTTTGCAGGCCAAAAACGCGTTCAGATCGCAGTCGCGTTCGAACGCTTACTAGAACGCTACACGAACGCGCCCTTTATGTGAAGACTCGTTCGAACGTCAATCGAACGCACAACGAACGTGAGCTCTCTGGAATGCTCCCGTTCGAACCCCACAAGAACATGCCTCGAACGTTTGCTCTCTGGAATGCTCCCGTTCGAACCCAATAAAGAACGTGCCACTAACGCCACACGTTCGAACCCACAAACGAACGCAGCACTAACGCCAATCGTTCGAACACTGCAACGAACGCACCACGAACGCATGTCTAATGCACAGCAGCCAGAAACCAGTCCAATTGCACAAAGATCTTCATGAAAGATTACAACTCAATTGAACTTGTTTTGTCACGGATACATGCCAATAAAAAAGGTGCTAACACAATTCCATCACATTTTGATTCGATTAGTTTAGGAGTCGATACAAATTCAATTCGTTGATTCATTTTGTCATCCCTAGATATGATTGGAAGATCTCCACATGATAAAAGTCTTTTAAAAAAAAATGTTTTCCTCATTTTAGAAATTTGATATATTTATGAAAATTTTGGTGAACGTAAACTATTTTCCTAATAATATAAAAAGTTTAGCATTTTTTCAAAAAATTACTTTGGAAATATAGATCGAAATTTTTTTCCCATCTCCAAAGTTTCTATAACTTACTTCTAACTACATAAAATATAATCCAAAAACATATTGGATGCATCAAACTTTTGAAACGTTTTTTTGAAACAAACTGACCCTGAATTTATGTTAAATTTTTAAAAAGTTTACATTAACATAATTTAGCCCTTGTATCATTACTAGTTTAAAGGTATTACAGTTTTGTATGTATGGTTTATGAAAGTTTATTTTCTAATGAAATAAAAATAGACATTATGATTTAATTTTTTCAAATGAAACTTGCGATATATATATATACTAATTTTTGCCCGTGTCTACGGCACGGTGTTACAGTATTTGCTCGTGCCTACGGCACGGTGTTACAGAATTAAATGATTTTATTTTTTAATTAAATGATGCCCGTGCCTACGACACGGTGTTACAGTATTTGGCCGTGCCTACGACAGGGTGTTACGGTATTTGCCTGTGCCTACGGCACAGTGTTACAGAATTAAATGATTTTATTTTTTAATTAAATGATTTTATTTTAACTTTCTATTTTTTAATTTGAAATTTTTTGACCATTTACATCAATCAATTCACTCTCTTTCCTCCAATTACCAATTAAATGATCTGGGCCGTCAATTAAGCCACATAAAGAGAGCCGTTGGATACATTCTCTTTCCTCCAACACCATTTTCCTTTATTATATATATATATTATAAAGCACAATGGTGTGGGGGAAAGAGAAGACAACCAATGGTTAAGATTAAGAGAGATAATGTATCCAAATGATATTTTTATGTGGCTTAATTGGCGGCTCAGATTATTTCATTATAATTTAATGGCTGATAAATAATCATTTCATTATAGAATCTCTATAAAAATGAAAATGAAAACTACCAAATAAATTAAAGAATAAAATCATTTATTAATGGAAAATGAAAACTGCCAAATAAATTAAAAAATAAAATCATTTCATTATAAACAAATTAAATAACATAATCTCAATCTCTGTAAATTTTGTAATATCGTGCCGTAGGCACGGACATACACTAGTGTGTGTGTGTATATGTATATGTATATGCATATATATATATATATAATGCAGGTAAAATCTATTTTTTATATATGGAATCGGTACTTTATACGGATTAAACACATCTTTAATTATAATCGCATGATATAACTAAAATCGTAACTCAAATTTTGTTATTGAAACTGTAAATTGTCGATCATCTCGGTTTACACTTTAAATTGTCGATCATCTCGGTTTACACTTTACACTGACTCTTATAACATCTGTATTAATTATGTTGATGGTGGTTTTCAGCCCCCAAGAAGTCAGAATCTTTAGGAAGGTTAAGATGGGGTTTGTATTTGACAGATGGCCCGAAGTCCTTGCAAAGGATGAGAGGTTAGGTAGAAAGGCCCGAGTCTAAGTTGTATAAAGTCAATCAGGGGACAAAAATAAAGTATCAGAGCAACACTTGAGCATATGAGAAGGTTGGCCCGATGAGGTCAGTGACCACCGACCCGACCCAGTATCTCAACAAGATAGAATGTTAATTATTTCAATTGCCCGACCTGGGTGGACGAGTCGGGGTAGTAGTTTTATGATCAAGTCAAGATGACGTAAGTCGTGTATGGGAACTTGCACATTCTAAAGAGGTATGGCGTTACAAGAGCAGGTCCCCGGTTTATCTTCTAGCATACGTTATCACATGAGAGTTGATAGATTATAGGCTAGCTTTGTAAGGTAATGTATGGCAGTGGCTAAAAGTGGCATGGTTTAATGAAATGTCAAGTGGCATAACCAATGTTTGTAGAGTAGTTGGGGAAGAGAGTCTTCGCATTAATGGTAGATTCATATGGCTGACGTCACGAGATTGGTATAACAGTAGAATTTCCCATAATATATAAAGGGGTTGAGAATTCATTGTAAGATGTTAGCTAATTTGATTTTGCACTTGTAGAAGAGAGCAAAAAGCTTATTGTAATCTAGTGAGAGGTCGGTTAGGCGTGTAATCGAGAGTCAATGCAGGTCGGTCAAATCCGATTACGTAATAAAATCTTTCTTTTCCCTTGTGCTCGTGGATGTAGGTTGGATCCATTCCGCTGAACCACATAAAACCTTTTATTTTATCTGTGTGTTTTCTCATCTTTTGTTAAGTTTACATTTGGTCACCAAACCAAACAAATTCACAGCTGAAGTATGATTGTTAGAGGAGTAAGTTTACTGATTTGCCCCTGGAATGAAAATTATTTGTCAACAGTTGGCGCCGTCTATGGGGACAGTACAAGAAGTAACAAATACAAACATGTTGAGACGATGGCAGAAGACGGGAACCATAGATCTTCATAGGCTTCGACGACGGAGTGGATGGAGAAAATGAAGGAAACTATGCGAAAAAGAAATGGAATAAGCTCGGAAGGAAAGAGAATCAACTCATGTATTCATGAAGACCATGATGGAAAAGTTAGAAATGTTAGAAAAGAAAAATGGAGAAAGATGAGAAGCAGACCCAAGCCAAATAAAATAATAGATAACAATGGGGAAAAATGATCGCCGGAGTATAAGAATATGGCGAGAATGAGAAGAGAAGTGCCTATAAAGTGATATCAGTAGTCATTGCTAGAGCCGTAACGGCGGGGGAGTTGTGGGAAGAGAAAGAAGGCAGACAAACTCCAGAGTCCTATAGTAACAGTCCACGTTTTGCGGATAGTGACCTGGAACAATTTCCAGGGGAACGATATGAAGTCCCCGGTTATAGAGGATATCACGCATTGAGTGGAAGGCGCGAGGAAACCCATAGTCGAGAACATGATAGTTTCGTGAACCATATGAGGAGTTGGTTTCAGCGGGAGATAAGAAATGGAAGGGAATATATAAAAGACGGACTAATGGGTAACCAAGACATAGGGACAACATCCTCTTTCACGAAGTAAATTTTGATGATGGGATTTCCAATGAGATTCATTATACCCTCCATGGATGTTTACAAAGGTATCACAGACCCCATGTCTCACGTTGATAAGTTCGTTTTGTTGATGGAGATTCAGGGAATGGTCGAAGAGGCCGTCTGTAATGTGTTCCCTTTAACCCTGGGCGGGTCAGCCAGTTTGTGGATCAGGAACTTGACCCCATAGAGTATTAGCAGCTTCGCGCAGTTAAGGAAATCTTTTGTACAACACTTCAAATGGGTGTGTGTGCCGAATAAGATGGTGAGGTTGTTAAGGTTAATGAAGCAAAATAATGACGAGCCCTTTAAAAGTTTTGTTGATCGATTTCATAGCTTGGTGTTATAGGTCGGAGCGTACGAGTCCTCGGAGGCCTTGGAAAGTTTCAAATGGGACCTCAAGGTCGGGAGGTTATGGTCTCATATAATGGTCCGGGAGATACCACACTATGCCACAACTTTGGAGCAAACAATGAATTTGTGCTAATGGAGGAATATGAGAAGATTGCCTGAGGAATGGGCACCTAGATGACCAATGTAAAGCCAGATAGTCAGCGTGATTTGGGCAGAGATTTTAGGAGACCGGTCCTGAGGCAAAAGGAGCTCAGACCGATGCCTCATAATAATCAAGTTCAAGAGAATAGACCGTCTGTCCAGGTCAACCTTGTCGTTGGGGGGATAGTGTACACCCACTGAACAGATCTCTGGCCCAGATAATTCGGGAAATCCATGATAAATATCTATTGACTGAGCTCGACCTAAAGAGGTTCCCGATTGAGAAGGAAAAATAACAGGGCTTATTGTTTACACCATAATGTAATAGGACATTCCATGAATGGATGTAGAGACCCGCGGGAGCATGTGGAAGACTTGGTAAAAAATGACTATCTAAATGAATACATATATGAAGTGGCTACGAATACCAACCAGCACTGATAACGATTATCGTTAGGTCGCAATGTTGAGGTACTGATAGGATATTTTCAACATAGTCTCTCTTAAAATGACCCATAAAGAGTTGTAAGATGTGCGGTAGATCCCAAAAATATGAGTAAAAATCTTACTTTCTCATATAAAAACTTGTTTATCCATGCTTGTTTATTATATGTGTTTATTGGCTCGGGGCTGCATTCGTTCCAACGAGAACGCTTTCAGATTATTGGCTCGGGACTGCATTCGTTCCGCTGAAGCCACTTTCGGATTATTGGCTCGGGGTTGCATTTGTTCCGCTGAGACCATTTTGAGTTTATTGGTTCGGGGATGCATTCGTTCTGCCAATACCACTTTGAGATTATTGACTCGGGGCTGCATTGTTCCGCCGAGGCCACTTTGAGTTTATTGGCTCGGGGCTGTATTCGCTCCACCGAGACCACTTTGAGTTTACTGACTCGAGGCTGCATGCGTTCCGCCAATGCCATTTTGAGATTACTGGCTCGGGACTGCATTTGTTCCGCTGATGCCACTTTAAGTTTATTGGTTCGGGGCTGTATTCGTTCCGCCGAAGCCACTTTGAGATTATTGGTTCGGGGCTGTATTCATTATGCCGATGCCATGTTTGTTGGCACAAGGAGGAAACATTCACTTGTAGCCAAGTTGTTGTTCGAATAGTAAAATTACAGATTTGCCCTTAGAATGAAAATCAGCCGTTAACAAATTACATTGTATCAACTACTTTCTCTGCATCATTTGCTCTATTGGATACAGGAAATGAGAATTATTTTTGCAGATATTAAAATCAATAATTATTAAATTTAATAATAATTATTATGTTAATATAGTAACAAAATTATTTATTTATTTGTTTGTCTTTTTTTTTGTATTTTAATCAATACATAATATATTTGAGGTTTATATTTTTTTAAGGATTAAAAGTATATATTAGGTAGGCTTAGAAGATTATATTTTTTTTTTTAGGTTTTATTTTTGTATTTTACGATTTCATTTTAAATAAAATAAATAGATCAGGTGTCAAATAAGGCGTTGAGGGATAGTTCAACCTAATATTTAATTTGAAGTTTTGAATGCTTGAATATCTCAATATAATATTTGACTATGAATGATAATTCAATTTAATTTTTGTAATCTTAAAACTGAACTGCCACGTGATGCGTTAAGAAAGTATAAACATATATATATGGCTCGCCTTTATAACTTATGGGGGCGCTCACTTTTTTTGGCTAAGTTGTCTCTCTTTTTGGGTGAGACCGAGAGAAAGAAATGAAGGGGCAATCATACATGGTACTTCTCGACCGCGCCTCCGAGGGACAGTTGAACGAGCGACTCATGAATGCTGTCGGGTTGGACGAGCCAATAACTTGAATGTGTTCGGTCTGTTTTTGAGCAAGAATTACAGTGTTATTGTTAGTGTCCTAAACATGCCCAAGGTCTCTAAACATTGATTTAGTATGTGAATGAATAAGTAAGTTTGCGGAAAGAACTTACATAGAGTGGATGAGGTTCAAAACTTTCTTCGTATGGTGGAAGCTCCAAGCTTTATGTTGAGTGTTTCCAACCCAATGGTGAGTTTTCCTATCACCTCACAAGACTACTTAAGTGCTTGCTTGCTTGATTGCTTGGTTTTTGAAGCAAAAATCAATGGAGAGGAAGAATATGCTCACGGCAAAGGAGGGAGAAAAATAGAGTTTTTTTGTTGTGTTGACTTTTTTCAAAAATCAAAGGCAAGTGTTACAAAACTTGCTCAACACACTTTAGTTGTGTGTAAGATTGCATTAAATGCAACCAACAACTTCCATCACACATGTGACATGTTGATGCAAGTTAGTGGGTCTCACCACTTTGAATTCAAAATTCAAGTTGGCTTACACAACACATTTTGGGCTCGGGTTCCTTTAATTCGAATAAAAGAATTTTCCGTTACGACGTAATTAAATTAAATTTAATTAAATAATAATACATAGCAAAATTATTACAAAATTTGCTTACGAATTAATTCAATTTTAATTCCGCATTGAAATCTGATTTTCAATTAATATATCTAATAATTTATTTAATCGATTAATTCCAAATTAATCGCGTTCTCTCTTAAATTCGAATTTTATCCCAGATAAATTCTTACCGCAATTAATCACATATTAATTTTCTCTCTTATAATTAATCTCGAATTAATTTTGTTCGAGTCAAATGTCATCGGTGAATCTTTGGGAAGCGACCCAATAGATCCTTGGATATTGGATATGTTGGCAGTAAATACGGTCATCGGATTATCCAAACACGTGCGTATCTCGTACCACGTTCTTACCGATTTACAAGACATGGTTGGCTTCTAGCAAAACATTGTGTCTACCCAATTCTCCAAAAATATTCAACGAGGAATATATAATTTGTATAAGACATAGTATACAATGTATTGCATAATACGATCCAGTATCGGATGTCATACGCTAGGCCTGGGGCTGGAATTGTGTCTGCCCAGTACGAAACATATATCGGATCATCAGCAACTAGTCTCTGTAATCGGATAATCATGACCTTGTCATACTATCCCGATAGCTGCAGCATTTAAGAGTACTAGTTCTGTATCATGAGTGATCATCGTCTCCATATGACTGAAGTGATACTTCCATCTTGACATCACACCCAATACACTACGATTCTCAGTAAATATAGAATAAGCGTACACATAACCTGTTAAAGCTCCGGACGACCAAAATCAAAGCGTACTGATTGTCACAAGTATTATCGATGCAAGTCTCGGGTTAAGACCACATACACCTACCCTGATTCAGATTCCCATAGACACATAATCATACTACCAATGAGATTCTGAGGGGTCTATCCAGAGCGAAGCTGTTCCCGGTCCAACGGCTAACAGAACCTCTCCTATCACACTTGCATAAGTATCCAATACTTAAATATATGAGAACTGTGTCGTTAAGCTTCCATAACGCGCACAAGTGTAATACTAGTCTATTCCGCATTATCGATGTTCAGTCTTGATAATACTACGACTATAGATTTTTAATGATTAAACCGTTCGTGGATTAATAATGTCTCATATCTTATTAATCCGGAACTAATCATAAGGACTTTTATCATTTATATATTTCAAAGTAATCTAATTACAAAATGATAAAATAGCAATTTCATTTGTCACACAGTTAATTTGTACAAAAAACACAATGTTTTTTACAAATAATGATGCTATGAGTCATAATTGTCCAACATTTACCTTACATTTACCATGATACGGACTCCAAGTTCATACACACACACACAATATTATATATATATATATAGGTCAAATTTGGGTTAAGAATTAAATTGTCTTTTCATATCAGGCTCATATAATAGATAAAGTCCAATTGACAACAGGACAACCAATTCATCATTCAAACAAACATACCTAAAATATAGGCTAAGGTTGGGCTAATGACCCGAAAGTCTTTTATTCTCGGTACTATATACCAGACGAATCCCACAAGGCAACCTATTGGCTTTCCAAAAGATCTCCAACCGAAAAATACTTATTTATAATTAATTGCTCTCCACGTGATTAGCCGTTTTAAACTCGAAAAGTTAAACACTTAATATATTAATGGGACCCACCATTATAAATGTAGCATCGAATCCAATTAGAGAGTTATTCCATATCCTATACAAGGATACAGAAGTCGAAGTTACCATTCATTCAAGCTTTGACACTTATACTAGAGCTCTCAAAGCAAATCGCCCTTTAAACACTTGCCTACCGTCCTCACGGTAATTTACGGATGTCAAGTAAACTTCAAACCTTGTTCCTCCCTTATTTACTGCTCGTCTTCATTACTGACTTGAGCGTCGGAGTATTTACGACAACCACCACACCGGTGGGTAGAAACTCTCCGCTCATTCTACCTTTATTTTGCAGAATCACTATTATTCCATCGTACAAATCTCAATTTTGTACGAAGGTCAAACCCAAGATTTTGTACTTTGTGAAACTGCGATGGTTGGTGTGACGCGATGGCGAAGCTACGATAGGGTTGCTGCTAGCTTCACAAACTCGATTACGCTCTTTCGCTTCACGAACTCCATCGATACACTCTGGAAAATGAAATCCGTTGAAGTCTTTGAATGAAAATGAAATCGATGAAATTAATTTTATTTATTTTACGTGGGTCAACTGAGGTTTAGATTATATTATTTAAGTTGTTGATTTTTTTTTTTATTTGTTAGATGGTGCTATGGTGGAACTCAAAAGTATAAATTATGTAATATAATTTATAAATGACCGTTGATATAGAAAGTTGGATATAATTCACCCGCCTTATTTAAGTCCGGAATTGATGGTTTGACGTTGAAATTTTTAATAATTTGAAAAAAAATTGGATTTAAATTCCTAACCAGGGGGCGTATTGAGAGATAGTTCAATTTAATATTTAATTAAAAATGTTTGAATATTTCAATCTAATACTATTTATAAAGAATAATTCAATTTAATATTTAATTTAATTTTTTTATCTTAAAAACTCAACCCCACATTATGTGTAGCACCACTTTTAATTTTTATAATTTCATATTGATAATGCCCTCATTTGTTTTTGGCTTCCATCCCTCAACATAAAGACGAGGGATGAGGGTTCAGTGTCCATTTATATATTACAAAGGAGTGAGTAAGAGCAGACATAACAACAAAACTTACTGTCCTTTCCATGGAACATAGTAATGGTGTGCGTTAATTGGTTTTAATCGATTAATCGAATCGTTCCGATCATTTTTTATAATGATTTGGTTATTGTGATTAACTCGATTTTTTCGGTTAAGATTTTAACTTTTTTGGTTCGGTTCAGATTATGAGATTTGTATAACCGAACTGACCAATTAACCGATTACAAACCATAATTTGACTTTATATATTTTTTAATTAAAACGAAATTAAATTTTGTACCTTATACCTCTATTGAGTGTAATTGTAAACTGTTTTTTGATGAATTTAAAATTTTATTCTTTTGTTAAACACATATATGTTTGTCTTTTTGATGAATTTAAATTTGTATCAAAGTGTTAATGTAAATTGTTATTTATGGAGATTTTGGACTTGTTAATAACTAAATTAACAAAAACCGATAAAAAAATAATGGTTAAGTTTGTTAATGGTTACGTGCCATCATATGGTTAAATCGGTTAAATATTTACTTAACCAAATAATTTCGGTTCGGTTAAAAAATCAGGATTAACTGACCGAACCGACCGATGTACATCCCTAATTAGTAGAGTGTTAACGCTAACGTTTTAACACTTCATCAAACAAGTAAATTAACGCTTACAAAACCATACTTTCATAACATAAGATTATTTTTTGACGTTACCTTATATTTTAACGTTTGTTCGATAACTTATAAACTATTTTATAGACAATATTATCAACCATAGATTTGGAATTTGGCAAGAAGCACTTCTACTTATATATTAAAAAAAAATGAGAGAGAGATTTGGAATTTGGGCTATTTGGATCGATGGAAGTGGATCAAATATAGTGAAATGTAACTTAAACTATTTAAAATTTATTATTTAGATTGATAAAATGAGATGAAATTGAGTGGAATATGATAGAAAGAAACGGTTATTGAGACATTGAAAACAAACAACCCACATAAGGGGCTGGGGATAAACATAACTTTTAAAAAATAATATTACATGTGAAGATAAACTTGCCCCTTGAAATAATAACAATAAAATATTCATCTATTTTACTTTTATAATATACAAGGACATAATTGATGATTAGTTAATATCCTCATATTTTACCGCCCTTCTATCTTAATATGTTGGGTGATCTCGGAGTTTATGAGTGCTTTGATGTATTTTAAGTGTATTTTTACAGTTAAAATAATATCATGACTCGGTAGAATTAACTAGAGATAAAAAAGACAAGATACATAACAAATCGGGAAAATTCAGAGTCAAAACGCGCGTCCCGATGCTGGACGTGCGCAAGAATAAAACTTAAATAGAATTCTATTGTCAAAATTGATGGTGGCGGCGCAACGCGCAAAATGTTGGGTGATACGCGTTACGCGTGTTGCGACACTGTAGATCTGTCTTAATTTCACCCTGAATTCGATTTTCAATAAGCAAACACCTTCAAGACCAAATATATAAGCAAACAAGAGTTTCTTTTCTTCCATTTTATCTCTAACTTTATTTTTTATGAGTTCTTTGCCTTGTAATAATGATTAGCATGTTTTGATTGAATATTATGAGTAGCTAGTTCATTAAATTTAGGATTGTAGAGAATCGCATGCATGTTTATTTAATTTAATTGTATAATTTATTCTCTTGGGTTTGTTATTTGTTATTTATTATTCTCTATACTGAATGCATATTTTATTTTGTTTACCCAACAATAGAATAGTCTTGGTAAATCTTTATGAACTTGACAGAGGAAATTTGGATTAACCATGAGAATAATAGCATGAGATTTATTCGTTGAATAGATTCCATGTAGGATAGAAATATACCTAAAGATTATACGTACCCAATTATTAGAACTTGACTTTAAGGAATTTGGTTTAATTTAATTAATATAGACATATAGTTAATTAGTTTAAATTCAAATATATTTACATGACCATCGAAAGAGAGTTTTGTGAATAATTTAACATTATAGGTTAAAAATTAGTAACAAAAACTTAATTGAATGAAAAATATCAAAACTCATTGTGTGCATGCTTAGATGAAGTTGCAACCCTAGGTTATTGTCGCGCATAAAGTTTATCTTCAAATTATTGTGTGTGCTTTATTTAATATTTCAATTGAATCTTAGATTAAGCACTTAAATTCTTTTCACAATAGTTTAGTTTAAATTAAGTAGGTTAATCTTGTTATTAATAAGATAAATATTAAGTTCATGTGGGTTCGACATCCGACTTTCAGTCATTATATTACTTGAGTGATACGTGCGTTTGTGTGCTAGATATATAATATTGTGATCAACAATTATCTTTAAAACATATTTAATTACATTTCATTCTATAACTATTTGTTTACCAAATAATGTTTTGGAACATTACATTATAAACCCCTTATTTTTTTCCCAAATGAGATTATGGTATACATTATTTTCCATTGAGTTTCATTTCATTCCATTATAAATCATCATCTTCCGCCAATCCAAACATAGCCTTATGATGCGTTTATTGGAGTGTTAACGTTGGCATTTTAACGCTCCATCAAAAGAGTAAGTTAACGCTAATATTAACGTTCACAAAATTATAATCTCACAACATGTGATTATTTTCGGCCGCTGCTTTGCAGCAGAGTTTGCCTTTCAGCCCCTCCCTATCTATTTCTTTCCCTCCTTTTCTTTCTTCATTGTCTTCTCCTGTCTTTTTCTTTTTTCCATCTTCAGCCTAACCCTCCTCTTCTTCTGTCATCTCTCTTTTTCTTTTAACCTTTTTTCTTCTTCAGTCCAAAACCTTCTGTTCTCCATCTCTTTATTCTCATATTTTATTTTCTTTCTTCTTTCTTCATAATCTCTCTCTTTCGGTTTCTGTTTTTTCCCTCTCATCCCATGCTATTTCTGCTCTATTTTTTTTCAATGTTTCTCTTGTTTACTTGAGTTTTGTTTATGTTTAAATTTTATTACCCAGATTTTTTTTGATAGGTGGATCTACCTATATGTGGTGGCTGATTGTCAATCAAAGATAAAAACTTATATGGGATAGGTTTTATAAGGTTGTCCATTAATAAATTATGTATCGTAATTTCAAAATAATTGGGACACATGACAATCATTGATTATGACAGTCCCGTCCCATATAAGATATTTTCTCAATCCTGTGTTGGTTATCAGAGCTATATAATTATCATTTTTCTTATAATAAGATTAAGTTATATATAGACTAATGTAAAAGTATTTTATGTTAAGTAATATATATTATCTTGTTCTACTTCTATATGAAAATTTATATTCACTAATATTGTGTCAAAATTGGATGATCAGATTAGTCCCAAAATTCCTTTAATACTTTAGTAGATTTTAGGAGCAAATCATTTTTTACCAATTACGATAAACATTAGCACGGCTTCTTATGTTGTTAGGATTTATCATAATTAGATTCAAATCTTAGATATAATTAAATAGTTATTGAAGGTGAATCTATTATAATTGTGTCGATCGTGATAATGTATTATTGGATTTTTGATCTTATTTTGCAATGCATTAAAAAAAAAAAAAATTAGTTATGGCTTATTTAGGCTTAGAAATTTAGACTGCACTATAGTAATTATTAGAGTTGTAGTAAAATGTTAGTCTCCAATTTTCCATATAAACTATATGCTTCATATAATCAACACTATTAGGCGACGTTAATTTGTACACAAATTTTATCAATTGAGCAACTCATATTATATTATCAATTCTCCTATGCTGACATGGCTGGAGGTGGCAACACTTCGATTCGATTCTAAAACCAAACTGAATCAAATCGAATTAATCTTTTAAACCGAACCGATCTAGACATGGCCAACTGGCGGCCCAATGGCAAGTAAAAAGACAAATACGATTCCATAAGCAGTTTCAAAGGGTCAGGATTTGAAATTGGAAATTCAAATTAGCGCGCGTTGAACTTGAAAGGTCCTACGTAGGCCCCATCCATCAAGCGGCCTTGTTGTCGTTCAAAAGATCCACTCTATATCACTCGCGTTTGATAAATAACACCCAATAAGCTCATCACACGTCAACAAGCTTATGTCATTTCGTCTTAACAAAGCGAGTACACAATTTTGATACGCGAAGGAGAGTAGGTTAATTGTGTGAGATAAATAATTTTTTATTTTTTTTTGCACGAGGATTAGACGGTTCCTAAAGTTTCCCGCTCGAATGACAAACGGCCAAAAAAAAACAGGGCAGTGACGTTGCGTTTTTAATTATAAAACTGTGAATAATGATATTTTATCCTTTAAATTGTCTCTGTTGACGATTATATATTTATATTTGTCCTCAAAACAATCACAGATAATTTGACAAAGCTCAAAAAAAGGTATTAAAGTGAATCAATGGCAGAGTCCATAAGAGAGGAACCTGAAGCTATTAGCGGTAACAATTATTAAATTTGAAAATTTATCTGCTACGCTGCCTACGCACATTATTTTGTCTAAATTTTTATTTTTATTTTTATTTTGTGATCGGAATGTTACAGATAATAACTCAAAGAAATCGAAGCTAAGGAATCCGCTTCGATCGGCTACCAAATCGAAGGAGGAGAAACCGCCAGTTGTCGATCCCTCGAATTCCTCTGCTTCTAGAAGGTTTCTTTTATTTGTTGTATTTTTAGAATCTAAATTGGATATATCATATATGTCTTATTGTTTGGCAATTATTTTAGAAATTAGGTAATAAAGTCACAGAGAAATAATTGATGATTTGATATGATGAGAAATTGGGTCAGAGATATAGTTACATGAAATATTTGAATTGTTTGTGGAATATTAATGTGTTTGAGCTTAGATGGTGGGAGTTTTAGAAAATAAAAAAGAAAGATGGAATTTGTGTTCTCAATATACTTGTTATAATTGAAAATCTTTGGGGTAAATAATACATGAATATGCCTTTGGTTAGTTTTATTTGTGTCAAGATTTAGGTTACGTTCGGCTCCCAAATCTATTAATTCTGTGGCACTTTTGATGGAAAAACAGTACTTTTTTTTGGAAGTATTGTAAATCTTGCCGCTAAATCACTCGATACGGGTTTAAGCGGAGCATGTAAAACTTCGGTTGTCCTAAATTCTTATAAGAAATACACCCCCTGTATTTGAACTCAAAACTTGATAACTAAGTTTTAAGTTATTTGTCACCAAGCCACACCTCTTGGGGGCGGAAAAGCAATACTTGTTTTAAAAGAAACCACATTATGGACTTGTTGGTGATTATAGTTAAGAGGAATTACCTAGCATGGAAATGCATTTGAAAATTATGCTAATCAAATCTTGGAGAAGTCTGGAGTTTGATGCGAAGCATAAGAAACTTATTAGAATAATTAACCACTTTTAGAGTATACTGCATTTCTTTTATATTACCTAGAAGTCCATTTTTATGAACGTTGAAATATGGATCAGTGTAAGGGGTTTGGAACAGTAATGGCGTGAACTTGAATTGCTAGATATATTTAAGTGAAATTCTTTTATGAATCAAATCACAGACTCCCTGGTATCTATCGTTGACCATTCTTTTCTCTTTTTCTCATACTTGTGTAATTTCTGGGGGAAAACGCAATTGACTCATCAGTACATTCTGGTATCTGTTTCTTTTGTTTTTCAGGAGGAGGTCATCATCAACTGTATGTAGAAGTTTCAGTGTTCTTGATATCAGTGCCAAAGAAAAATCTGCTAAGCCACCTAGTAGGATTTCTATACCTGCTAAGTTAACTGTTAATTCAGCTGCGAAATCAGTTGGCACCATCACTCCAATTTCTGAGACTACAGCAAAGAGGGCTAATACTCGGAGGAAAAGCGAAACACCTCATTCTGATATTTCCGTAGCATCAAGCCGAAAGAAGTTCAATGTTCTGTCCTCGTCATCATATTGGCTGAATCAAATTAAGCTGTCTGAATCTGCTGCTAAGCACTCAATTTCACTTGGTTTTTTCAAACTTGCTTTGGAAGCTGGGTGTGAGGTATGCCAATTTTTGTTTACCGATTCATTTACTTAGTGACATGTACATAAGGGTTCATTTATGGATTCTTGCTGATACTTCTGGCATAAATTAGTTTATGAAGGCTATCTGCTTATTTTACTAATGAATCTCATAATTTCCTTATTTAAGTAATTTTCCTCAAAGTCCATGTCATTTCGGAAGGTTACTACTGCATTATCTTTAATCATGTTTAATGTTTCTTCTTATGTTTGTTGTGATAAGAATTCCATTTTGTTATATTTAAACACATCCTTATTGTTGTACAAATGTGTTTAGTCTATTGTTTGCTCGTATATGTATCATAGAATAGATAAGTATAACAAGTTGTTGTGCTTGTGGAGTTTTGTTTAATGAATGATATTAATCATACTCTTAATACTGCTTATGAATAACATCAAATCCAGCCACAGAAAATGCGGGACGGACTCAAATCATATGCTCGTCGTCATAATCTAAGTGAACTTGGAGAAACTGTTAAAGACTTATTTGACTGCTACAATATATCAGAAACTCTGGAGCAGTTGCAGCTCTCAGAAACCTGCTCTCAGGTGCCTGAAGAGGGAACTCGCTCGTCTGATGATGAAGTTCACAGCTCATCTTTTACAATGGGAACTAGGAAACTGAAACCCAAGTCCTTGTACACTGATTCCACTCAAGTTCCCTCAGTCAGAGCATCAGTGAAGGAGGAGGTTTCTCATAAGAATAATCCTGCATCACCAAGAACCCGTGCATCTTTGAATAAGAATTCTACAAATTCAAAATCTGTTTCAGGCATTGGGAAGCCTAAGATACAGAGAAAATCCCAGAAACCAACCAAACAAGAGACCGATAAAGATAAGGACAGGACTACGCAGGGAAAGAAATCAACTGGTGTAGAAGGCAAGTAAACAATGATATTTCTTCCTAAAAATTACCAATTAATATTGGGTGGTTTAAAAATTTTAAAAATTGCTTTTATTTACAGGTCCTGTCAGTCCACCAGCAAGTGATACAATTGAAGAGAACAAAGAGAACATGGTAAAGTACATACTCCCCTCAAGATAGTTTAAAATTTCTTCAGGGTTTATTTCTTCCTTCATTCGATCCTCGCTTACGTTGTAGGATTCTTCCACGATGGAAGAGATCTGTGTGTGACTGAAGCGAATACATGCAGGCAGATCCAGAAATGCCAAAGCATTTTCATCCTCTTTTCGCCTTTCTTCTGCGTTCTTTTCGCCTTCTTTTGCGTTTGCATTGTTGGTTTTCTCATGTAGATTTGTATAGAAAATGTTGAGGTGAATGCATGAGATATTGGTTGTTTAAACTGAGATTGTATCTAGCATTATACAATTATTGATGATACAGTTGTATTGAATCATTAAACCTATTTCTTTTTCATGAAAGGGGCATATATGTCTTTCAATAATTTAATTTTCAAACTCTCTACAGGAATCAATTGTTATCTAAAAATCAATTCTCAATTGCTTAGTCCATATGTTCAAACTGAGAATTATGATGCGTAAGAATATCTCACAATGAGTTCATGTCTGGAAAAAAAATTTCATTAATGAAGCATCGGAACTCATAAATTTGTCACAAATGGATACGGAAAATTCTATTGAACACAAGCTTAAAGGCACACAATACTGAAAATAGAGTACTATATAATGGATTGAAAATCTCTTAGCATTCATATTTGGGAAAGGGTAGCATGAGAACTCTGCTTGGCTTTTTAGTGATGCAGTGCATGAGAATGGAGTTAGTCAGCGGTCCAGCTCTGTTCCACTATTTCCCTTACCCGTCTGTTGTATTCTCGCTTGTTCTCACTAAACATTCGAGCAGCTTCTGAATTTGCAGGAGAATTTGGGTTGGGATCACAAAGCAACGACTGCAATGAGCAAATAACAGTGAAAACATTAGACGATATGAATTGCCGAATTAGAATATTGCAAATGCTAAATATCTTTTGGTAACTTGGTCATTGCCCCTTCAGTAGTTCTATGTAAAGAAGGTTGTAGCGACTTGTAAACAGTTCATTGACTGTTTCGCTATGCTCAGTTCATTTATAAGGAGGACCGAAGTGTAAAAACTGGAAAGCAATACCCTGCAAAAACTTGTGTATGCAGCGGTGTTTGCTAGTTTGATGCGATAAAAGAGAGAAAAAGAATACCATCTACACAAACAAATTAATTCATTTACCTGAATAGATGTGAGTATAGCTGCCACATCATATATTGGAGTCCATTGATTTTGTAAAATATCCAGACAAATATTACCATCAGCATAAACTGACCACATCAATAGATTACAATTAGTAAAGCAAAATGTAATGGAATGCAATTGCTGAGGGCAAGATAGTTAATATGTTAACTTACTATTTGGATGAAACATCCTAGAAACAAATCGCACAGTTGGTGCTTTGTTTGGATAATCCTCTGTAACCTGAAGAGTCAACTTGAATGTGCCTGTAGAACTCAAAAACAAAATTATTTTATTCATGTAAATGTAAATATTGTTATGGTATGTTAGGATAATAAAAGATAAACATGTGTTTACACCTAGCAGATGATCCTCATTAAATTTTGTCACGGACTTAGCTTTACGGATTATATTTTGAAGCTTTCTAACTAACTTTGAAGGAGAAAAACAGCCAGAGCCGTAGCAACAGCAACAGGCACTATCATTCCATCTCTCCTTAAAATACCACTCAAATATTGGAAAAGGGTTAGAAGGATAAACTTCATTTTGTTCTTCCTATGCCTAGACTAATTCCATTTTATATCAACAATAAGCTAAAGACAAATGCAACAAAGGATTCTATTGCTAGAAGTTCTATAGTGGAATCATGGGGTGATGCGTCTTACTTAAAGCTCTCTTCTATCTAAATACAAGGCGACCATTCAATCCACATGCTAGGTTTATCCTGCTAGTCAATACAAGTAAACACGGATGCATGAACTTTTTGTTTCAACTATGTAAGGAATTTGTAACACAATTAAACATGGATGTTCTCTGAACATTGAACTGAATCGAATTTCAAAAGAAGACAACTTTATGCCTCATTCTCTACAATCATGTCAATTTAAATATAAAGCTAGAGTGAAAACACAATGACAAGAAATATAAAGCAATTAATCATTTCAAAGAATATGGGCAGCGCAATATGAAGGCCCTCTAGATTATAACTTGAGAGCTCGTGAAAAGTAAAATGTAGTAAAACAATTCACCGCATTCCTTTAATAAGCATCAGAAGCGGGATGACTCACCTCCATCCCAAGGAGTATCATCAGGACTGCAATACAAATCAGACAAGAAACCAGAAACGATTTATCCAACCCTACTCAAATATACAGAAATAAATTAAACAACATTAGCAAACACAAATGGAGCTGGTTACGCATTTTGTTACGAACTTACCCAAATATCACAGCATTCCAAAGCATAATATTGTTGTCTTGGGGTGCCCCACTGATGCCTGCAGGCGGGTCTTGCTGCAATCTTTTAAAATCTCTCATCAGCCTCTTCCTTGCAGGCGTCGACATCGTTACCACCTACAAAATTCAGACTCAACATTAAAAACAAAAACCCAATTCATCATTCTTTCATATAAACCAAACAAGTCTCCTGGAATTCAATCCATGCATATCTCCTTGAATCATGAAACATAAACACGAAATATAGTAAAGACAAAAGCCATTATGTATCCAAAATAATATCATTCAACACAATTATACAAAGCTATTATTTACAAAATTTATCTTTCTTTAGCCACGACCCAAAGCTTCCAAAAAGAAAATTCATTTACATTGAGCTACGCATAATATTGGAGAATCACTAAATGGATACAAGAAATTCTCTGTCATATTTGAATTAGAGATCCCCACGCATCAGAAAGACAGTAAAAATTAGTCTTTTATTGCCCAAACAAGCAAAAATGGCACCTTTACTTTGCCTCAACCAATCTAATAAACCCAGAACAAAAAATAGACTCCATAAAACTAAACTAACGAATCTAACCTGAAAGAAGACGATACGAGAAACTGGGAAACCACAGAGAGAAAGCTAAGCGGCTTCAAGTTTCAGATATGGAATTGATTGAATTTATGCAAGGAAAGTGGAAAACATAACAAGGGTTGATCAAAATGGAGAGGATGAGTGGAGAGGGCAAAAGAAGATAGATTCTAACAGAGTAGAAGAAAGCGGATTTTTTTTCTTCTTCTTAATAATGTGAATCCTTGGGATGTGGTTGGATTGTTGCGTGTGATGACTGATGAGCCCCGTCCCCACTGTTTATTGCTTTGATTTTTTTTTTTTTTGATAATCTCCATGTCATGTCAGCTTTTCCAATACACATCGTGGTAAGTCGTTAGCTTTTTATATTAGACTACATAATTCTAAAGAAGTATATCTAATGAGATTCGAAATTTAAATCTTAGAGGGGAAAAATCACTTAAGTCTAAGGCTTTTACTACTGAGGCAGTCATTTGGGGTATTATTGCTTTGATTATTGTTTCTGTGTTTATCACCCTTCACCTAGTAAGGGTGACAATTTGGGTTATGATTTGTTTATTCGTTCGATTCGATTCGCTTTAAAACGAATATGAATTTGAAAAAATAGATTTGTTTAATAAATGAGTCAATTCGATTCGATTCATTTACTAAATGAATCGAATACAAATTTAAGCTAATTGATTCGTTTATTTATTTATGATTCATTTTATTATTTTGCTTTATTAGTTATTGTTATTTTTCAACTAAGATTCGATAAATCATTGTCAATTATCAAATAAAAATATTATTGTTTATATTATGTGATCTATTTTTAGTAAATTTATTAATTACGTATTTCATATGTATACATTTATGAAGCATTAATGTAAATAAATTATGTTAATTTGTGTCATTAAATAATGTCATGACTAAACGAATATTCGTATTCGATTTGTTTAGTAAACGAATAGAATATAAATCATGATATCATGATTTGTTTAGTAAAGGAATCGAATATGAATCTATCACATTTTGATTCGATTCATTAAGGATTCGATATAAATTCGATTTGTTTAGTAAACAAATCGAATATGAATCATGATATCATGATTTGTTTAGTAAATGATACGAATACGAATCCATCATATTTTGATTCGATTCGTTAGGGTAGGGGTGTGCAAGGTTTCGGTTCAAACCGCAACCCGGCCCGAACCGCACCAACCCGAACTGAACCGCGCGGTTTAAAAAAATATTAAAATTGATTTCGGGTCAGCCTGAACCGAACGGTAAATTTTAGGTCGGTGCACGGTTTTGACCCAAATCGTGCACCCGAACTGTCCAAACTGCAAATTGTGACCTGAATCGCGATCCAAACTGCTTAAACCGCTGACCCGCGTTCAAATTAGACATTATTTTTTATATTTTTTTCTTCTTTAACCATGAAATTTAAGATATTTAATGATCATATGACAATATGCAATGTATAAATGAAAATTATGTATTTTTTCTCTTCAATTATTATGTGAAAAACACACAAAATTTTCTTTAAGAAATTTCTAATCCAAACCGCAGAGATGAACCGTCGCAGTTTTCCTTAACAAATTTAAGATTTCGGTTTCTAATTTCCCAAACCGCCAACCCACACTATTTGAAGTGTTAAACGAAAAAACTGACCCGAACCGCACCGCGAACACCCATACGTTAATTCTATACAAATTCGATTTGTCAATTCATTTTGCCACCCCTATCACCCAATATATATTGCACATAATTTTATCTAGGTTCGAGTCTCGAGTAGATAAGAAAGTTAAAAAATGAATGTTATGGTGCGTTTAGTATAGAGTATTATCAGATAGTATAAACTAGCTTATAAGTTATTAAACAAATGCTAAAAATAAGTTAGGGTAAAAAAAAATAATCTCATGTTGTGAGATTATGATTTTGTGATTATTAACACTAGTGTTAATTTACCCATTTGGTAGAACGTTAAAACACTAGCGTTAACGCTCTATAAACGCTCCACCAAACGTAGTCTTAATTTTTCGAAAATTATGTGATTTTTTTCTATAGTGTTTTCAGTTTTTGATTTATCTTTTCAAACACGAAGTCCAACATAATTTTTGAACATAATATTATGATTATTTTGTTTAAAATATATTTGGGTTTAACCCTATTATTAATTGCACAATTTGTTGGTTAATGACATTAGCAAGGCCATGGGGTATCATGGATTTGAATCTTCTGACTCTGCTACAAGAGAGATAAATTGTGGCACTAAATTTGGGTGGTGTAAGCAAGAAGTAATCAAGGACAGTGTGGCTCTATAATAATAATAATAATAATAATAATAAAACAATGGGTGTTGTAGCAAGATGTGCAAGTAGAATAATGGTAGGATAAATGTCAAAAATAGAGTAAGAATGCACTATAAGAATATAATAAAATAAGTTGAGTGGAGTGGTGGTAGTAAAATTGTATTTGATATATGCCACTTGATGATATAAACCGTGTCAATACAGAACAGAAACAACTAATCTGAACATCAGATGTCATCTAAACTGAACCTGTCAGGTGTCTTGTCCAAAAATATATTTGTAAGCGGCAGCCATAAAAATTGGAGATGCAGGGGATCGAACCCTGTACCTCTCGCATGCAAAGCGAGCGCTCTACCATTTGAGCTACATCCCCTTTTGTAATAACTTGTTGAATACAAATTATTTAATAATAATGAACATAATTAGCCCCAAATTGCCCATGAAACTACAGGATGACTGGATCTAGTATTGGTTTTGAGGTTATTGCTGCAGTTGACAACTGAAGCAATGCTTGAGCATAGCTGCATATGACTAAGTTGCTTAAGATACCTGGCTCAAAGTTACTCTTCGGTGCTGGAGAGAGAACCCACACAAGCGATTGATTGAGGTCTTTAAATTTGAGTTAAAATTAGATACATCAATTTTAAGAAAAGTTATTAATCATAACAATAAAATAAAAAAAGGTCAAAAAATCTATTTTATTAAAAAGAATCATATACTTTAAAAACTTATTTATAATCCCAAAACTTAGAGCCGCCCTTACTTTAGTGGCGAAGAGTTTTCATCCATATATAGTGCTCTAAAACCAACAGCCATCTTTGTCCCACTTTATAAAATTATGAAAAATGGAAATTATGAACTTGTAACAATATTAGGATATAGTGATTCTATTAATGATGATTACTGTTGGCAGCATTAGAGATTAATAATTTCTGCTTGGGATGGATTCTCCAAATAACATATATATATATATACAGAGATATAATATTTTTTTTTTAAAAAAAATACTAATTAGTTGATTTTATGGCAATGTGTTAGGAGCTTATCTTTTTTAATTATTGATTATTATTAAATAAATTATGGAAATTATCCTTCTAAAAGATAATTTATTTTTTTTTATCTCTAGTTGCTAGTCATCTCCATCATTAATTTATACTCTATTTAAATCAACGTATCTAATGAATAAGTTCAGGGAGAATTATGATAACAACTTTATAATTATTTTGAGAGGTCATTAGTACCTCGAATGATCAACAATTGGGAAATTCATTATGTTCTCTGGAATGAATTCAATTTTATTTTTCATTCTTTTCATTATGGATATTTGTGTCCGTAATAATTTGGTATTAGAGCCAAACAAGATCAAGTTTTTCACCTAAAAAATACAGTATTCAAGGACCGGACGAGAAGATAATTATTTGAAAAAAAATCATGGATGAAAAGACGATTGTTGTAAAGAAGTCCACCATCGAGTACTAAAATATTTTTACATGAATATGGACAATTCACTCTAGAGGTTTTTTGTAAGTTTCTTTGGTTGTAAACTTGTTGTATTATTCTTGTAGTAATATACGAATTCGGTTTTTCCTCAAACACTTCCAAGAGTGATCGTGTTTTCACAACAAGTGGTATCAGAGCTTTGGTTTGCCATTGGGATCGAAAAACCGGTGACCGGAGCTTGGTTCGGAAAATTCGAGTTCCGGCAAAGTTGTTAAAAATTCATTTTGAGGGTACCATCAGCAAGTTCACGTCGAGACGAGCACGGTGGTATTTTCCGGTGACCAAACCGACGTCCCAGAATCCCTCACGCGCAGCACGCGCCGTCCAGAGGGCTCTTTACGCGCCCCCACTCGCAGCACGCGCCTCACGAGCGCCAGAGGTTGAAGACGATCCGCGTCAGCATCCACGTCAGCGACACGTGTCAGCCACGTCAGCAACGGGTCCCACACTGCCACGTCAGCTTGCCACGTCACCTTGCCGCGTCAGCTGCCACGTCATCTGCCACGTCAGCAAAGCGGGTCCCACCTGCCACGTCAGCACTGCCACGTCAGCAGCCTGGTAAATTTCATTTAGCCCCCTGAAGTTTTGAAATTTACAGTTTTGCCCCAGAAGTTTTAGGAATTTACAAATCAGCCCCTGTGTCGGATTTAGACCAAAGAAGTGTCTATTCCACCATTTTCGACCGTTCCGGACGCAACGGTGACCTCGGATTTGTGAAATTCAGTCCCGATTTTAGGGTATTCCCATTTTAAAATTTAAAACTTAAAATGGAGTTGGAGGATTCTCATTCTGGTGCAATGATTAAGTTGGCTGCCACTAATTACTCCCTATGGAGACCTAGGATGATAGATTTTTTACATTGTAAAGATCTGTTTGATGTCATCGAGTTTAAAGGAGAGAAACCAGATTCTGTTAAGGAGAATGAATGGAATAAACTCAACAGCAAAACTTTGGGACAGATTAGGCAGTGGATTGGTCATAGTGTCTTTCACCACGTAGCACAGGACACAGATGCTTATGAAATGTGGAGGAAATTGGAAGACATGTTCCAGGCCAAAACAGCTCGGAATAAGGCCTTAATCATGAGGCGATTGGTGAATTTGAAGCTACGGAGTGGAACTTCCGTTGCAGAACACACCAACGAGTTCCAGAGCCTGGTGAATCAGTTGTCTGCAGTAGACATGCAGCTGGCAGACGAAGTCCAAGCCCTCTTGTTACTCAGTTCTCTACCTGATAGCTGGGAGACTCTGGTGGTTACTCTCAGCAACTCAGCTCCAGGAGGCAAACTTTCCATGCCTATGGTAAAGGATGCCCTGTCAAATGAAGAAGCCAGAAGAAAAGATGTGGGCTCAGATCAAACAGAAGCCCTTGTCTCGGAGCAACGAGGAAGACGACATGAGAAACATCAAGGTGGGAGAAGAGGCAGAAGCAAAAGCAGGGGCAGGTCCAAAGACGGGAAAAAGACATACAAGTGCTTCCACTGTGGCATAGAAGGCCACTTGAAGAAAAATTGCCGGAAACTGCAACGGGAGCAGGGACAAGGCAATAACCAGCCGAATAAGAATGATGCGGAGACACTAGTAGTTACTACGGTGGATGTAGCTATATGCTCCGGCCAGGAAGAAGCATGCCTTCACACCGCAACTCAGGATGTCGAGTGGGTGGTAGATACTGCAGCATCCTACCACGTCACTCCTCACAGGGATTTCTTCACAACATACAAAGCAGGAGACTTTGGAGCAGTGAAGATGGGGAATACCAGTTCTTCTCAGATTGTGGGAATTGGTGAAGTACAGTTGCGGACAAATGCAGGGTATACAGTAACCCTGAATGAGGTCAGACATGTTCCAGAACTTCGGCTCAACTTACTCTCGGGAGTAGCCCTTGACAAACAGGGTTATGCTAACCACTTCAGCAACGGCACTTGGAGGATGATAAAAGGTGCTATGGTCATCGCCCGAGGACACATCTGTGGAACCTTGTACAAGACTCATGTGAAGATTTGTGCAGAAAGCCTCAATGTAGCTGAACGGGAGGCTTCTCAGAATCTGTGGCACCAGAGACTCGGTCACATGAGTGAAAGAGGGTTGTCTACCTTGACAAAGAAGGATCTTATCACTGTCTCCAAGAATGCTACTCTGGATCCTTGCAATCACTGTCTATTTGGTAAGCAACACAGAGTCTCTTTTAATTTCACTTCTACAAAGAAATCAGAGTTACTCAGTCTGGTGTACTCTGACGTATGTGGTCCCTTGGAGGTAAACTCATTAGGCGGTAACAAATATTTTCTGACTTTTATTGATGATGCTTCTCGGAAAGTATGGGTGTATTTTCTGAAAACAAAGGATCAGGTCCTGGATTATTTCAAGCTGTTCCATGCCATGGTCGAGCGTGAAACAGGGAAGAAACTGAAGTGCATTCGTACAGACAATGGAGGCGAATACACTTCCAGGGAGTTCGATGCCTACTGCGGAAGTCATGGTATTCGACACGAGAGGACTGTTCCACGCACCCCACAACACAATGGTGTCGCTGAAAGGATGAACCGCACCATTATGGAGAAAGTCAGAAGTATGATCAGTATGGCCAAGCTGCCAAAGCCATTCTGGGGAGAAGCTGTCCGTGCCGCCTGCTACCTGATCAACAGATCACCATCTGTACCGTTGAACTTCGAGATTCCGGAGAAAGTGTGGTCTGGTAAGAATCCTTCATATTCTCACCTCAGAATATTCGGATGTTTAGCATTTGCACATGTATCCAAGGAGCTCAGACAGAAGCTCGATGCAAGGACTACTCCATGCATCTTCATAGGCTATGGAGACGAAGAATTTGGATACAGGTTATGGGACCCGAAGGAAAGGAAGGTCATCAGAAGCAGGGATGTAGTGTTTCTTGAAGACCAGACAATAGAAGACATTGAAAAGCCCAAGATGCCTTCTAAAATCAGTGCCGATAATGTTGATGAAAATCCAGACACAACCCCAGCACCAACACCAGTGGCCACAGATGATGATGGGGTGCAAGACATACCAGAAGCAGAACCAGAGGAGGAAGGAGGTATTGAGCAGTGGGAGCTGCAGCCTGCTCCATCAGAGGCTTCGAGTTCATCCACAAATCCGGATGATATCAGACAGCCAGAACCTCCAGTACGAAGATCCGAGAGAGGCCGGATTCCTTCAGCCAGATACTCAGGATCAGAATACATTCTGCTTACTGATGAGGGGGAGCCAGAAACCTTCAATGAAGCTGTATCTCATAAGGACAAAGACAAATGGCTGCACGCAATGCAGGATGAAATGGAATCTCTGCAGAAGAACAACACTTATGAGATAGTCAAGCTCCCACATGGAATGAAAGCACTGAGGAACAAATGGGTATTCAAGCTCAAGAAAGATGGCAGCGGAAAAGTGGTGAAACACAAAGCTCGGCTAGTGGTCAAAGGATTCCTACAGAAAAAGGGGATTGACTTTGATGAGATTTTTTCACCGGTGGTAAAGATGGCTTCAATCCGAGTTATCCTAGGATTGGTAGCCAGACTGAACTTGGAGCTTGAACAGATGGATGTCAAAACAGCATTTCTTCATGGTGATCTGAATGAAGAAATCTACATGGAGCAGCCAGAAGGATTCAAGGTTTCAGGTAAAGAAAACCTTGTTTGCAAGCTGAAAAAGAGCTTGTACGGGCTCAAGCAAGCACCGAGGCAGTGGTACAAGAAGTTCGACTCATTCATGATGGGTCAAGGCTATAAAAGAACTGAAGCAGATCAGTGTGTATACATCCAGAGGTTTCCAGATGGAAGTTTCGTTGCTCTTCTACTGTATGTAGATGACATGTTGATTGTTGGACAAGAAGCAGCGAAGATCAGCCAGCTGAAGAAGGAACTCTCCAAGGCTTTCGACATGAAAGACTTAGGACCAGCTCAACAGATTTTGGGAATGGAGATTGTTCGTGACAGACAGAACAAGAAGCTGTGGCTTTCACAGGAGAGGTATATTGAACGGGTAATCAGGAGGTTCGATATACAGAAAGCCAAACCAGTCAGCGTTCCGCTAGCGCACCATTTCAAACTGAGCAAGAGTTCGTGCCCCTCATCCAAGAAAGAGATAGAGGAAATGTCAGCAATACCGTATTCTTCAGCTGTTGGAAGCCTAATGTATGTAATGGTATGTACCAGGCCAGATATTGCACACGCAGTTGGTGTAGTGAGCCGTTTTCTCTCTAATCCTGGAAAACAACACTGGGAAGCAGTCAAATGGATTCTCAGGTACCTGAAGGGTACAACGAAGTTTCGTCTGTGTTATGGGGGAGCTGATCCGATCTTGGAAGGCTATACAGATTCAGATATGGCGGGAGATCTTGATGGTAGGAAATCTACATCAGGATTCATTTACACTTTTGCAGGGGGAGCTGTGTCATGGCAGTCAAGATTGCAGAGGTGTATCGCATTATCCACAACAGAGGCTGAGTACATTGCCATAGCTGAGGCAGGAAAAGAAATGTTGTGGCTAAAGCGGTTTCTCCAAGAGTTAGGGATCAGACAAACAGACTACAAGATACACAGTGACAGTCAGAGTGCTCTGGACTTGAGCAAGAACTCAATGTATCATGCCGGACGAAACACATTGACATTCGCTATCATGGATACGCGAAGTGATGGATCAACAACTGCTGAGACTAGTGAAGATCCATACAGATGAGAATCCAGCCGACATGTTAACAAAGGTGGTTTCCCGAGACAAGCTAGAGTTGTGCAGAGACGCAACCGGGATAGCTTACAGATGATGTTTTTCAGATAACATAGAACTACGATTGGCTTGATCCCAACTCAGGGTACGTAGGCAGTCATTCAGATGCAGCCAGAGGAGGATCCTTTGGAGGATCCGATTTGGGTGATTGATGGTCGGCTCAGATTTCTGAGAAATCTTCACCGAGGGGGAGATTTGTTGGTTGCCAGCCATGTTGCCAGCCAAACTGCACTTCCACCAAAAGCAAGATGAAGTTGGCAGTGAGTTGGCAAACCGCGTGAACAGTTCACGCGGTTTGCCAACTATAAAAAGAGTGTTTTCTGAGCCATTAGTGTAATCCCAAATGAGAGTGTATGTTGTAGAGAGAAGTGAGAGGTTTTTTGTAAGTTTCTTTGGTTGTAAACTTGTTGTATTATTCTTGTAGTAATAATACGAATTCGGTTTTTCCTCAAACACTTCCAAGAGTGATCGTGTTTTCACAACAGTTATTGCTGCAGTCGACAACTGAAGCAATGCTTGAGCATAGCTGCATATGACTAAGTTGCTTAAGATACCTGGCTCAAAGTTACTCTTCGGTGCTGGAGAGAGAACCCACACAAGCGATTGGTTGAGGTCTTTAAATTTGAGTTAAAATTAGATACTTCAATTTTAAGAAAAGTTATTAATCATAACAATAAAATAAAAAAAGGTCAAAAAATCTATTTTATTAAAAGAATCATATACTTTAAAAACTTATTTATAATCCCAAAACTTAGAGTCGCCCTTACTTTAGTGGCGAAAAGTTTTCATCTATATATAGTGCTCTAAAACCAACAACCGTCTTTGTCCCACTTTATAAATTTATGAAAAATGGAAATTATGAACTTGTAACAATATTAGGATAGTGATTCTAATGATGATTACTGTTGGCAGCATTAGAGATTAATAATTTCTGCTTGGGATGGATTCTCCAAATAATATATATATATATATATACAGAGATATAATATATTTAAAAAAAAAAATACTAATTAGTTGATTTTATGGCAATGTGTTAGGAGCTTATCTTTTTTAATTATTGATTATTATTAAATAAATTATGGAAATTATCCTTCTAAAAGATAATTTTTTTTTTTTTATCTCTAGTTGCTAGTCATCTCCATCATTTATACTCTATTTAAATCAACGTATCTAATGAATAAGTTCAGGGAGAATTATGATAACAATTTTATAGTTATTTTGAGAGGTCATTAGTACCTCGAATGATCAACAATTGGGAAATTCATTATGTTCTCTGGAATGAATTCAATTTTATTTTTCATTCTTTTCATTATGGATATTTGTGTCCGTAATAATTTGGTATTAGAGCCAAACAAGATCAAGTTTTTCACCTAAAAAATACAGTATTCAAGGACCGGACGAGAAGATAATTATTTGAAAAAAAATCATGGATGAAAAGACGATTGTTGTAAAGAAGTCCACCATCGAGTACTAAAATATTTTTACATGAATATGGACAATTCACTCTTGATGCCGGCCTGCCGCCCATGGTCGGGTCATTATTATACACGTATTGAAATAATATCAATCCCATGCACATTTCATAAAACATAAATTTCCAATTAGTGAATGAAATTATATGATCCCATAGAGAATATTTCATTACATTATAACATCACTCAATTCAATAAGAGGATGCATAGTAATAGACAAAGTTCTGTAAACGTTGCTGATATTTTTACCTTAATTACATAAACCTCTGTTATAACGACAGGGGTTCAAATTAATATATAAGCTCTAGAAATTAAAATTAACAAGGCTTATTCACATAGCAATTAAGAGAACCTGAAAAACGTGTCATCTTGGATGCAAATGTTCCTGGCTTCGCAGGTATCACATCCTGGCCGTTCACATTTCTGATATCACTTCCTGATTCAACAAAGAAAGCTCCGTTCATCAACAAATCCATCTGTGACCTCCAATTCCATGTCTTCCATTCACTTTCCGGCGCCTTGTCCCTCTTGGTCACCTTCATCAATCACCCCCCACGACAAAAAAAAACGTTATTAACGATCAGTTTGAGAATGTTATTTAACTAGCGTTGTGTTTAGAAATTTCAAATAAACGTATTATTGTAAAATTACCTCTTTACAATGTTCATTAGGAGAAGCAACAAATCTGTTACCCTGGCTAAGGATAGTGGGATGGTGGCTACCGCCAATGGCATACATTAGCCAGTGAGTATAGTCATTGTTGACGACATGGGCAAATCCAAATCGGACTCTGGGCATTCTCTGCACTAATCCTTTGCCAAAGTGATTGAAAGCAACAGTAACTTGCATGATTGAATCTTGTGGGTGATTATCACTTGCACCAAATAACATCACATGATCTTGATGTGTGAAGTGGGAATTTGATATGGTAATGGCCGTAGATCCCATTACAATATCAATAAGTCCATCTTGGCAACCAGACATTGAAACATGATCAATCCAAATATGAGAGGATCCGAAAATTGAGATCCCATCACCATCACTAGGCGTACGAAAGCCATAATGATTAACTGAGTCTCTAATCATGCCACCATTGCCTGCTTTAGTCTTACGAATGTGAAGGCCATGGATGATAATGTTTTTCACAAACTGCATTGTAATTTGAGCACCATTATAGATCTGAACATTGGCTCCTCGAGCATCAATGGTCTTGTCATCGGTTATAATCAACTCTTCGCTTAACCTAATGACCATGTCATGAGCAAATATGATCCAAAGGGGCCTGTCTTGGATAACAGCATGGCGTAAAGTTCCAGGCTTAGGATTCACAAGGTCATCATCAACAGGATTCGTTACGACATAGAATGGACCAGCTTTGCCTCCTGTGGTGCCGCGGCCAAACCCTAGGACACAGTCAGCTAACCTCTTGCGGTTATTAGACCAGTTTCTGTCACATCTCCAGCACTGATCAATTGGGTTCGAGGCTTCGCATGCACCAGTATACGGGCGCCCCTTGAGGTTCCTCCTTGTGATATTAGCACCTAATTCAAACGTCCTGTTTAAATACTCAAAATTAATAAAAGATTAAAAAGGAAACTTCATAGTAACAATATATAATTTGGGAAGTCATGAACTTATTTACTTGTGAACTTGCTTATTGAAACTACTGGTGATTTCTTCAGGATTCGGATGATAAGCTTCTTGAGCATGCCTCCTAGAATTTTCAGCTCGCTTCTGCCACACCTCATCGTAATTCTTAATGTTAGCCTTCACGATAAGAAATATTGAAGCCCATGAAAATAAAATTAACAAAAATCCAGCATTTAGAGCTCCCATTGAAACTGAGTGTGTATTTTCTTTTTACTACGTGATGGGTGTTTAATTATGAGGCAGAATTTTAACCTTGGGTTTCCTCAAACGTTGTCATTATTTGAAGAGATAATTTTTTTGTTTTTTTTTTTTTTGGAGGCAATGGGATTATATAAAGATAGGTTTCAAGTAAAAAAGCAGTTAATTAAATTAAGATATGAAGGCAGGCGTTGAGAGGAAAAGGAGGGAAGCCGCTTGCCCTCAACGGTCACCTAGTTGTCTTCTTGGATATTTATAACATGAGGTACGAATTGTACTTGGTTTTTGTATTGTTATAATACGTGTTAGGACCTAATGGATATGTCTCCAAACGTCGTGACTTGGTGGTGTATGGTTCAAGATCTAATATTGAGTTCATGAGTTCGAATCTAGAAAATACGTTTCTTATAAGAATTTGAGACAGAAGTGGTTTAGCGGTGGGATTTATAACAATTTCAAAAAAAAAAAAAAAAAAAAAACGTAATGGCTATGCCTCTCATATATTTTTAACGGAATTGGATTCTTAACTTGTGTTTTGAACTTAACTTTTTGCTAATTCTGATACAAGGTTATTAAATAAGAATTTATATCTAATTAAATCTGTTAAAAAAACACACAAAATTAATAGAGTACTATTAAATAACAAGCAGAATTGATACAACAAAATACATGCAACAACGAAACTAAAACATAAATAAGAATGTGTTAATGGAATTGAAACACAACAACAATATATACGTTTGAATGGGAAAGACGAAGAATGAGAAAAATGTCGAGGACTGTCCAAGATAGTATTTTTAAAATAGATTCGTCTCTTACCGGCGGTGCTTAGGATATATATAAGGCGACTATCTCACAGGTATAACGGAAACGGATAATCTTAGTGTTGAGAGGCATGCAATATGCATGCAGAATGAATTCCAGAAGCAACACCGAAAGTTGATGGAGATGGGCACCGGAAGTGTGAGATGACTTGCCCAACTTGCTGCCAGCTTGCTCAAACTGTGTGACATTGTTCACACGGTTTGGGCACTATAAAAAGGAGCTCCCAGACCATTGTTAAGCATCTCAGAAGTTAGACCTGGCCACGGCTACTAGCCGTTGGGGCCCCAACGGTTAGTTGCCGTTGGCTCCCTGCCCTTAATATAAAAAAAAAAATTTTTAAAAAAAATAATAAAATAAAATATAAATTACTAATATATCCCTAATAACGGTAATAAAACGGTTATTTAGGGGCATTTTTGGTATCCAAAATATTCTAAAACTCTGTAAATAAGATTTATTTTTCATTATTTCAACACGTCAAATTCTCAACTCTCCCATTTCCTACAATTCTCTTATTCTCAATCTCAATTCATACAATTCTCTTATTCTCAATCTCAATTCAATTAGTTATTATCATTCGCAATTAGTCAATTTTCTTATTTTTCTTCCCAATTTCTCAAACGAAAAATGGCAAGCTCATCTGAGAACATAATTTCAAATATGCCAACCCAAGAGAGCGGCTCTAGTGTCGGTGCACAATCACGGAGAAGATAAGTTAAGGCTCGTTCCTCGGTGTTTTCAAAATTCATCTTATTGCTGCTGTTTTTGATCCTAGATTTAAATTAGAAGGTTTGAATGGTGCTTTACAAGCTTACTATGATTATTTAGGAATATTAGATGAAATTGATATTACAAGAATAATGACGAAATTAAGAAATGATTTAATTGAGTTATTTAATGATTATATTATAAGATATAACTTAGGAACATTAAGTGAATCTAATAGTAGCGACCTGGTAATTCAAACAAGACTTAGCGCATGAGATCGTTGGTTATTGCAACGAAATAAAAAAGTTACGGATACGACAACTAATAACCCCGAATTAGATAATTATTTATCTACAAATTTTGAGTTTCCTACTGAAAGTTTAGTTAGTAAAAATTTTAAAATCATTGACTGGTGGAACCGACATCAAAATATATATCATGTTTTATCAATTATTGCTAAAGAGATATTGGCAACACATATTTCCACCGTTGCGGTTGAGCAAGCCTTCAGTTTGGGAGGCAATATATCGGAAGCTAGACGATCTTCATTACATCCAAGCACTCTAGAAGCAACAACTTGTGTGGATGATTGGACTCAAGCTGATCTGAGACAACAAGAAGATGCCCCCCGATGATTTTGAAGATTTGTTCGATAATGCATCTGCAACAACAAGTGCAAGCAGAACCGGAGCTGAATGATCAACTCATAATGATGATTGATAATTGTAAAATTGTAAATTTACAAAGGGGAAATGTCTTAAAATTATAATGGAATTACGTGAGCTTTGATTCCTCTCACCCCTGGAGGATACGCAGGCAACTTAAATTTTTAAAAATTTAAGCTAAAGCTCTTCAATGTAATAATTTTATTTATTTATAAAATTAATCTCATTTATTTTAATTTATTTTCGAAATTTAAAAAAAAAGGTTCGGAACCGGTTCGGTTCAAGGTTCTGGTTCCACTTAAGTGTGGAACTGGAATTAACCGTTCGGTTACGGTTCCACACTTGTGGAACCCGAAACCATCCGGTTTGGTTCGGTTCCGAACCAGAACCGAACCGCCGGCCGGGTCTACCAGAAGTGAGAATAATAGAGAGTAAAGAGGGTTGAGAGTTTTTTGTAAAGCTTGGATTTGAAAGCTTTGTAATTCTTTGTTTGTGTATAATAAAGAATAATTTTCTCTCACATCTCCTATATTGTGTGTGTTTTATCACAACAAATGGTATCAGGAGCTAAGGTTCCACGGTGGGATCCCGAAACTCGGTAACACAGGTTCGGTTCGGAAAGTCGGTTCAAACGAAAGTTGTTGAAAATCGATTTTGAGCATATAATCGGACTTTTCACGGCGAGACGAGCACGGTGATATTTTCCGGCGATCAAACGAAGGTTCCAGCACGCCGCACGCGCCAGACAGCAGCCACCTCACGCGCTCCACGCGCAACTCACGCGCTCCACGCGCATGCTTGAGAAAGAAGACGACTGCCACGTCAGCAGTCCACTCAGCGCTAAGTCAGCGCCCAGTCAGCGCCACGTCAACGCACAGTCAGCAGCCACGTGTCGTCCAGTCATCACCACGTCATCAGCCACGTGTCTGCCACGTCAGCATTACATGATAAATTTCAGTTAGGTCCCTGAACTTTCTGAAAATTACATTTTAGTCCCTTAACATTTTCGTAATTGCACTTTGGCCCCTGAACTTTCGGAAATTGTATTTTGACCCCTGTAATTTTTGAAATTTGTAATTTGATCCATGTGTCGGATTTTGACAAACGAAGTGTCATTTCCACCATTTTTTACCATTCCGGACGCAACAGTGAAGTCCGTTTTTTGAAATTCTGCTTAGAATTTTTATGATAGATGGGGGCAACGTAAAAATGGTTTTGTTAAATAGTACAGACTATTTCACATGGAGATGAATGATGAAATGCCTTCTGTATGTGAAAGACTATGATGGATCAGTATTTCTGGAAGAGAAACCAGAAGAAATGACCGATGAAAAGTGGAAGAATTTTCACCAGAAAATATGCAGTACTATTCGTCAGAGGATCGACGACAGTATCGTGAACCATATTAGTGAAGATACAAATGCATGTGTCTTATGGAGAAAGCTGGAGGAGTTTTTCCGAGCAAAGACTGGCAACAACAAGCTGTACTACATCAAGAAGATGATGTGGTTGAAATACCAGGAAGGTACAGCTGTGGTAGACCACATCAACGATTTCCTCGGCACAATGAAAGAATTGTCTGGTTTGGGCATAGACTTCGGTGATGAGGTAAATGACTTAATTCTCCTTAATACGTTACCAGAATCTTGGGAAACGTTCAGATCTACGGTGATAAATTCAGCCGCAGATGGGAAAGTCACTATGGAGATGGCGAAAACCAGGATCTTCGAGGAAGAAAAGAGGACGAGAATGCAGGAATCAGCATCAGCCTCAACCTCAGAAACTCTAGTGACAGAAAAGAACACCAGAAGGGGGATGAGTAAAAGCAGAGGCCAAGGTAGACCAGACAAGAACCGAGGTAAATCAAGAACTATGGAAATATAATGTTTCCACTGTAAGAAGAAATGACATATGAAGAAGGATTGCTACAAACTGAAGAATGAGCAGTCCAGGAGAGATGGTGACTCTAATCAAGAAAGAGTTGCCACTACCACCGACAAAACCTCCAAAGAATTTTGTATTATGTATGAAGAAGATGTTGTAAATCTTGCCAGCCACGAGACCAGTTGGGTGATAGATAGTGGCGCATCTATACACGCCACATCTCGCATAGACTTATTTTCATCTTACACACCAGGAGACTACGATGTTGTAAGGATGGGGAATGACGGTCAGTCCAAAGCCGTCGGTATTGGAGACATCTGCCTTGAAACAGACAACAGGACAAGGCTAGTGTTGAAGTGAGTCAAGCACATCCCAGACATCCGGTTAAACCTGATCTCAACAGGCAAGCTGGATGATGAAGGTTTCTGCAGCACCTTTAGTGACGGAACCTGGAAGCTCACTAAAGGATCGATGGCGGTGGCACGAGGTAAGAAAGACTCAACTCTGTATTTGATGCATGCTAAGCTTTCCAATAGTAGCATAAATACAGTCAACATTAATGAGGCAGCCGAGCTATGGCATAAAAAGCTCGGTCACATGAGTCAAACGGGGATGAAAATACTACGCAGGCGGAATGTTCTTCCCGAATTGAAGAACTCACACTTACGAAAGTGTGAACACTGCATGGCTGGAAAACAGAACAGAGTGTCCTTCCAGAGCTCCCCGTCTCAACGAAAACCAGAGGTACTTGACCTCATACATTCAGATGTATGCGGTCCGATGCACATAAGAACATTTGGTGGGTCACTTTACTTTGTGACATTTTTAGATGATCATTCAAGGAGGATTTGAGCATACACCTTGAAGAGAAAAGATCATGTGCTGAGAGTGTTCAAAGAGTTTCATACCCTGGTGGAGAGAGAAATCGGTAAGAAACTCAAATGCATCAGAACAGATAACGGTGGAGAATACAGAGATCCGTTTGATCAGTACTGCAAGACGCAAGGAATCCGACATCAAACGATACCTCCGAAGACACCTCAGCTGAATGGCCTAGCTGAGAGGATGAACAGAAACCTTGTGCAAAAGGGTCAGAAGCTTTTTGTCACAAGCCAAGCTGCTGAAGACATTTTGGGGCGAGACACTCAACACAACAATACATGTTTTGAACATGTCCCCAGCGGTTGCACTAAAAGGTAATGTTCCTAACCAAACCTGGATAGGTAAAGAAGTGTCTTATGTACACTTGAATGTCTTTGGGTGCAAAGCATTTGTACACATACCAAAGGACGAGAGATCCAAGCTTGATGCAAAGACGCGACAGTGTGTCTTTATTGGCTATGATCAGGATGATTTCGGCTACAAATTGTATGATCCTGTTGAAAAGAAGATTGTCAGAAGTCGAGATGTTGTCTTCGTTGAAGACCAGACCATAGAAGATATCAGAAAGGAGATGAAGACAATGCCCCAGCAATACAGATATGTGAATCTAGAACCTCATACACCGGTGCCAGTACAAGTTGAAGATGAGGTTCCCAGACATGAGGGTACAAGTGATGAAGCTCCCAGAGATGATGATCATGATCAACCACCAGTACCAGAAGCTACACCAACAGTTCCACAGAGAATGTCTGACAGAGAGATGCGACCTTCAACCAGATACTCTGCATATGAGTATGTGCTGCTTACTGACGGGGGAGAATCCGAGAGCTACATGGAGGCTGTGGAAATAGATGACAAAGAAAAGTGGGAGGAAGCCATGCAAGATGAGATGAAATCTTTGCATGACAATTGATTACGCCCAAAGATGACTCGCGGTTATCGCAGTACAGTTGGGGTGTCGATTCCACAGAGAGATGATTACAAAGAAACTGATTTACTAAATCAAGAACGTTTAGCAATAACTGATTTCAAGAAAAGATTAAAATGTGATGGAAAATTAAGGATTTCAAAGACTAAAAAAGATTTTAACAATAACTAGAAAGATAGCAAAGCATCATGGTCCCCTCTTGCACCTATTACTTATATTCCGTTATTGATTCATGTTATTACACAATTGAGGATTTCACGTCCCAAATCCAAAATTGGAAGATATTCAACTCTACACCAGTTTAAGTTCTAAGGTAATTGTCATTCAACCTTCTCTACGTTCACAACTCACAATGTTATCGTTACAACCTATTTAACGACGACAATATACCCTCGGGCAATACTGCAGCAAAAGATCAACTCGCAAAACAACCTTAATCTATCAAACCAATTTTACCAACAACACATAGAAAAAGCATGACTGAATCTATATGTAAACTAATAAAATATAGTTCTCAAATAATCAATAGAATAAAGAGATGAATAGAACAACAATTATATTAATTAATTAAAACCATCCATGAATCAAATAACAAGAATACAAGAGTTGGGTACAAGAGTTCGCCCTTAGCATTGCTTAGGAGATTAGTTCCACATGCTAGATGAAGAAACAACAGAGATAGATGGGGAAATCATTGGTTCCGATCCTCGGGAATCTGCACGGCTCTGTGCGTTTTTTCTTCTGTTTTTGCGCAGCAAGAGCTGCTAACTTCACGAAGTCAGCCCCCATTCTATTCATGTTGCATGGTCTTTTATAATGAGCAAAAATAGAACCCTAATGCCCACGTGGCTACCCTTTGATTTGGTCAATTATTTTTGTAAAATCAACAACAAAACACATAGAAGACCCACGTGCATCATCTTCAATTCCCTGTCAACTTTGTTTATTTTGTAAAAGAAAACACCAACCTTGGGCCCACGTCAATATCTTTTCCAATTCAAAGTCTTCATTCATTCTTTCGGTCAAAGATTTCGGCCCCACGTTGTTGTCTTATTCTTTTTTATTTGTTTATTGCTTCTCACGCCAGCTTTCCCACTTTCTTAGCAAATGGCGCCGTGGCGCCTTAGTCCCTGGATTTTGTATGGGATTGTGGCGCTGCGGCGCCAGTTCAATCTTTGCTCTTCGCGTTTTCGGCTCCCGTATGCGTCCTATGCATCCATAAATACTACAATTGTCTCAGGATCCATGTATTAATATTTCTATAAATAAAAATCACTAAATTAGTGTAAATAATAAATATTTCTAAATTAATATAACAATCAAAATTATGTGATAAAATATAAAATATATAACTAAATACTTAACAATAAGCCTAGATAAATGATGTTTTAAAGTACATTTTCATGCACTTATCAACAATCACACTTTTGAGTTGGTGAAATTGCCAAAAGGCAAACGAGCTTTGAAGAACAAATGGGTGTACAGAGTGAAGCAACATGAGCATACTTCACAACCCCGGTACAAAGCCATACTAGTCGTCAAGGGATTCAATCAAAGAAAATGCATTGACTTTGATGAAATCTTCTCTCCAGTTGTGAAGATGTCATCCATCAGAGTGGTACTCAGCTTAGCAGCAAGCCTCGACCTGGAAGTTGAGCAGATGGATGTCAAGACCGCATTTTTTCACGGAGATCTGGAATAAGAAATTTACATTGAGCAACCAGAAGGCTTCAGAGTTATAAGGAAAGAGGACTATGTTTGCAGACTCAGAAAAAGCCTTTACGGTTTGAAACATGTACCGAGACAGTGGTACGTGAAGTTCGAGTCAGTTATGGGGGAGCAGGGATACAAGAAGACTACTTCAGACCATTGTGTTTTCGTTCAGAAATTTTCTGACGATGACTTTATCATCTTACTGCTGTATGTAGATGATATGTTGATAGTTGGCAGGAATCAATCGATGATTGAAAATTTGAAGCAGCAACTGAGTAAGTCTTTTGAGATGAAAAATTTGGGGCTAGCTAAACAGATTTTTGGCATCAGGATCGACCGTGATCGGAAAGCCAGGAGATTATACTTGTCACATGAGGAGTAAATCAAGAAGGTACTTCAGCGATTCCAGATGGACAAGGCTAAAGCGATTAACACTCCTCTTACTATTCACTTTAGATTGAGTACACAACAGAGTCCATCTATTGAGACAGAGAATAAGGAAATGAAACATGTTCCATACACCTCAGAAGTGAGAAGTCTTATGTATGCCTTGGTGTGCACGAGGCCAGACTTAGCACACGCAGTTGGATTGGTCAGCCGGTTTATGTCAAACCCAGGAAGAGAACACTGAAATGCGATCAAATGGATCATGCGGTATCTTCGAGGCACATCCAAAATGAGGCTATGTTTTGGAAGCAGCGAACCAGTGTTGATGAGCTACACCGATTCAGATATGGCAGGAGATGTGGATACCCGAAAGTCTACTTCGGGGTATCTGATTACTCTCTCAGGTGGAGCTGTGGTATGGCAGTTAAGGTTGCAGAGATGTGTTGCACTTTCTACTAAGGGTGAGCCCGGCCTAAAAAAATTTGACCCGGGCGTCAGTCGGGCCCGGGCCAAAATCAGGCCCGAATTTTTTTTTTTTTTAAAAATTTCAAATAAAATATATATTATATAAATATATCATACATTCACAGTAATTACAAGACAATTTATAAATACATCAAAATTTTCAATATTTCATCCATAAACTAACATTCCAAAATACCACAAAATTACAAATAAATACCTCAAAAGTTTCAATGTTTCATCCATAAACTAACAATCTAAATACCACAAACAACGAAAAAAATACATTAAAAGTTTCAATATTTCATCCATAAACTAACAATCCATAAACTAACCATCCAAATGTCATAAACAAATACATCAAAAGTTTCAATGTTTCATCCATAAACTAACCATCCAAATGTCATAAACAAATACATCAAAAGTTTCAATGTTTCATCCATAAACTAACAATCTAAATACCACAAACAACGAAACAAATACATTAAAAGTTTCAATATTTCATCCATAAACCAGCAATCTATAAACTAACAAAATAAGTTGCTCAGGCATCAAACTAATCCAACTCTTGTGGCTCAAAGTCTTCTTCCACTTCATCAATCAGTTCCTCTCCAGAAATTATAAGTTGTTCAGGAATAAGACCTAATGAGAAAAAATGTTAAAACATGTAAATCAAAGAAAATAATTAATTAAGAATAATCTTTATAGTCTTATACCTCGCTCAGAAGCCCATAATCAATAGATGAGCAGGAGCAAGCCGAGCAAAAAAAAATCAGTAAAAATAATAAATTGGCAGATGAGCATGAGACGAGTGATTTATCATTTACTAATCTATATGGCTTTATTGATATCTAATTATCTATGGGATACTGCAAAATTGCAGCATATAATTTTTTTTACTTTTAGCCCAATACAAAACTGAAAAATGGGTAGAATCATGTCTCCCACAATACATCATAATTCCTACAAGCAATAAAAAAATTCAGGATCCATCATAATTCATACAGACACCACACATTAAACCTTACCCAAGCTCTGTAAGAGTGATAAACGTTACCCAAGCCAGAAATAGCAGACAAACGTCACAAGCCGATGCCAAATCGCCGAGAGAGATTGAGATTTGAGAGAAATTGGAAGCCGAGAGAGATTGAGATTTGAGAGCAATTGGAGATTGAGATTTGACTATTTGAGAGACTTCAAAATGCCGAAAGAGATGAGATTTGAATTGAAAAATGGGAATTAGGGCATGGCCGCATGGGTGAGCTGCTGATTGTTGAGAGTCAGAGAGTGTTGATTCAGTTGAAAGGAAAGCTGAGAGAGTGGGTTGGGCAGTGGGCACAGGGCCTGGCACTCACAAAATCAGATTTTCAATTTTCAATTTTACTTTTTTTTTAATATTTAAGCCCGGGCCGGGCCGGGCCCGGGCTTAAACCTTTGAGCCCGGCTCGCTTATTTTGTCTCCCGGGCCGGGCCAAAGCCAGACCGGGCCGGGCCCGGGCTTTTCTGTCACCCTTACTTTCTACAACAGAGGCAGAATTCATTGCAGTGACAGAAGCTTGCAATGAATTACTGTGGATGAAGACATTCGTCCAGGAATTGAGTTTCAAGCAGGAGAAGTACACTTTGTACTGCGATAGCCAGAGTGCTATCTACTTGGTAAAAATTCCACATTTCATTCGAGGTCAAAACATATCGATGTAAGGTATCACTGGATACGGGACATCCTGAGCTCAAAGCTGTTAGAACTCAGGAAAATTCACACCGACGACAACGGTGCCGATAAGTTCACTAAGGTTTTACCAAAGGAAAAGCTTGAAATCTATCTTGTCATAGCTGGGATGACAAAACTCTCCACATAGTCAGGTGAGGAGAGACGGAGAACTACGATTGGCTTGATCCCAACTAATGGTACGTAGGCAGTCATACGGATTTGGATGATTGATGGTCGGCTCAGATTTTGGGCAAATCTTCACCGAGTGAGAGATTTGTTGAGAGTCATGCAGTAAGGATGCAGAATGAATTCCAAAAGCAGCTCCGAAAGTTGATGGAGATGGGCACCGAAAGTGTGAGATGACTTGCCCAACTTGTTGCCAGCTTGCTCAAACCGTGTGACACTGTTCACACGATTTGGGTACTATAAAAAGGAGCTTCCAGACCATTGTTAAGCATCCCAGAAGTGAGAATAATAGAGAGTAAAAATGGTTGATAGTTTTTTGTAAAGCTTGGATTTGAAAGCTTTGTAATTCTTTGTTTGTGTATAATAAATAAGAATTTTCTCTCACATCTCTTCTATTGTGTGTGTTTTATCACAACACTTAGAACACAACCGAATTTTTTAATCTAAATCAAATTGGAATTAACTTGATTATAATAGAAAATAAGAAAATAGATGAAATTTTTTGTGGGTGTGTGATATCTCTCTGTGTCACCCAAAACTCTTAGCTCAGCTACTTATTACACAAGATGGCATTGTCTCTATCAGAAAAAGAGAATGAGTAATTCTTTGGTACAACAGAAGTATGAGTGATGTGGTACCACCAACAAATTAGTAAATGACTTGTATAATTCAATATCCATTTTTAGTTGTTTTTAATATTTTAACAAATGTGGCAATGGATTATTGAATTGTTACACGGATGACGTGATACCTCTGATGTATTTAGATTTTCTCAAAAAAAGAGACTCTTCAAATTACATATAAGGATAGTTATATGACTTAATTCCAATTGAATTGATAATCAATTCATTTAGGCTCTTTGCATACTGCAACAGCTATCTCAATTAAACTCTCTGAATTCTGAAACTGTTCAGAAAAAAATAAGAAAGACGTTAAAAAAATGTGGTTAAGGCATACTTGATTTGAATTGTTCTATTATTTATGTACGCATGATGTATAAATATACAGAGTCAAACCAATTCACCTATGAATTTGCACCCTCTACGTGGGCGCACATAGAAAGACCTTATATCCTTAACACATCTGGCCAACAACAATTGAATAATTATACACGTGGGCGCCCACCCTATTGGCTTTTTTTTTCTTTCTTATGTGGGATTTGTCAATTTCCTCTTATTTTTCTATTTCAATGAATGCCATTTGAGAGAATTTCTCATTCACTCAAGTATTATTTTGAACATATAAATATATGGTTTCAAAATACTCACATATGAGAATTCAAATCACTCATGACCTCATAAATCATTCTATTTTTCGAACTTTATTTTAACCGTTCTTATTATTAAGGTATGCATAGTATAGGATTTTAAAAAATTTAGCACAATTCTGAAATTAACTACAAGTAATATAACAACCAAACTCTATATTCCCAAGAGAGGGGGTGAATTGGGTTATTGTCTAATAATACGGAAATTAAAATTTTTATCGATTTTAACTACTTTTACCGATTAAGCCTTAGGGTATATTTTCTCATACAATAAATATTACATATATGCAAGTTTCTAATATATAAGTGAATACACAAATAAACTTGCGATAATTAAAGAGTTAAGGATAGAGAAAATAACACCGTGAGTTATAGTGGTTCGGCCAACAATGCCTACGTCCACTCTCTCAAGCCGCGCTTGAAGCTTTTCACAATCAATCGAGTTCTTACCGTGGCTCACCCGCAACCAAGAGTTTTACGTAAAGTTCACTCCAAACCCTTATACTTTGAGTTTTCTACGTAGACTCGCTCACAAACCTTTTACAATTACCTAGACGATGAGATTTCACAGACCACAAGTGTTTTGATAAAAGATTTGTAAACACACTTGGGTACTCACAAAGATGATGAAGATTCTAAGTGTGAGTTGCTTACCCAAGTGTTCTAAGCTCACTACTAAAGATTAGAAGGTGTAGTGTGTGAGCTTGATGTATGAGAGTGTATGATTTTGAAGGTTTATTAAACACTATTGTTTTTGCCTTAATGTAAGATATATGAAGGTTCTCATTTTTTTGCAAAAACGAATTGAGGCTCAATATATAGTAAAATGCAAAGAAGCCCCAACTGTCATGCCTGAGATCGGTATGCCGGTCTCCATACACCGGTATGCCGGTCGCTAACGGATATGTTACCGTTTGAGAATCTGACCGTTTGACCGGTATGAGGATTGGTTTTAGGGGTGTGCATCGGTCGGTTCGGTCGGTTAATCCTTGATTTTTTAACCGTAACTGAAATTTTCGGTTAAATAAAAGTGTGATCGATTTAACCAATTTATGACACATAACCATTAACCATTATATTTCGGTCGGTTATGGTTAATTCGGTTATTAACCAATCCAATAAATTAAAATTTAATATTTTTTATAATTTTTAATTAGTAAAATTATATATGATGTAGGTCGGTTCTACCGATTTTTTCGGAACGTTTCAACCAGTCGAACCACTAACACATTAAATTTTTTGGATCACTAATTCGATCACATCCGATTCTAAAAATATCGATTCTAACTAACATTTGATTAAATATATTTATATTTAATTACATGTGAGAGAAATATTTTTTAAACCCTCGATGATTGTCAAGGCCTCAGATTTCCTTCCAAACCTGCCATGTTAGAAATTTTAAGGGTCACGAATCCACCAAGATGTAAAATCTACACATTTGAAATTTTATGTAATTTTACCTTTAAATTCTTGAGAGAAATTAAAAAGAGTCAAAACCAAGTTGTTAATGCAGCTTGTCATTTGAATTTTATTAATTTTATGTTCGGGTAGTATTATCAAATCAATATAACTACAACCAATTGAGAGTTTACATGCAGACTATCTTAACTCTAAAAAATTAAAGGATTCGCACACGCTAATATAAATATGGTTTAATTTTTGGTTAATCAGTCGGTTCGGTTATACGAATCTCGTAACCGTAATTGTAACCGAACCGAATAATCGAAAAAGTTAAAAATTTTAACTGCAATAACCGATTTAACCGAACCGTAATAAAAAAATGGGTCGGAACGGTTCGGTTAATCGGTTAAAAACGATTAATGCACACCCCTAATTGGTTTGGTCTGTGCCGGTTCCAGTAAGCATGTCAACTATTAGGCTCATCGGTATGGACACTAGTATATAGACCGATATGGTCCGTGCCGGTTTGGATCACCGATATGGTAGCCGGTTTGATGCATGCTGGTTCCAGTGTGTATGAAAATCCCAGTATATATGACCGGTATGGTCACCAGTATGGCATCAGTATGAAATGTGTCGGTTCCGGAGAGCTTGCAAAACAAACCATCTCACCGGTATGGGGACCGGTAAGGGACCGATATGTCGTTCTCTATACCAAAAATGCATATATGAAGTTTTAAGATATTTTGTACATAAACCTAATGCATTTAAGTGAATGTACATGTTTCATATGAGCTTAGGTACTTGAATAAACAATTCACAATACATTTAGAGCTCTAAGCTAAGACTTCACATAATTTCTTTAATATGTGCCAGTCTTTACATTCTTCGCTCTTCACCACCGTTGTGCTTCGACATCTTTTGTAATGTCTTGATGTTGTGTGTCGAAGTCTTTACTCATGTTGCATCAACAAAATCCATTACGCGAATGTGTCGCTAGCAAATTCAACTTATCATTCAAATTAATTTTTAAAACTTATATGTTTGATTTCATAATAATATTTTTTTGTGTGTTAAAGATAACTTTTGTGTGGTGGATTACTGTAGGCACTGCATTTTTACGCATAAGTCCCTATGATGAGTCTCATTTTGGAGACACTACCTTTTAAGTCACGGAGGTCACGGAAAACGGACATCGGAAGGGGAATTCAGAATAAACAAGGTCATTGTTTTCGTTGGTGCTACGTTCGTGTATACGTTCGAACGACAAACAGATTGCGGGCGTTCGTGCTGCATTCGATGATGCGTCGAACGGTGTCGGTAATTCTGGTTTTGCTGCTAGCCTCACATTAAGCCCAATTCGCCCAAACCTTGGCCCACACGCCCAAGCCCACTTAAAACACATATTTAACACATGGTGAAATCAAAACAAATCTAAAAATCACATACCAAATTAAATAAAATACTTACACAAATTAAAGAAATTGCATGCCTAATTAAAATCAATCAACAAACTAAATGCCTAATCTAAACCAATCAAATATAATCATACCAAGTTAAAATCAATCAACAATATATTATTCCCAAACATAAAATATTGTATGCCTAATCAACATAAACTAAATATTCAACCTCCCTAATCCAAGCCAATCAAATCCATTGCTTTCCTTGTCCAACACCAAATCATATCCCTTTTTAAATACACAAATCCCTTTCCTTGTCAAGCCTAACCCTTTGCCTATAAAAAGAACCATTCACCAACCTTCTCAACCCTAGCTGATTCATATAAAAAAAGGCCTAGCTAGCTCATACACAACACACTAGAAAATAACAGGAAGAAGACACCCAAAAAAAAAAACAGTAAGCAAAAGATAAAGAGGAAACGGCAGCGAAACCACAAGAAAACAATAGCAAAAGACGGAGAACGACGACTCAAAACAGTAAGACAACGAACGAGAACAGTGAACCAGTGAACCGGGAGAGTTGCGGAGCATCCACCCTTCCGACGATCGTGTACCGTACATCCGAGAGGTGATTTAAAAGGTTAGACCTGAGGGTACCTTTTCATTAGTTTATATTCTTTTTGTTATTATTATTGAATTCTATTCGCATGAGATTCGTTTATGGATGCATGTTGTGGCTTGAATGAAATGGAAGAGTGTCGTCTCTTGTGGTATATAGGATGGAAACCCAGACGTAAATTCCGTAGCCGAATCCGAATGGACGGTAGTGCGGTCTGTACTTGGGACACAACTCCACGTACCACTTGAGTAAACGACACCTTCTCTTGTTTTGTGTTGCTTTGGTTCATTTAATTCTTGTCATTTAAATTCTGCATGTTGTTTATTCCTGTATGATACGATCGAGTGCATGGGCTTAGTAAGTGCGATGAAAGGTTCCCTAATTGGAGGGTTAAAATCCTTCACCACGATGCTCTGCCGCACCGATTGATGTGTGTTCGGTTGAATGTGAAATACGTTCAATCGGACATACTTAGTTTAATATGATTGTCTTTATGTTTATATGCATGATGTGATGCGACGCGCATGGGCTTAGTATGTTGTTCTAAAGGTCCTCTCTTTGAGAGATCAAGAGCCCCCAAAAGGCTACCTTTACGGCAGTACTTCGCCGCGCCCCTTTATTTTGTTGTTCATGTATTGCGTCCCATTTCATGCATCAGGTCTGTTCCCGTTCGAACGCGTTTACGAACGCAACTCGAACGCGCATACATTTTTGCCTTATCATGCATCAGGTCTCATTTACGTTCGAACGCGTTCACGAACGCCATACGAACGTGAGCATTCTGTTTCATTTCCGTTCGAACGCGTTATCAAACGCCATATGAACGCGAACCTTCTGTTTACCGTTCGAACGCGTTTACGAACGCTACACGAACGCACACACACTTTCTTAGTTTCATAATGTATCAGGTCTGGTTCCGTTCGAACGCGTTCTCGGACGCTACACGAACGCGAACCTTCTGTTCACCGTTCGAACGCGTTTACGAACGCTACACGAACGCGCACACACTGAACGGAGTCTGTCTTATCATATTCATGCATAATTGCCTCTTGGTTGATCTTTCTTGTGTTATATAGCCAACCGTATTATTTGTATTCCTACATTTATCTATTCCATGTGTTCTTGGGATTGTATTCAAGCATGATTAGGCTGTTATCAGGTTATTTGGTTAATAGGTTCATGAGATAGTACTCAAGCATGATTAGGTTGTTCTTAGTTTTCCATATCATAGGATTGAAATATGTTCATGAGATTGCCATGTGATGTTGCATGTTGTGATGAACTTGTTGATGTATGTACATGAATCTAGAAGCATGATATTTGGAAATAAATGTTACTTAAGCTTAATTAAATTATTACATAAATCATTTCATTACAAGTGACATGAGTAAGGGACCATTCCGAACCCAACGGTTTGAGGTCTTCCCTTGCGAGGGGTGAGTGTGGCCTTAAATCTTTGTCCCGGTTCACACTGGGTGGCGACTCCATGTTATTTCGTACTTCCCAACTAGTGCCGCGAGCCTAGGAACGGCGTCGCCCAAGTCCTGTGTCCTACAATTACATATTATGTAAAATCAAACGGCATGACATTTAACTCGGCATACACATTTTAAAATAATTTGTGGAATTTTTTGGGTTAAATATTAGTTATTTCTTGTATTTTTAAAAATTTTATGATATGTAGTTATATATTTTTTTTATCATAACAGATTTATAAGAACTTTAAATTATGTCAAACGTGATATTATTTTATTATTGAAAAGAACGATTTGCAACAATCTCAATTAGTCTCGAACCATATGATCATTTACATAAACCTTAATAAAAATTAAGGAGAACATATTTTTGTCCCTTTTAGAATTTATTTGTGCCACTTAAGTTTTTGATAAATTTTTAATACCTTATTTAGTCTGGAATGTAAAACAATTATAGAAACAAACACATTATATTGAAGGATAAATGTGATGTACGTATTAACAAATAAATTATTATTGATTACCTTATGGGATTGAATTTTGGAACCACATTCAATTCTTTTTTTTTTTTTTTTGGAAACGATGGAAACCCCGCCACCAAACCACCCATTCTGGGCCGCAGCGCAGGTAAAACCACCGATTATCCCAGGCTCTAAAACATTATAAACGCTTTTGTTCCGAGAGATATTAGAGCACGAGCGTGAATCCAGGCTGGTGGGATCCGGTAAGTTAAGATTGGTTATGTCTATAAATTTTTTTATCTATTAGTTGAAAAGATCGGGTGTGAATATTGACATTTTCATATAAATAAAAGTAAAAATTTTATTATGAACAGTAATGACTGCGTATATAATTTTGTGTGTTTTTTCTTTATGTCAGTAGTTTTCACATAACAGAATGTGATACAGAGATAATTTGTTAAATTAAAGATTGTCTGAAGATAATTTCTCTCCAAAATATAAATCAAATAAGGCTGTTGATATAAATGTCATTGTGAAGTCATCAATCTCTTAACACCGTTAACGAAAAGCATATTTTTTTATACTAAAAATAAACTCAAGGTATTACAGTAATATTGTAAAAAAAAAAAAACAGTGTAATTATATATAAAGTTCACCAATTTAAAGGTGGTACGGAAATAATTTCCCACGATTATATTCACAGCAATTTCTTATACTTAGTTTGGTAAGAGGGCCGAAAGATGGGTAGCATTGCTCATTCACAATTTCGACATGATTTTCCAAAGCAAACATGCAGCCACACCTTTCAGTATAAACAACATTTTGGATTATGATTTCAACTACGCTTAATTTGTAACACGAGAAGTAGTGTTTTCGGAATCACACCGGTGATCGAATCGGTAATTCAAAAGGTTTAATGAGTCATTGGTTTGATTGGTTGAACCGCTCTCAAAAAACCGGTAAAATCAGTATATGTCATTAATAATTTTACTTAATTAAAAATCATAAAAAATATTAAATTTAATTTTTAGTTTTATAAATTAAAAAAAATGAACCATCCGATTTGGTTCATCGATATTGGATCGAGTTTGACTAGTTTTGACCGATTTTTTTGCTATTCGGTTTTTATTGATTAACCTGACCGAATTCACTGTCGATTCCCGATTCGATTGGTCCAGTACGGTTTTCAAAACAGTGCAAAGAAGTGAAGTAGTCGAGAATCATATATCAAGTACATTCCACGTGTCCTCAATGAGCGTGGCTTGGTAGTGTAGGGTTTAAGATCTTACCTTGAGGTCATGAGTTCGAATTCAGAGAATGTATTTCTTGTAAGAATTTAAGACAGTTAGGGGTTTTACCTGCTCCGTTTAAGTGTAGAAATAATATTTTGATGCCAGGATTTTCAACGATTCTAAAAAAAATACATTCCACGTTCTACTTGTTGAATGTTTATATATCCAGTAATTGTTACAATAAAAAACTTAGCAACCACATGATCAGCCAAGAACTGAACACATGGAAACTTCGACATAAAAACAAAATGCAAAATCTTAACACGAAATCCAAATAAATCTCAAAGCAACTATCAATATAGGGTTAACAAATAAGCCGAGTTTGGAAAAATTCATCCTCAAATATAAATATTATTTATTAATATTTTCACGACATTGGAAAAGTCAAATTTCTAAAACTTTGAATTACTATTATTATTGTATTTTTTTATGCCCGGATTTAAAAGTGGTAGGACTTTTCAAAACCCGACATATTTGGTAACCCTACGGATCACTGGTGCTGCGAGGCTTGAAGAAGTCCATCACGGATCTGGGTAGCTACATCTCTAACAGCACCAGGTCCATGGGGAATAAAGACAGCAGAGGATTTAGAAGCAGCTCCAATTTCCTTCATGGTGTCAAAGTATTGGGTGACTAAGACCATGTCCATCACATCCTTTGCTGTGGTTCCTGGAACATTTATAGAGAATCCCAGAACACTGTCTCTCAAGCCATCTACAATCGCTTGTCTCTGGCGGGCAATACCAAGCCCTGACAGATATTTTGACTCCGCCTCACCTTCTGCTCGTTTGATTTGTAAAATTTTCTCTGCCTCCGCCTTCTCATTTGCCGCCAACCTCAGTCTTGCAGCTGAGACAGTACACAAAAAAAAAAGGGAATTAGAAATGAAGTTCAATACTCATCATCAACTTGGTGAAAATATAACAAAATACTTCACCAGCATTAATTTCATTCATTGCCCTCTTCACATGCTCATCAGGTTCTATATCCACAATCAGTGTTTGAACAATCTCATACCCATAAGCAGACATAGCCTGTTACAAATAATCAACAAAATAGCATTATGAACCTATTGTAGTTGCGAAGTTGTGCCTTGAACACTGACGCTAAAAGTCATATAGGTGTTGAGGAGAAAGACTTGTGTGGGACGAGCATATGGATGACGTGATTTTGATATATCGGGGAAATACTTTTAGCGTCAGGGTCCAAACCTTATACTCCATAAGGCCCTCAGTCCCTCTGTGATACCCATTACCCAAAGTCCCAAAATGACCATACCTTTTCAAGTTCCTCCTCCACGGCTTTGGCAATATCATTCTTTTGTTCAAAAGCATCATCCAGATTAAGCTTTGGGACACTTGCCCTAATAACTGAACAATAGAACAGAAGGTCATATATAACATGTAAGTGATGCACTAAACATATATCAACAGTCTCAATAAAATCTTTGTTCTTTTTACCATCAAAGACATAGGCCTGAATTTGAGTCCTTGTGTTGCTAAGTTTGTAGAAAGCATCGTTTGCCTTATCTGCCAAGGCACGATATTGAACCGAAGCAACAACATTGACAAACACATTGTCCTGAAAATAAATTTATCACACAAACATTATATCAATGCAACTAAAAAGAACATGACAGAATCAGCAAATCAGTGAGGTTAAAGACATATGTGCCTTAGTCTTGGTTTCACAGCGAACATCTAACTGCTGCAGCCTGAGTGAAAGGTGACCAGCAAGCTGATGTCCAAGAACCCATGGGAGGCAATGGCATCCAGGTTCAAGAACATCCTCAAACTTTCCAAACCTCTCCTTAATGGCCACAGTTGATTGATCAACTTGTACACAACAGAACAGATTCCCCATCTTCTTTAAAAACTCTAATATGATAACAACAACAACAGATGTAAAAAGATTCACTAAGAAACCATAAACAATAGCTATCATGGACAGGAGACTTACAAATCAATGCAGAAAAAATCATAGGGGAGAATAATGCTATAGGAAAATAGCAACTAAAACAAGGGACTTAAATAGAAAAAAGAAATTGGCATAGGAAACTTCTCCAAAATTACTAGCAAATTAAGGGAAGTTTATTGATTAGATGCTTTCAAAATCTTCTGCCATAAATAGATATAAAAAATTAAATGTATGAGCTGTAGGCTGTTGCCAGGAAGGTCAGTGGAGACTCTAAAGAAACTCCTCCAATTGAAAATGGTATAAATTTTATAATTAATTAAATGTAATGCCAATTCTTGTTTGAATTAATGTATCAAGAGTCAAGGGTAAGGGATATAAGCCTCAAAAATCACGAACTTAGCAGGATATATATTGTCTCTGACAAGATAAAATCAAGGTAAACAAGATGTAATATCAGAAAGTGACAGAAAAAAATTATGAAGATACTTGAAAATGTAGTAACTTTGAATCCATTACTTTTCGTCTTAACTAAGGAAATACATAGATTTCTTGTTAGAATGATTAAATAAACATTGAGTTGATGAGAGTTTCTTTTAGTTATTGTCGGATGGCAGTCCAATTTTTTACTTTACTTGTGTGAGCCAGATTCAAACTCCATATTTTTTTTTTTATATAGCTTGTAAGTTTACTTTACTTGATCCTTAAGAAATGACTTAACATTTAATGAAAAAATAAGTTTCTATTTATAGCTTGTAAGTTTCTTGGGAATTCATTAAAAAAACAGCTATACTTAGTTGTATCTATCACAAATTATTATTTGACATGAATTAAATGAATTTGGATTCTGGGTTGAGTCTAATTTTTTATAAATTGATATTGGTAGTTATTTTATATATATTTAAATTTGTTCATTATTATTAATGCACGTATGACATAAGCTTATAAAAAAAAATTAGCACAAGGAGGCTTCCCTTTGTCAAAGGCTTACTTGCTAAGTTGCCCGCCATGTGTTGCAAGGGTCGTGGCTTGGTGATGTAGGACTCAGGATCACATCTTAAGGTTATGGGTTCGAATCCATGGAGTAAGTTTCTTGTAAGAACCTAAGACAGTCAGAAATTTTACATACTCCGCTTAAGTTCAAAGGGAATGATTTGAAGGTGGGATTTCTAACGGTTTAAAAAAAAAAAAAAAAAAAGGTGTTGCAAGGGTCAGTGACAGTTTCCTATGAGCTTTCTTTTTTCCATTTCTCATTAGAGGATAAATGTTTTTGATAGCTAAAGCCATAAAGGCATGTTGTTTTTATCCTATATCTGGGCCCTCTTGTGGAACAAGAGTTTGATGTCTCAGGGTACCTAAAAGGCCCAATAAATATTGACCCTGGACCATTTGCCCTAAAGGATCCTTTGACTTTGCTGCTTACCCATGTTGGTAAATACTTGAAGCTGTATTTAGAAGTTGAGGTGATTTTATGAAGTATTGATATTTGTATAAAGAGTAGATAATATGATGACAAAATTTAATCATAAAATATCAATATTTTGCAGTTTAAAAATAATTTTAACGCAGAATATCAGTATTTTGTAATTGATTTTATCACTCTTTTATCTTCTATTTGTAGGAATAACATTTTCCATTTTCTTTTTTTATTAAAAAATAGAAATGGTATTCGAAAGTCGTTTTTAAATATGGCGATAACGAGAAAGACAATACTTGATCAACACAAGCATAATTTTAGTGTGGTCCTGTGAGAGTGAGTTTTAAACTCTAGCCACTTTATTCTCAATAAACAGTTCAATCTTTTTGAAGGCTTACTGAAATGTGAGTATTGAGTTTCAGAGCTTGCAGCTTTCAACCAATTGTCACCAGACACTTTTTGTTACCACAAAAGAGTGCGACAATTACCACAATAATCCGGTTCAGGTTTCGGTTCAACCGATCGGTTCCTGGCGGTTCGGTTTCGGTTCCGAACTAAAATTATGATCGGATCTATCCATTAACATGGGCACTTTTACAGTATTCCAATACTAATATTTGGGGTATTAAAATTGAAAAAATCACTCTTGAACTTGAACTTTTTTAATATTGAACGTGAAATTTTTCAAATTCATGTAAATTTTAATTCAATGACCTACTGTTTACATTTAATGGTTTGAATTTCAACTTCAATAAACCGTTGGTTATAAAATCTACTATACTATATTAAAGAATAAACTAGGAAAAACCCACCTTCAGGCCCTTGTACTCTCAATGTTTTTTACATTGCACCCTTGTACTAAATTTTCTACACACTGCATCCTTGTACTCTCAATATTATTTACATTGCACCATTGTACTAAATTTTCTACACATTGCACCCCTGCACTCTCAAAAAATTGACATTTCACCCTTATTTTAACGGCAAGTTAACAGAGTTGAGAAATATTCTGACATCACCCACCCTTATTTGTGTCATATCTGCCTGGTTTAGGAAGAATCACCTATGCTAAAAAGAGAAGAGTTAAAAAAATGGGTGTTTGCTATAAATGTGCACGCATGACATGTAATACTCGTTGTCGTTCTTTAGGAATGATGTCTGATAACCGTGAAGCATCTTTGTTTGTTTTTTGTTGTTCATTAATAACACTCCAAGATCGTAGTTTTGATCTAGTTTTTACAATAAATTAGTTGGATTTTTGAATGTATCAGAAGAGGCATAATATAGTTATGAGACCTAGCATAACTTCAAAGTAAAAAAATTTGCTCGGTCCAATCCGAAATAAGGGTGGGTGATGTCAGAATATTTCTCAACTCTGTTAACTTGCCGTTAAAATAAGGGTGGAATGTCAATTTTTTGAGAGTGCAGGGGTGCAATGTGTAGAAAATTTAGTACAGGGGTGCAATGTAAAAAATATTGAGAGTATAGGGGTGCAATGTGTAGAAAATTTAGTACAGGGGTATAATGTAAAAAACATTGAGAGTACAGGGACCTTAAGATGAGTTTTTCCAATAAACTATATGAATGAATATGGGATGGAGAATGCTGGAATGTATGTATGTATGTATGTATGTATGTATGTATGTATGTTAACGTTATTCTCACTTTGTTAAAATGAGGATATTTTCTAAGGGTGGCAATGGGCCGGGCTTTTTTTTTTTGCCCGAATTTTAAAAAAAAATTAAAAATTAAAAAATATAAATATAAAATATAGTTACACTATATACAAAGACAATTTATAAATAAACCACAAGTTTCATTCATAGATTAACAATTTAAATGTTAAAAATAAATAAAAATGATACAAACATATTACATATATATATTATTTATTAAAAAAAATTTGGCCCGGGCCGGGCCGCGGGCTAAAATGTCACCCTTAATATTTTTCACTATATTATTATTATTATGATTATTGTTTCTTTTGAAAATAATATAGAGGACCGGGGATTAGTCGAGGTGCGCGTAAGTTGGCCCGGACACCCCAGTTATCCAAAAATAATAATAATAAATAGAGGGCAGGGAAGGTTTATATTTTTTCTACCTCAATCAAAATTTGAAATCAAGTAATCAGTCAAATAAAACAACTTAAAAATCATTCATTCAAACCATTAGGATAGTTTATGTCATATTTAACTCATCGTAGGTCATAAAGCAATTCATATAAACATGCAACTAAAATTGAAATGAATTCAAGGAATTGACTGATTTTGGAGAACTTTATGGAAATGGCCCTAAATTAAGGTCAATTTACAAAAATAAACAAAACAATAAACATTTCATATAAAAATTTGCACAACAAGCTGTTGACATATAAATCACTTATTGTTCGTTCAAAAATTGGATGCTCGATATATTAATTGTTGGAAAAAAAAATTAAATCAAACATATTTTATTGTATCATCAACTTATTAGTGATTAATTGTACCAAATCATTCATACGTCCGTTCCATATAATTTTTGTTTTCCAATCGTTAATGATCGTCTATCAATCGATTGCTCATCACATTTCCAGTGCAAAATATATTTTAAGACACTTATGATTAATTTGAATATTTTTTTTTTCAAAAAATAGTAAGTTCACTATATTTAAAATTACTATGAGAATTATTACAATATTAAAATATAATATGCTATTAAAATAAGAAACTTAAATAGCAGCAGTTTACAAAATCTAACCAAATTTTTAGTTTCCGAGTTTATTGTTAGTTGCTAATTTACTTTGAATTTATTTATATAAGTCTTTTCATGAACATTTTATTGTTTATTGTGTTTTATGATGAAAACTTTAATTATTAGTTCTAGTACAGTGACGCTCACGATTTAAAGTTCGATAAATAAAATTTAAATTTAAATTGAATATATTACATTAAATTTTATTGGAATTCATCCGAAAGAAAATTAATTATTTTAAAAATTATTTATAGTTAGGAATATGATTAGGGGTGTCAAAACGAATTGACGAATCGTATTCGATTCGTTTATTAAACGAATCAAATACGAATATTTATTTAGTAATGATATTATTCAATAAGATAAATTACCATAATTCTTTTACATTAATTCTTCATAAATATATACGTATGAAATACGTAATTAATATATTAACTAAAAATAGCTCACCAAATATCGATAATATTATTTTTATTCTATGATAATTAGTCATAATTTCTATAATTTTAATTAAAAAATAATAAGAACCAGTAAAAAAATAATAAAATGAATTTTTAACGAATAAACGAATCAATAAGCTTAAATTCGTATCTGATTCGTTTAATAAACGAATCGAATCGAATTGACTCATTTATTAAACGAATCTATTTTTTCAAACTCGTATTCTCTTTAAAGATAATCGAATCGAATGAATAAACGAATTCTAACTCAAATTGTCACCCCTAAATATGATTCAAATGAGAGGGTAAGAGGAGAGAGGTACTATAATATGAATCAGAATTATTATTTGAGAATTGATAAACTAACAAATGAGATATATATATATATATATATATATATCAAGTATAAGTAAACTAATTGTTTTATTATACTATAAAACCAACGAAATATGTAGTATTTATAAGATTAATACCTAAAATAATATTAGAGTTTTTGTTATGATATGAAATTATAATTAAAGATGTGTTCAATCCACACAAAATACCTCATGTTAATTAAAATAATTTTCCTAATATTTGGAGTGTTGGAGCAACTCCAAAAAAAATTATCTAAATTTATTTACTCATTTCCAAAAAAAAAAAAAATCAAATAGAAATATGTTTATATTGTTTTAAACAACTTAAAATAATTATCTCCCAATTAAAGTTCAAAGTAGTGATAAATATACTTTATGAGTATATAATGAGAACATAATTTTAATTTTAAATTAATATAGAAATGTTATGTGTATAAAAAATTAAATGAAAATTTTAATTTAATACATATATCATTATTGTTAAAGTCTTATCCCAAAAGGGCCATAAGTTTCAGTTCAAAACCAATTTGCATGCGAGTCCATTGGTAATCCATGGTTCGAGTCCCCACAAAAGTATTGAGGATTCAAAATCTTCCTCTATAGGTTAGGGAGGGTCTGGAGGAAGATTTTTTCCTATATGTGAGTTGATTTCCAAGTTGTGTCTTAGTTGTTTGATAATAATTGAGTTCCGAACTGCGTCTCGATTGATTTCTGGGCAGTATCATAACTTGTATGTATCTAGAATCCCAGTTGATAATATATTGTAATATATCTAGATGGTAATAATTAAAAAAAAAAAAAAACAATTTGCATGAAACACATGATAAAAGTCAGATGAATTTTAAATAATAATAGTCGTAATATGATTGGAGCCCAGATGACGGATCCAATGGAAAGAGTATCCAAGACAGACTGTAACAAAATTAATATAAAATAAAAAATAATAATAATATCGACAAAGACGGGACCCGCAGTCACATTGACGTGGGCCAATGATTTGAAGACGTGTAGGAAAACGAGGGCGCGTGAGTGGTGGGGAAGTGGTGCTGAGTCCTCACTCGCCCTTAAATTTCGACACCACCCGTGACAGCGACTGATGGAGAGTGACTTGAATTTGATTCTTTTGTTTTTCGGACAGTATAAATTAACTTCTAAATTATAGAGCAGATATTAGAATAAAAATTAATGTTAAAATATAATCTCATATTATAATATTATGATTTTATAAACTATAATATTATCCTTAATTTATTCGCTTGATGAGGCGTTGAAACGCTAACGATAGCGCGCTACCAAACAAGAAAATCTATAATATAATAGAGATATCATGTCTTTCGTACAACAATCCAATAATCTAATGTCACGCGTACTAAAATATTAAAAAAATAACTAAAAAGATGGATATTGAATTATATATGTCATTTACTAATTTATTGGTAATACCATATCGTTCATGTCTCCGTCACCAAATAATTACTCACGCCAATAGACCCGGCCACGGTTCCGGTTCCGGAACCGAACCGGAATGGGACCGGTTCGGTTGGGGTTCCACCCCAACTCGAACCGGTCCGAACCGGTGGAACCGTACGGTTCCAACCGGAACCCTACGGCCCCCAACGGCTAGTAGCCGTTGGGGCCTAATTCCCCCACGGCTACTGCCGTTGGGGATGCAGGGAGCCGTTTGGCTCCCTGCCAAAAAAAAAAAATAAAAAAAAATTTAAATTTTTTTTATTATATAAAATAAAAATTACTAATGTACCCCTAATAACGGTAATAAAACGGTTATATTTAGGGGCATTTTTGGTATCAAAAAAATTCTATAAATAGGATTCATTTTTCATAATTTCATCACACAATTTCTCAACTCTCTCATTTTCTATAAATCTCTTATTCTCAATCTTACTTCAATACAATTCTCTTATTTTAGTTGTTAATTAATTTGTTATCATTCGGCATTCGCATCGCAATTATTCAAATGGCAAGCTCATCCGATAACATAATGTCAAATATGCCGACCCAAGAGAGCGGCCCCAGTGTCAGTGCACAATCACGGAGAAGAGAAGTTAAGGCTCGGTCCTCCGATATTTTCAAAATTCATTTTAATTTGGAACGCCTAGACGATGGTTCACAACGAGCAATTTGCAACTATTGTGGGGTTATCTATAAATTTTCTGGTGGATACGGAAATATGATCAAGCACATGGAGAAACATCATCCGGTTGAATTTGGCATTGATACGACGCAGACTCAAATGGCCAGGTACACATCATCTAGTAGAGGTACGAGTAGTGTAGATTTATTTAAATATTCTGATGCAAAAAATAGAGAAGAATTTGCGAAATTAACATGTATGGCACATCTTTCTTTAAGCTTTGGTGAAAAATTTCATTTTACTAATTACGTGCATAATGCTTTAAACCCTGCTGCATGTTTTTGATCATAGATTTAAATTAGAAGGTTTGAATGGTGGTTTACAAGCTTACTATGATTATTTATGAATATTAGATGACATTGATATTACGAGCATAATGACAAATTTAAAAAGTGATTTAATTATTTTATTTAATGATTATATTGTAAGATATAACTTAGGAACAATAGGTCAGTCTAGTAGTAGCGAACAGGTAATTCAACCAAGACTTAGCGCAGGGGATCGTTGGTTATTACAACGAAATAAAAAATCTAGGGATACGACAACAACTAATAACCCTGAATTATATAATTATTTATCTACAAATTTTGAGTTTTCTAATGAAAGTTTATGCAGTAAAAATTTTAAAATCCTTGAATGGTGGAACCGGCATCAAAATATATATCATGTTTTATCTATTATTGCTAAGAGATATTGGCAGCACCTATTTCCACCGTTGCGGTTGAGCAAGCCTTCAGCTTGGGAGGTAATATATTGGAAGTTAGGCGATCTTCATTACATCCAAGCACTCTAGAAGCAACAGCTTGTGTGGATGATTGGACTCGAGCTGATCTGAGACAACAAGAAGATGCCCCCGATGATTTTGAAGATTTGTTCGATAATGCTTCTGCAACAAGTGCAAGCGGAAGCTGCGGACCCGGAGCCGAAGGATCACTGATAATGATGATTGATAAATGTAAAATTATAATTTACAAATGGGATATGTCTTAAACTTGTAATGGAACTACGTGAGCTTTGATTCCTCTCACCCTTGGAGGATACGTAGGCAACTTAAATTTAAAAAATTTAAGCTCAAGCTCTTCAATGTAATAATTTTTTTTTTATTTATAAATTTAATCTCATTTTTTTTAATTAATAAATTTTTTTTTATTTAATGATTTGACTCCTCTCATTTTTTTTTTTAATTAATTAAAAAAAAAATGAACCGAACCGAACCGTTCGGTTCCGGTTCGGTTCGAGTTTCCGGTTCCACTTAAGTGTGGAACCGGAACCGAACCGCCGGCCGGGTCTAACACCAAACACACCAATACTATCATTTATTTACTAATTTACCCCCTTTATACGCTCTCCTAGAATCCCTGTAGTTAGGGAAAATGTATATAAAGCCCCTGTAAGAGTGGGGCTTCTTTATTAATGATGCCAATTTAGTATCACATTAAAAATTAGAACTGAACGTGCATTGTTTTGAATCTCATCAATTTCATCAAATATGTGGGGAATTCACGTAGAAGACGCTCTATGAGGAGAATATAGAATTCAAGTCCTCTAATATTTAAAGAAGATAAATTTACATTATAATGGGGTTATTGGCCAAAACCGCATTTTCAATAAGGTTATGCTATTTTAATTTAAAATTATGATACAAATTTCATGTAATTTAATGATTGATGAATTAACATCATTAAATATTACTTTAATTTTTAATATCCTACATTAGATTGCATGAAATTAACAACTGTCAAAATTTTAAGTAAAAAAACTTAAGTTGAAATAGTCTCACATATACATATATTATGTTACAAGTTCTAAATTTAATGATTCTATACCTGCTACCAGTTAGGAAATGAATGCTAACTATTTGATATTCATTCTCATTGCATTATTATTAATTATGGTTGGCACGCTTCAATTTTAATATTCGTCTCAAATAAGTGTGACTTGGTGGTGTAGGGTTCAATATCTCATCTTAAGAGCATGAGACAGTCGGGATTTTACTTACCTCACTTAAGTCCGGAATTGGTGGTTTGACGGTAGAGTTTCCAATAATTTTTAAAAAAAATTAATATTTCTATTGGAAGCTATTTTAAGAGAAATATAACTTTTAAATAACTAAGCAAATTGAGTTTGTTGGTCTGGAATGGATAGCTTATTCCAAAATTTTTGTGATATGAACTTTTAGGTATTGGTTAAACAAAATTATTAGTATCATATTATTTCTTTTATATTGAAAATTTAACTCTTTTTCATATTGATGAAAACAATAATTTCAACCCTCTGCTCCAGATAGGGGTGGGTAAAATAACCGAAAGGAAAATATCGGTTCAATTTGATTTTTCAGTTCATGTTCAGTTTAAATTGTTCGGTTCGATTCGAATCGTGAATCGATCGGTTTGTAAAATCATGAATTGAACCGACCGAACCGATCAAATTGAGAGTTAATTCTTCTAAAAAATCGGTTCAACCGAACCAAATCAAAACCTAACCAAAATAATAAAATCGAACCGAACCGAATCAAATCGGTTCGGATCGATTTGATTTTAACTGTTCAGTTACGATCGGTTCTTAAGTTCTTGAACTGATTGATTTTCGATTCGTTTTGGTTCACTTTGAAACCGAAACGACCTCTACCCACCCCTAACTTTAGTCGTGGGCAATTTAATTAGACATCGATTTAAACAATTTACGGTTAATCCGAAATATTCTAAAATTACTCGAAAATTAATCAGGAATGATAAAGTTGACATTTATGTTGTCTAATAATTAAAAAAAATGAAAAACCCAATTTTCAATAATCTATAACAATAGTTTATTGATCATGAAAATAGTTAAACAATCATAAAATTGAGAGAGATGGTTAAAATTTATAATGAAAAAATGATGAAATAAAAAAATATGAATATTTATGCAACTCTATAAAAAAAAAAAAACCAACGATTTTTGTCAGAAAATTAAATCAGCGATTTACGTTCAAATCGGATCACTTTGATAACGATATCCGATTAATAGTCATTTAAAATTCCAATAGCATTGTAGTTCATTGTTAACTCATGTTCGTCAGGTAATTCATGTCTCTCACCGGTTGAAGAACATGAGTTTGTGGGAACTTTAATCTCCTTTATATAATATGGAGGGTCTAGAAGTAAATTTTTCATATATACGAGTAGATTTTCAAATGGTATCTCGATAGATAGAGAATAAAATTTTTCAAGTTGTGTCTAAATAGATATCTAGGCAATGCTATAATATGTATATATCTTGGTGCTTATCTATAGTACCTAAGGGTATTTGATACCATTGGGTCAAACATGTAACTTAAATTATTAAACATGTAAAATCTATCAATAAACACGAAACTTTTCAAAATATGAAATCAGTTGCAAGTTTATTGGTAAAATTTACACGTTTAATGATTTAAATTGCATGTCTAATATTAAAAATTACATATTTTATACCTAAGGATCTGGATATCATTGGGTAACTTAGCATCTGCATATATGTTGTGTTTTGATAGAGATCATATTGTAATAAATGTAAATAGTAATAACTAAAGAAAAAATATTTAGCTACAGACAAGCAAGGGCATTAATGTAAACTACACTTAGCTTACGTGCACATATGCTGCACTTAATATATATATATAACCCTGCAAGTTCTTCTTTCTCACTTCCCAAAGAAAGAGAAAAAGAATAATCTCTCTTCCTATTCTATCCCCTCCCACTCCCTCTTCTTCTTCTTCTTCGATTGTTCCTTGAAACTCACATCTCCTGAAACATCTCAGGAAAATTTCTCTCAAATCTTCTTCTTCTGAGTGATGGGTATGAGCTGCCGCTGCTCCTCCACGTCTCACATAACCGAAATCATAATCACCAGCTTCTTCCGTCATAAGTCTTAGATTAAACTTCTTGTTAACCGTCGGATCGTCGTCTCATCATCTGTAGTGATGGCATCTTAAATCACTAATTATATTTAGTTTCCGTAAATGGGCGCGGGTGGGAGGATGTATTGTCATAGTAGTTCTAGTAGCGGTGGCGGCGGTGGTTCAAGTCTGTCCGTTTTGATTCAAAGCCAAAAGGGTTCTTGCTCTAACTCTCAGCATCTTGATGCTTCGTTCCTTTCTGGCCCTTCTCCTTCTCCTTTTCTTGGTAATATTTTTGTTCTCTATTTCTCTGTTTAGATTTTTGCTTCTGTTTTTTTAGTTGATTGCATAAAGTCTGTTCAGCTTGTACTTTGTACCATGTAAATCTTTGCATAAATTTTGTTAAGCTAGTTAGTTTTCTTTAGGGTATAAAGGGAATAAATTTTACACTAGACTGTGCTTGTTTCGATAGAAAGCTGTTTCTCATTCTGTTAAAGTAAAAAAAATTGTATGTCACTTTCTGAAGGATAAGGTAGCCTTTTCTTTTTCTTGTTTCTTGATATTGTGTTTGTAGCTCTGAATTGCATCAGATGGCAAGATTTGAATTAAGATGTGTTTGAAATTCAGGCTCAAGATCCATGATGAGTTTTGAAGATGTGCCCTTAACAAATGGATCCAATAATAGGTCATTTTTCCGCCCATTTGATCACGTTGAAAATGGGGATGAGGACTTTGATGAGTACTTTCACCAACCTGAAAAGAAGCGACGGCTTTCAGTGGATCAAGTCCAGTTTCTTGAGAAAAGCTTCGACGTAGAGAACAAGCTTGAACCCGAAAGGAAAATTCAGCTCGCTAAAGACATTGGCTTGCAGCCAAGACAGGTTGCGATTTGGTTTCAAAACCGCCGGGCTCGTTGGAAAACAAAGCAGCTCGAGAAGGATTACGATGTATTGCAAAACAGCTACAATACCCTTAAGGCCGATTATGACAATCTCCTTAAGGAGAAAGAAAAACTAAAAACTGAGGTAACCCATCTTGCTGATCACTTCGAATCTTGTAAACAGCCTCTGAAAAAAAAAAAAAAAACAGGAATAAGACTGCTTATGAATAAAAATAGGAATAAGATTGTATATGACCTCCTGTAGAGGCTCTGCTTGTAGTGAGAGTCTAATGCTACGACCTTTTATGGGATTGTTGTAATTTTTTAAATTTTTTTAAATTTTCAGGTTCTTTTGCTCACAGACAAGCTGCAGGTCAAGGAGAAAGAGAGTAAAAACAGAGAATTGCCTGCAGTACTGAACAAGACATTGTCACAAGAACAACCACAAACCGAAAAACCTGGTTCTGATTCTGCTGGCTGTGAGGGTGAAGTATGTAGAGTTTCAATTGTGGCCTGCAAGCAAGAAGATAAAAGTTCAGCCAAAAGTGATATATTTTATTCAGATAGCCCACATTACACTGATGGGGTTCACTCTTCACTTCTTGAAGCTGGTGATTCATCTTATGTTTTTGAACCTGAACAATCCGATTTGTCACAAGATGAAGATGATAGCTTGAGCAGGAATGTCCTGTTGCCTCCATACGTCTTCCCTAAGCTTGAAGAAGCTGACTACTCAGACCCACATACGAGTTCCTGTAACTTTGGATTCCCCATTGAAGATCATGCCTTTTGGTCATGGTCTTTTTGATGCGAATCCTCGGTACATATTTATCTTTCCTACGTTTTTGTTTAAAAAGCATGTTATGATGGTAATTATAAATAAGAAATAAACTCAATCATTGGCACCCGAATGCAAATTTTGGTGGTGGATCTTGATTGTTGTCGAAGAAAATGGTGGTTTTGCCCCGTTTGTAATTTTTGTTTAAGAGTATAATGGAACATCTGTTGTTCGGAATGTGTAACTAAATAACATCTTTGTTTGCTGAAAAATTGATACGAGCATCTGTCCCACTTTATGAGTTTTGATTTTCGGAAGGAAATTTGTATCTTAAGCCGCTCACAGTTGGACTTTGCCCCTGGACTTCATTTCCCCCACATCTTAACATTGAAAGTCTCCGGCAATGAGATGTGGGATTCGAATTATAAGTTATATTGGGATTAAGCATAGGGATGGTAAAAATTTTCGTGAACATAGGGTTTCATGGGACACAGTATGTTAGATAAGAGAATAATTTTTTAAATATATTAGTTAGACATGTTAGATACGAGTATTGGGTCAAATTTTCATATTTAATAATTGAACGAGTTGAGTACATATATTGACATATCCATATCTTATCCGTTTCTAAATAGACAAAAAATCATTGATATGAGGGATGCATAAATGTGCACATTCACACATCACACAATAACACATGTTATGTTAATGGTAATTGCATTTCTCGGTAGACATTTCTTCATAAATAGTGGATACCGTAGTACTGTTGTTAGTATTACACTACAAAAAAACTGGGAAATAGAGACGGAAAATTTTTGTCTATGTTCTCTTGGTCGCAAAAAAAAATAGCGACGGAAATACTAATCCGTCGCTAAATATTGCGACGGAATACATTCCGTCTCTAATTAGAAACGGAAAATTCCGTCGCTATATAGAGACGGAATTTTAGCGACGAAATTTTCCGTCTATCTAGCGACGGAAAATTTCGTCTCCATATAGATACGGAAAATTACGTCGCTATATATGGTTTCTATTTAGAGAACAAATAACAAATGAATTTAGAAACAGATTTTTGTAATAAAATTGTTATTTTTTAAATTCTTAAAGAAATTATATTTATTTTAAACAGTGTAATTACAAAAAACACTTAAAAAGGGAGGCAGCTTGATGTTCATTAGAAACATCATATTGTTTGGGGAACACAGTTAATCAAATTTCTCTATATTTATTTTAAAGAATCAACAAAAAGGAAGCTTTAAGAAGTTCCATTCTTTACAATGGCTTCACGGGATAATCCCTACCAAATTACATCAAATGAACATCAGTGTCGGGTCTCACTTTCAACAAAATTTGGAAGGAAACCTAGATAACTTCGATCTTAGCCAGAAATGGGGCTACTTCCTCGGCCAAAATTTGTATAAATTGACACTAAAAGTTAATTAAATAAAGCAATTATTAAACACAAAGAGCCTGTGCCTGTCAAATTTGCACACAGTTGCGGGCTGTGCAAACGTCTCCTTTACTATTAATATTCTTTGATATGGTTCTTGTATGAGTCACGTAATCACATTTAAAAATTTTCATCCCTTCCATAACATCGGTGTAAATCTCATTTTCAAGCAGCAATGATTGATACCATGTACAGTTTTTCAACGATACTTGGCCACAAGCTTATTTTATTTATCTATTTTTTCATTTTCCCTGTCATATTGGAAATTGCAAGCAACTCGAAGAAAAACTGATGAATTTTTAAATGCAAAATTATAATTTTTACTACTATCTGGAATTCATCCCATTACGGCATATTTTCACGGGGCCGATTCATAAAACACCACTTGTCCAGTCTTTCCATTATCACATATATTGAAATATTAAACAATAATTAAAAAGATGAATATATGGTTTATTAATTTAGTAATGATACTAGGTGTTACTCACATTTCAGATTTCATACTGACCATCTAAACCCACATGAGTGGGATATACACGTGTACGGGAGAGATTAAACCAACCCTTTTCATCTGAAGACATCACCATCAAGACAGCGTCCACCAAGCAACTCCATGGAATCTACAACTGTTCCCGGCCCCACCGACTGAGACATTTAATGCAACGTGGCCTGTGATCTGTGATCCAATAGGTTTTTTAATCGGGTCAAAAAGTGTAGGACCCACCATTGTCAAAAAATTATATCATTAAATAAATATATATATATATATATATATTTATATATAATGATAAAAGTCTGTTCTCTTAAGTTGCAAGGGAGATACAGATAAAGAATAGGTGGAGTGTGGGACCCAGATAGGAGGAGAGAGAAGGAGTATTGACACTGACAGCAAGGATATCTCCATCTCCATGTTTTCTACCAAAGCTGATGTCACACGTGGTTTGGCTTTCACCGGGCCCCACAGCGCACGTGCCTATCAGGTGTACATGTCGCAGTAGCTTCGTATATTTTAAAACAAAGTTTGATTCAAGACCCCCGTAAAATTAGACCCACAAATAGCTTTCTACAAGCATCATATTTCGGAGGTTATTTTTATTTTTCTTTGAATATTAATAATTATTAGATATATATAATTGTCTTACAATCAACATTCTTTTTTCTAACATTTGAATTTAATTAAGAGCATATTTGCCATTAATACTAAGGCCATAGCCTAATATAAGAGTCGGGTTGAGAGCATCGGTTCAAGTTTTCAGGGACTCAAAAAAATAAAATTTCACATAAATATGAGTATGGTAGGTGATGGTATTATATGTGTACTTGAATTCTATACATGAACTTGCTCAAAGGTTCAAGTATAATTATAGGCAACTCAATATTCTGAGATCTTTATATCACATGGATGAGAGTCGAAATTGCCTAATCACTCTCACGTGGAAGAAGTCTTTACGGGGATAAAATCGTACAGACAATTCAAAGAGCAGTCTTAAGCAGTGAACACCTCCCGCCGAGACTCAAAACATACAATTATTTTCGTAGATTTGAGGGGCCGAAAAACGCACCTTCAATAAATATATTTTTAAAAATATTTGTGGATGTGAATTCATTTTTCTAAATGTGTCATAGAGATTGTCTTATATTATGTGTGTACTTGAAATCCATTCATGAACTTGCTCTAAGGTTCAAGTCACGTTATAGACAACTCAATATTCTAAGATCATCAGATCACATGGATGAGAATCGGAAATGCCTAACAACTACTCTCACGTGGATGAGGCCTCTACGGGGATAAAGTTGTTGGGGCAGTTGTGGAACCCCTAGGGTCGGATCGGTGCCCCGCACAGCGGAAATGAGTCTGACCCATGGATATCAAATATGGGTGTATTTTTAAATAATTTAATGAAATACTATATTCCATTACGAGTGTATAGGAAAAAATCGGGACTAAATCGGAATCCGGAAGCGCAAGAACAAGCGAAAATAAATTCAGCGCCCGTCAAGTGCGCGACGTGCGCGCACTGTAGCGCACAAGTCTGGAATTTTTTTTATTCATTTGCCTTTTCCTTTAGCTCACTTTCTAGTACGGGTGTTCATAGGGTCAGGTCGACCCGCGACCCGACCCGACCCGGTCGGGTTTATGAATTTTTAAATTTAATTTCGGGTCACGGGTTTAGGTCAGAAAACTCGGGTCTGACCCGACCCGACCTGATGTAAATGATAATATAAATATAATATATATATTTTTAATGATACTAATTTGACAAGTTTACTATGTAGCTGAAATGACAAAGTGTTTGATTGATTTGTATCTGGTCTCTAGTTCGAGTCTCATCTTTAACATTTAAAAAATATCGAGAATGCTAATGTTGAGATTCGAACTTATGTCCACTTAAGGATTTATCAAATACTTTGTCATTTCAGCAACACACTTTTCTTGTCAATTTTGTATCATTAAATATATATATATAAAATTTAATGTGTATTAAGTTGACCCGAACCGACCCGTAGTTTTTTAACCCGACCCGTTGCGATCCGACCCGCGCGGGTCAACTTCTCAAATTTCGGGTTTCGGGTCTTTAGACCCGAATGACCCGACCCGATCGGATCTTTAAAAAATACGAAAACCCCGACCTGACCTTACCCGACCCGTGAACACCCATACCTTCCAGTGAGCTGAAGAAATTAAGATCTAATACCCTAATTTCTTCTGGTCTTCCCTAAACACTTTAAAACACCCAAATGTACAAACCAAATTAGAATCCCAATAAGAAATGTCACATGAACAATTCTAGGTCACCCAAAAGTGGTCAAGTTGATGGAGTTGGTGATTGGAGTGCCTATTCGAATTGTACGTTTTATTATTTATTAATAAAATAATTACATTTTTCATTTCATACCTTATAATAGTATTGCTATTATGCATATTAGAATGTTGTATAAATATGCTAAGAATGATATTGACCTTAGAATAGTCTTGACATTAGGTGTAAACTATTCTTAAAGTAAATATTCATAGTCGTTGGTTTTGGAATACGATCGAATTACTATAACCTAGAAGACTAGGACATGTCGTATATTGGAATTGGAGTTCCAATGGTTTAACCTGATGTACTCTGAGTTTTGGAAACTCGTATAGACATGTGGGTATTCGTTGAAGCGAATACTGAATTACTCATAAGTGATTCCTAATATAGATGTTATAAAATAAAAATCAACTTTTTCAAAATATAAAATATTTTTACAAAAACATAAATTTATTCTAAATACGCAATTGCGTAAATTTTGAATCAAATATACAAACCAAATTAGAATCCCAATAAGAAATGTCTCATGAACAATTCTAGGTCACCCAAATGTGGTCAAGTTGATGGAGTTGGTGATTGGAGTGCCAATTCGAATTGTACGTTTTATTATTTATTAATAAAATAATTACTTTTTTTCATTTCATACCTTATAATGGTATTGTTATTATGCATATTAGAATGATGTATAGATATGCTAAGAATGACATCGACATTAGAATAGTCTTGACACTAGGTGTAAACTATTCTTAAAGTAAATATTCATTGTCGTTGGTTTTGGAATATGATCGAATTACTATAACCTAGAAGACTATGTCATGCCGTATATTGGAATTAGAGTTCCAATGGTTTAACCTGATGTACTCTGAGTTTTGGAAACTCTTATAGACATGTGGGTATTCGTTGAAGCGAATACTGAATGACTCATAAGTGATTCCAAATAGAATGATGGTTTATACTTCCAACTATTAGGAATCACCTGTAAGTCATTCAGTATTCGGTCCAACCAATACCCACACGTCTATATGAGTTTCCAAAACTCATGGTACATCAGGTTAAACCATTGGAACTCCAATTTCAATATACGACATGTGCTAGTCTTCTAGGTTATAGGAATTCGATTGTATTCCAAAACCAACGATTATGAATATTTACTTTAAGAATAGTTTATAATAGTAATATTGATCGCAACATCGGACCACCTAGTTGTGGGAACACAGGAACTGGGCGACGCATGCTGTCCCGGGCTCGCGGCCCGGTCGGGAGTACGGAGTAGCCACGGGGGACTAAACCGGAGAATAATGGAGTCGCCACCCGGTGTGAACCGGGAAAATGAGATTTAAGGCCGCACTCACCCCTCGCAAGGGAAGACCTCAAACCGTTGGGTTCAGAATGGTCTCTTACTTATGCCACTTGTAATGACATGATTTATGTAATAATTTAATCAGGCTTAAGTAGCACTTATTTCCAAGAGTATCATGCTTCTAAATTCAAAGGTACAGAATAAAACTTATACATACATTTCACATATATCTCACATCTAAGAACACATGCCTGAAAATAACTCAAAGTAACAACGAACATACAACTTCATTCAGCATATCATATTCATGAAAAACACAAGCATACATAATAACCGCACAAGCATACATGTGAGCACTTTTCCAAGTGATACGTGGAATTGTATCCCAAGTACAGACCGCATTACCGTCCATTCGGAATCGGCTACGGAATTTATGTCTGGGTTTCCATCCGATATATCACAAGAAATAATACTCCAAAGTCATCATGGCATAGGTATATGAATCATAATTCGTTAAATCAAGACTAAGGCAAATGACGCAACTAATGGAATAAACATGCTTTTCATTATTATGTGCACAAAGATAAGAATGACTATGTGTGGTTCCATAAAAAAATCACCTAAGAAACAATTATACATGGCATGTGATGAATATGTCTCAGTTCAGTGTGTTCGCGTTCGTGTAGCGTTCGTAAACGCGTTCGAACGGTAAACATAAGGTTCGCGTTCGTATGGCGTTTGATAACGCGTTCGAACGGAAATGAAATAGAATGCTCACGTTCGTATGTCGTTTGTTAACGCGTTCGAACGGAAATGAAACAGAATGCTCACGTTCGTATAGCGTTCGTGAACGCGTTCGAACGGAAATGAGACCTGATGCATGATAAGGCAAAATGCATGCGCGTTCGAGTTGCGTTCGTAAACGCGTTCGAACGGGAACAGACATGATGCATGAAATGGGACGCAATACATAAACAACAAAATAAAGGGGCGCGACGAAGTACTGCCGTAAAGGTGGCCTTTTGGGGCTCTTGGTCTCTCAAAGAGAGGACCTTTAGACCAACATACTAAGCCCATGCGCGTCACATCACAACACATGAAATAAAGACAATAAAAGTGTAGGACTTCATATGCCCAATTGAACGTACATTCAACCCAAACACACTTCGTCCAGCGCGGCGAAGTAGTGTCACAAAGGTGGCCTTTTAGGCTCTTCGTCTCTCAAATAGAGGACCTTTGGACTAACTCACTAAGCCCATGCGCTCGATCGCATCATACATACAAAAATAAAGACAATCATATCAAACTTAATATATCCGATTGAACGTGTCTTGCATTCAACCGAACACACATCAACCGGCGCGGCAAAACATCGTGGTAAAGGGCTTTAACCCCTCCCATAGGGGATCCATCATTCCGCTTACTAAGCCCATGCGCTTGATTGAACCATGCATAAATAAGCAACATGCAGAATTCAAGTGACGAATAAATAAACCAAAGCAACGCAAAACAAAAGAGGGTGCCGTTTACTTAAGCGGTACGTGGAGTTGTGTCCCGAGTACAGATCATATTACCGTCCATTCGGAATCGGCTATGAAATTTATGTCTGGGTTTCCATCCGATATACCGCGAGAGTTGACACGTCTCTCATTTTATTCCACAGCCACAACATACAACATCTCATAATTCATGCATATTTATCTACTCAAGGGCCACAACATGCATTTCAACATAACAATCATGCAAGTAATATTTAATAAATAATACAAAAAAACGAGTGTGAAAGATACCCTCAGGTCTAACCTTTTTGCCAACTTTCAGGCTTGCGTTTCACGGACGTCGGAAGGGTACAGCTCCTCAACTTCTCCGGTTCACTGGTTTAGCGTCCTAGCTCACCGCCTTGCTATTTTGCTTGCGGCTTGAACTCCGTTCTGCTACTGTTCGGCCTCTGTTTTGCTGCTCACTGTTCAGGTCACCTGTTTGACGTTTTAACGGACTGTTCCAAGTCTTTGTGTGAGTTTTTAGTGTAGTGTTGTGTGATTTATTTTAAGAATTATGGATGCAGTTTTATATGTTATTACTTTAAGGTTTTTATGGAACGTTTTAAGTGTGTTTTACTGTTGTTTTAGGGGTTAAATTACTGCTGTTTGGGTGTGTAAAACAATGCAGTTTTATGTTCGCTGCAGTTCGGTTTTTTGTTATAATTTTTGGTGAGGGAGGGCTGCTGTATATGGTTGGTTTCGGTGGCTTTAGGAAGATATAAAGGCTTGTTATTTTCGGTTGTGGATGGGTTAATGAGGGTGATGTGTTCGGCTATGGAATGGAGGAGATGAAAAGAATATTTTTTTACTTATTCTTGTGATTGGTGTGAATGTAGAGCTTGGAGATGGGGTTGGAAATTCTTCTCTTCTTTTATTTTTTGTGATGGGCGTGAACTAGGAGTCTTAATGCCTTGGAGAGGTGTGGTTTATATAGAGAAGGGTTAGGGCTTCACCTTGTCTCACAAGGAAGAGATTTGGTGCATTAAATGGAGGATTTGATTTGGTGTTGGATAAGGAAAGGATTAGATTGAGGGGGGACAAATCTTGGCTAGAATAGGAAGTCAATATCTTTAATTTGTTATGATTGATTTTAATTAGGCATGACATCTTTTTAATTTAGTATGTGATTTGTTTAGTTAGGAAGTTAATATATTTGATTTATCTTCATTAGGTATGATTATATTTTGTGTTTTATTTAATTGGTAAATGGTCTAAATATTTTATTTAATATTTAATGTTTAATTTAATTAAATTGGGATGTGTTTTATGGGCTTTGGGGAGCTAATTGGGCTGAGGTGCGAGGTAGCAGCAAAACCAGAAACACTGACGCCGTTCGAACGCCAATTCGAACGCCACACGAACGTCCGCAATCTGCCTGACGTTCGAACGAAGTAACGAACGCAGCACTAACGAAGACAGTGAGCTTGTGAAATAAACTTGATGACGTACTTATTCTGAATTTCCCCTTCCGACCTCCGTTTCCCGCAATATCCTTAGCTAAAAAGGTAGTGCCTCCAACTGAGACTCATCATCGGGTTTCACATGCAAAAATGCAATGCCTACACTAGTGTCCAGTATTACTACAATATTATTCTAAGGTCGATGTCATACGTATCATATATATACATCACCCATAATGACAATACCATTAATAAGAAATGAAAAGTAATTATTTTGTTAATAAATAATAAAATGTACATTTCGGATTGACACTCCAAACACCAACTCCAACAAAATTTATGATGATCGTTTAAAGAGTTGTCCTGAACAGTGAATACCTCCACTGAGACTCAAAACAAACTGACAAGAAACCCACTTGAAATTCGAAAAATCAAGCAAACCCCAAGTATTTTTCTTAAGCCCCAAGAACCTTGATCAATGATTTCGTAAGAACAAAACTCATCAAAGATCAGTCCTAAACCACCATGAAACATTGCCCATGATAACTCAAAAACATGAAATCAGTATGTTTTGCTAGCAATGGAGACGCCACTAAGCTTGCTAAACTTAGATAAGTCGATTTGAACTTGAAAAGGGGAATCCCTCCCTTACAAGATTTTCGGCCAAAGCCAAAGCTTAAGAGCTTCAAGGTTTTCTTACAAATTCGTGAATGATCTCTCTAAGAATAGAAAAACAAAGTTTAAATATGTTACAAGCTGAAACCCTAAAGGGCGTGAATGGACAAAAAAGTCCCTAAGGGTGAAATTACAAAAATAAAAGGCCAAAATCTTCAAGTCTTCAAAGGCTTCATTCAAAACTGATTTGGGCCAAGTTAAGTAGCTTAGGGCCCTCTCCATTGAAGCCCACATACGTCTCTAGTGTGTCTCTGATTTGTTTGTTGTAGTCGGCCATAAAACTCTGAGCTAATCCCGCCATTGCTTCTCTGATTCTTTTGGCCTTCTGTCTTGTGATTGGCCCTTCTGGTACTTGCAATGGCTCCATTATATTGCTGACCATGTCCTTTGATGCTCCATGTGTGGCCTGGATCATGTCATTCCCTCTCTCTTGAAAAGGATTCGACCTCGAATCTGTACCTGCATAAAAAAGAGTTAAGTCAGAAACATTAAATGTAGCAGACACATTATATTTACCTTGTAAATCTAGCTTGTATGCATTATCATTAATCCGTTCCAAGACTTGAAATGGACCATCCCCTCTCGGTTGTAGCTTGGATTTACGATGTTCAGGAAATCTCTCCTTGCGCATGTGTACCCAAACCCAATCTCCAGGCTGAAATACCACACGTTTTCTTCCCTTATTAGCATGAGAAGCATATTGCTCATTCTTTCGTTGTATTTGCTCTCTTGCTTTCTCATGTATGTGCTTCACCAAATCGGCTTTCTTTTTGCCATCTAGCCCCGCATGCTCATCAACAGGCAAAGGTAACAAATCCAATGGAGTTAGTGGCTGAAAACCATAAACAATTTCAAAAGGTGAAAATGATGTAGAAGAATGAATGCTACGATTATATGCAAACTCAATAAATGGCAAACAATCTTCCCAACTCTTCAAATTCTTGCCAACTATAGTGCGCAATAATTGAGATAAAGTCCTATTAACTACTTATGTTTGTCCATCAGTCTGTGGATGACATGTGGTAGAATACAACAGTTTGGTGCCTAGTTTAGCCCACAACACCTTCCAAAAATGGCTAAGGAACTTAACATCTCTATCAGATACAATACTCCTAGGTATACCATGGAGTCGCACTATGTCTCTGAAAAATAAATCTGCAATGTTTGTAGCATCATCGGTTTTATGACATGCAATGAAATGAGCCATTTTACTAAACCTATCAACTACAACAAAGATTGAATCTCTACCCCTCTTTGTCCTAGGCAAACCTAACACAAAATCCATCGATATATCAACCCAGGGTTCACTAGGTACAGGCAAAGGAGTATACAAACCATGTGGCATTAATTTAGATTTAGCATGCTTACATGTTAGACACTTATCACAAATACGCTCAACATCACGTTTCATTTTAGGCCAATAAAAGTGCTCATGTAAAATAGCTAAAGTCTTAGTAATCCCAAAATGCCCCATCAAACCTCCCCCATGCGCTTCCTTCACAAGCAACTCACGCATACTACAAGCAGGAACACACAATCTGTTCACTTTAAATAAGAATCCTTCATGAATGTAAAACTTTCCAAAAGAAGACTTTGCACAAGTAACAAAAATCGCACCAAAATCAGAATCACACTCATATAATTCCTTAATCAAATCAAATCCCAACATCCGTGCATGCATTGAAGTAAGTAAAACATACCTGCGAGATAATGCATCAGCCACTATGTTTTCTTTACCTTGCTTGTAGCGTATAACATATGGAAATGACTCAACGAATTCCATCCATTTTGCGTGTCGCTTATTCAGCTTACCTTGACCCTTCAAGTGTTTTAATGATTCATGGTCGGTGTGGATCACGAATTCTTTAGGCCACAAGTAGTGCTGCCATGTCTCAAGTGCTCTCACAAGCGCATATAACTCTTTGTCATACGTGGGGTACCTCAAAGCTGCTCCATTCAGCTTCTCACTAAAATAGGCTATTGGCCGCTTTTCTTGCATGAGAACTGCTCCAATACCTAACCCTGATGCGTCGCACTCAATCTCGAATGTCTTCTCGAAGTTGGGTAGTGCTAAAATGGGTGCACTGCATAACTTCGCTTTAAGATCCTGGAATGCTCGCTCTTGCGCCTTGCCCCATTGAAAACCAACTGTCTTCTTTACTACCTCAGTCAATGGCGCGGCAATGCTACTGAAGTCCTTGACAAATCTCCTATAGAAGCTCGCTAACCCATGAAAGCTTCGGACTTCTGTCACTGTAGTTGGCGTAGGCCATTCCTGAATTGCCTTTACCTTCTCCACATCTACCTCGATGCCATCTGCACTCACAACAAAGCCAAGAAAAACAATTCTATCCATGCAAAATGTGCATTTGTCAGAGTTAGCATACAATTGTTCTTTTCGTAAAACATCAAGTACATGCTTCAAATGCATCACATGCTCATCTAATGTTTTACTGTAAACTAAGATGTCATCAAAATAAACCACAACAAACTTACCTAAAAATGCACGCATAACATGATTCATCAATCTCATAAATGTGCTAGGTGCGTTTGAAAGACCAAATGGCATAACTAACCATTCATACAAACCATATTTAGTCTTAAATGCAGTTTTCCACTCATCTCCCTCTCTCATGCGAATTTGATGGTATCCACTCTTCAAATCAATCTTACTAAAAATTTTGGAACCATGCAATTCATCCAACATGTCATCTAGTCTAGGAATGGGGTGACGATACTTTACCGTAATATTGTTGATAGCTCGACAGTCAACGCACATACTTGCCTTTGTAGCTCCTTTGTCTCATCGGGATTGCTCCTATAAGCCGGTCTGTTAGGAATGACTGCTCCAGGTATGAAGTCTATCTGGTGCTCAATACCTCTAATGGGTGGAAGCCCACTAGGTATGTCATCTGTCAGTACGTCACTGTAATCCTGCAAAAGAGATGAGATAGACACAAGAAGCAAATGGTCAGAGTTAGTAAAATAAATATGAGGCTCCTTGTAGACTAACAATAGCATGAGCTTGCTAGCCTTGAATGCTTTTCTCGCTTCACCCTCACCCATATAGAAACTCTTTTTAACTCTCCCTTTTGTTTCCCTCTCACGTTCACTCACACTTCCCTTGGGAACTCCCACTGCCCTGGCCTTATTTTTCTCACCAGATACATCACTCTCACTAGTCTCACCCAAGGTGGTGTTTCCCTTCGCTCTCTCTTTGTCACGCTCAAGTTGCAACTTAACCTGATCTTCATGGACTTGTGCAGGTGTAAGTGGGTATAATGTAATGGGTTTTCCCTTATGCTGAAAAGAGTACTTGTTCTTGAACCCATCATGAATAACCTTCTTATCAAACTGCCACGGCCTGCCTAAAAGAATATGCCCAGCATGCATCGGTATCACATCACATAGGACATCATCTGTGTATGGCCCAATGGTAAAGCTCAATAATACCTGCTTTGTCACACTTATTTCCCCACAATCATTTAACCACTGCAACTTGTAAGGCTTCGGATGTCTCAAGCAACTCAACCCCAATCGCCCAATCAAAGCTGTGCTAGCAACATTAGTACAACTGCCCCCATCTATGATCATACTACATCCCTTGCCATTCACACGACACCTAGTATGGAAAATGTTCTCTCTCTGCTGCACACTTCATCCTCGACAACATGAGCACTCAAAGCACGCTTGACAACTAAGGATAAGTTATCCAGCGGATATGCAGCTCCCTCATGGTCACTAGCATCCTCCAACTCTGGCATCTCCTCCTCGACCTCACTATCGGTAGAGTACACCTCTCCACTCTTTTTATCAATCACTAAGGTACGCCTATTGGGACATTGTGAAGCATAGTGTCCCATGCCCAAACACTTGAAACACTTGACATCCTTAGTTCTAGCAGCTGCACCCTCAGGTTTTGGTCTAGTTTTGCTCGGTTCTGCAGCTTCTTTACCCTTGGCACTAGGTTCGGCCCTAGGCTTATTAAAGCCTCCACTAAACTCGCCTCTAGGCTTATCAAAGCCTCCATCTCGCTTCTCATTCGGAACCCATTTTCCTTTCATTGCAGAAGTAGCCTGAGTACCAAATCTGGATGTTGACCTTTTCTTGAGTTGCCTTTCTACCTTGATAGCCATGTGAAGCATATCCTCCAAATCAACATAGTGATGCAACTCCACCATGTTTGCAATCTCTCTATTCAATCCCCCTAGAAACCGTGCCATAGTAGCTTCTGCATCCTCAACTACATTTGCCCTTATCATGGCAACTTCCATCTCTGTGTAATAGTCCTCAACACTTTTGGTCCCCTGATACAGATGTTGTAGTTTCTGATACAATTCCCTATAGTAATGGCTGGGTATAAATCTCTTTCTCATGAGACCTCTAAGTTCTGCCCATGTCTGAACCGGTCTCTCATAATTTCTCCTCCGTGTAGAGACAATCTGATCCCACCAAATCATAGCATAATCAGTAAACTCAATTGCTGCCAGATTGATCTTCTTCTCGTCTGAGTAGTGATGACAACTGAAAATCAATTCTATTTTCTTTTCCCATTCTAGATAAGCTTCAGGATCATTCTTGCCGTGGAATGTTGGTATCTTGATCTTGATGCTACCTAGATCACCATCTACATCTCTTCGCCTACCATATCCTCTCCGATCATAATCCTCTCTTCTGGCATCAAATGCACCTCTATCATCAAACTGTCTATCCCTCCTATCATTCCTCCTATCAAACCTCCTATTAGGCCTCCTATCATGCCTAGGCTGAAATCTCTCCTCCACATCATCAAACCATCAGGATCATCAAACTCATTTTCAGCTTCCTCTTCATCTGGTGGTACATACTGTGGTGGTACTCGGCGAGGTGGCACATTGTGAGGTGGTGGTACATTCTGAGGTGGTGGTACTCTGGGACCGCTACCAGTTTGAATACTCTCTACACTCTTGGACAATCTCTCCAAAGCAGTATTCATGTTCTCCATCATATCTGTAAATTTCCTACCCAAAGCCTCAAGCTTTTCATCAATAGTTAGACCTGCCATCTCAACACTAAACAAACAGATTAGAAATAACAAGAAAGTAAAGCAAATATGTAAATCCTCACAATCTCACGTGTTTACACTCGAATGATATCACTCTACTCGTGTTTGCACTCTATTGGCTTTTACCCGATACTGTGCTCACATTCGCTGCCTTTTACCACTCTTGAGTTCTTCCTCAATTCAAATGCGAATCAAACTCAATCCAAGAATACACAAACCAAATGTAGTCCTCAAGCCAGCATGAAACACAAAGACTAATAATGTATATAGGGCAGGTGGAAAATGCAAATATAAGAATGGTAATGACGAAGACTCAATCAAAAAGACTTAAACTAGAGTATTCGGAATAAGGAATTAACCAATAACGTATGAGAAAATAAACATGCAAATTCACGGTCGTATGCAATTTCGGACGAAATTTTGGAGCCTCAATAGAAATTTCGATGGATTACCATCCACGGACACCAAAATGATAATATGGAATCAACCAAAACCAACCAAAATGATAATATGGAACCAACCAAAATCAACCAAATGAAAAAACGAAATTTTTTCAGGTGATCACTCGTCACTCAAGTCCACGAAAAAAAAAATTGCTAAGTATCAAACCACTGATGTTCAAGTCTGATATGAAATTGAATGCAAAGTCTAATTCTTTAAGAATCTGGTGTTGATGTTTTTCCTCAGGATGAATCTGACCTAGCTTCCTTTCTTTCTCCTTTTTTTTTTAAATGATTCACTTGGTTTTAGAAAGAAATCACACAGCCGCTTAAGAACATGTTTATTTCTTCAACATAGGTTAAAAAAACGGAATGTTAAGAAGGAACTGATATGAAGAACACAATAAAAACCCAGATCTGGAAATTAACAACAAAGATGAACTGATATGACGAAGGAACAGAAAACCCAGATTTAACAGAAAATTACAAGACAGAATATAAACCCAGAAACAACAAATCGAAAACAGAAACAACAAATCGAAAACAGAAACAACAAAAACAAGATCCAACAACTACTGGAACAAGAACAACAATAAGTAAAACAGAATCAAACAACACAAAAGGATAGGAAAATCAGACCTTGGAACCCTGAGCTCTGATACCAAATGACAAGAAACCCACTTGAAATTCGAAAAATCAAGCAAACCCCAAGTATTTTTCTTAAGCCCCAAGAACCTTAATCAATGATTTCGTAAGAACAAAACTCATCCAAGATCAGCCCTAAACCACCATGAAACATTGCCCATGATAACTCAAAAACATGAAATCAGTATGTTTTGCTAGCAATGGAGACGCCACTAAGCTTGCTAAACTTAGATAAGTCGATTTGAACTTGAAAAGGGGAATCCCTCCCTTACAAGATTTTCGGCCAAAGCCAAAGCTTAAGAGCTTCAAGGTTTTCTTACAAATTCGTGAATGATCTCTCTAAGAAGAGAAAAACAAAGTTTAAATATGTTACAAGCTGAAACCCTAAAGGCGTGAATGGACAAAAAAGTCCCTAAGGGTGAAATTACAAAAATAAAAGGCCAAAATCTTCAAGTCTTCAAAGGCTTCATTCAAAACTGATTTGGGCCAAGTTAAGTAGCTTAGGGCCCTCTCCATTGAAGCCCACATACGTCTCTAGTGTGTCTCTGATTTGTTTGTTGTAGTCGGCCATAAAACTCTGAGCTAATCCCGCCATTGCTTCTCTGATTCTTTTGGCCTTCTGTCTTGTGATTGGCCCTTCTGGTACTTGCAATGGCTCCATTATATTGCTGACCATGTCCTTTGATGCTCCATGTGTGGCCTGGATCATGTCACAAACAATTGACTTCGTAGATTTTAGGGGCATAAAAACACACCTTCAATAGATATATTTTTTAAAATGTTTGTGAATGTGAATACATTTTTATAAATGTGTCATAGAGATTTTCTTATATTTTTCAACAATTTTTGGTAGACATATGTATTGTATGATAACTCTCTCTAATTTTTTTTTTTTTAAATGTAAAGTGATAAGTAAAGTCTAAATTTAATTTTTTATCTACTTAATTTCTCAATATTCGATTCCAAATGATAAATTAAATAGAATTAATTGAAAATCACCAAGACACGTCCCTTGAGATATTATATTGTAATGTCTAGATTGTAACAAACTTAAAAAATCTAAGCCATGAACTTAGATGACCCAAGGTATTCGATCTTAGTATTCCTCTATAAACGATTAAAGCCTGTTTTATGAGTAATTTTTTGATATAAATGAAAATATGTATGATGTAATATCATCAATTGATAATCATAAGATGATAGAAACCTGCCTGGAACAAAGCCAAGCAAACCCCTCCACGTGTTCTAAGCCTCAAGAACCGCGAATCTTGATTTTGTAATAACAAAATCCTTCCAAGATCAAGTTCAACCCTTGAGGAACCCTGCCCTTAAGAACCTTTATTTATTTCTTTGAAGAATCCTGAACAGAGATACAGCGCCACAACGCTTGCCACACGTTGATAAGATTTTGTTCCGTAAAACCAAGGAAGAATCCACTCCCTCAAGATACACAAGTCAATTTGTTTTGTAAAATGATATATTTTTAGTTAATTCTCAATTATAATGAATAATGCCCTTTAAATAGGTAGCTAACCCTAATTCTACCCAAATATAATAAAATCCTAATAAAATAAACCCAATAACTTATAAAATACTTGAAAATATCGTGCACGGGCTTCGTAATATAATTAAAGTTCAGCCCATCACTTAAACAACACATAACCTTAAAAATATAAAATATAAAAACTGTAGGGATATATTGCGTCCTCATTTTGACCAATAATAAGTCCGAACTGGACTTTGATGTAAGCTACAAAGTTTTAGAGCTACGAGTTCTATTTCCAATGCAACTTGAATCACCAAAATCGGACATCGGACGAGAAAATTACGTCCAAAATACGAAGACTGGGCAAATCCCGTCACTGCTAATACACCATTCGAAAATTAAGCCCGAAATGAATCAAGACAGTCCATGCACATCCAAAACCCATTTCATTCTTGATTTAGACATAATAAATCCTTCATATAAAGTCTCATGCATGGACCAAACTCCAGAACCCAATAAATCTTCCAAATCCACCAAAATGGCCTAAATATACCAATCTAACCAAGCCATGCAATCAGCCACAACTTCAAGTTAACTTGGCCCAACAAACAGAACTCATTTTGAATCACATCATATGTAGAAAAATTTAATTGTGTTCCAATTTCTTGGATTCAATTCCGCTAGCACCTCAATTTCTCTCCCGCTTCATATAGAAAAATTTATTTATATTAGAATAAATATAATAATATTTATACTCACTCCGTCAAACTAACGATTATAAAAAATTATTTCATTATCCACCCGTTTCCGCTGGCGTCATTTCCACTAATATTTTTGTCATCCCTATGAAATATGACCTGCCCGTGACATGATCCAGCAGGCCCAATTAAAAGAAAAGGAAACTGTAAAAGCCCAAAATTCACAAGCTTCTTAAGGTACCCATAATTATTTGTAAAACACAATCCAATCTATCAAATTCCAAGTGTTCTTTTTTTGTTTCCTTGCCTCACATTCGCATATCTTATGAAAAATTACGCTAGCTAGCACCAAGCACTAAACAAACAAGCTATTTATTGAAACCACCTCTAATTTAATTATATTTCCGATTTAAACCAATGGGTAATCACCAAGTCAGAAACCCGCCATCAACAGCAAGGTCATGCCCAGTCACAAACTCAGAGTCACCGCAAGCAAGAAACAACACAGCATCCGCCACGTGTCTGGCTCTCAAAACGACACCTTTCAACGGCGTTTGTGGCTCAAACAGGCTCTCAATCTCGTCCACAGACATCCCATACGCGTGGCATGTCAAAGGCGTGGCGAGCCCATGCGGTGAGACGCAGTTCACTCTAATCCCATGCACCCCCAGCTGCACGCTCGCTGATCGAACCAATCCAACCACTGCGTGCTTCGACATGTGATAATCAATCCTCCTCTTTCCCCCGCAAGATCCCGCCACGCTGGACGTACACACAATGCTCCCGCGTATCCCACCCTCCACCATCACACGCGCCGCGTGCTTCACACACGCAGCCATCCCACGTACGTTGATTGCAAATAGCCGGTCAAATGCTGAAAAGTCAAGATCAAGAACGGTCTGATCAGATTTACTCACAATCCCAGCATTGCTAAACATGATATCAAGCTGCCCATAATCTTGGACCGTTGATTCAACTAAACCCTTGACTTGATCTTCATTGGTAACATCACAGTGCATGTACCTACACTTATCTGAACCAATTGATATGGCTACTTGTTGGCCTAATTCATCTTGGATATCGGCAATAACGACCATACGGGCACCGTGATCGGCGAAAAGACGTGCCGTCGTTTCTCCGATGCCGCTAGCGCCGCCTGTAATTATGGCAACCTTGCCTTCAAGTTTTATCTTGCCCATTGAGGAATCTTTTGTAGGCTAAGCTCATTGTTAGTGTTAGTATCATACATATACTAAATTGGTAGCTCGTTGGGGCCTACAATTAGCCAATTATATTTAACCACGTGTTAAAGAGTTACGACCCGTGTTTTTTTTTTTTTTGGACAGATGGGCTTTGAATTAATGCCGAATCTTTGACATAGATTTTCACAATGATTATATATATATATATATATATATTTTTTTTTTTATTACAATACAAATCTACAGATATATAATCTGAAATTTACTGGAATATTGAATACAAATATTATAATACATCCAGAATTCTACGTCTACTAGAGACGAAATATATACTCCCACTCAAATACGGGGATAATTCTAGTCCCACACTTTGGAGAAAATTTTTATACTCTCAAAATTGAGAGATTTTTGACTACCTACCGCTGCAGACAAGCCCACCACTGGCCCAGAGCCCAGTGGCCACAATGATTATATTTTATTTAGTAAGAAACACGTGATATTTTTATTTCTATCATTAATTTTTTTTTTTATTATTAATGTACCAATAATAGTTTCGAACATCTATAATCTATAATACTATAATCTTAAAACCAACAAAGCTCTACCCATGATTAAAGGAGATTTAGACAATGTAGCATTTATAAGCAATTAATAAATAGAGGGTGGTACATAAAATATATATATATATATATATTTGAAATGTTAAAAATCATACCATTAAATAACCTTATTCAGATTTAAGCATAATAAATTAAATTTCCGACTATCCTAAGCTTTTTATTATCAACTTACACCTGTTAGAAACATGGTATTACATGACATGAGGGTAATAATTTCACACCCCTTGGGGACTTGGTGGTGCATAAGATGAGGGTCATAATTCATCTCCTGGTTTTTTTAAAATCTTAGAATAAACTTTGTTTATCCTTTTTTAGTGAATAAATTTTCTTAATTAAATTGATAAGTGATGTTTTTTGGACTTTTTTTTCTCGTGCGGTTTTTTGAAGGTTATTGCATAAGATTTTGTTTGCTCTACAAGAAATGATGGTTACATCCCACAAGTAAGTTTATATTTTTATTTTTATTTTTTGGAAAGTTTATATTTTTGTTAATATTTTTTTGGATGAATAGATTTTTGTTAGTCAATATATAAAAAGAAGTTAGGCAAATATATGTATATAAACTTTTCCGCGCATTATAAAACTAGTTAATTATATATTTGATGAAAACATTATTGCCTTGATCAAGTTACTGTATATGATAATGGGTTAATTGAGTCTCATTTATCAAGTGTAAATTGGCAAAGCAAAATTATAAAAGTTTCATGCTAGTCGATCTGTTTATTAGTATGATAATTCATAAATTAATGCTTACAATGTATAATTAGGGTTGCTTTTTTTGACCGATTCATATTCAGAATTAACACGCAGAGGGTGAGAGCACTCATTATGTAGTTTTCTGAGTTCTGACTTCTACAATAATTTGCTCTAGTTTCGTGAGTTTATAAGTGAGAGTACATACTAATATTCAAACGGTACTCTAAATGCATAGTAACGTTAATTAGTTTACACTCTCACAAAATTAAAACACATGAAGATGATATTATTTTTTTACGTTAGCATTAACACTAACTTATACTCTACCGTTTGTTTCATTTTCATAATTTATAAGTTAGCTCAAATTTCTTTGTCCCCAAGGGGTGTGGCTTGGTGGTGTAGGGTCCAGGATCTCACCTTGAGGTTCTGGGTTCGAATCCAGGGGGTGCATGACCGGCGTAAACACACACGTATAACGCAAGCGCACGTATCGTTCAAGTAGTATAAAAATATCGATCCCACGAGGACTTAATTCCTACTGTTGTTATTAATTGTTGAATCTATTTATTTACAAATATCTAATTAAATGGAGAAGAGAATGATTGTTTGATTGGTTGAATGTGGTTTTACAAAATAAATAAATAAAAAGACAAAAGAAAATACTAAGGAAAATAACAAAAGACACAAAGATCTAGGGTCGTGAATCATTCTAATATCATTTAAAAGATGAAGTGGTTATTTTATGTTTGTGTAATAAATCAGTTTACTAACCTGGAACACTAAATTATGCAAAAGCCTCTGTCGATGGTCAGACGCAAATACCCAGTTTAACCTAATTGAATCATATGTCTATGTCAATCAAATTATCTGGATTCATTAAGTTTAAGTTCCAATTATGGCTACCCCCGCCCGACAGGTATATTCCTATCCTGTAAGGAAATCTATTAAAGGGTTATCTATCCTCAAGGAAGATCGTGGGCTATTAAGTCTAAGGCTGAAACCTAAAATCCCTATGTCTAGTTCATTTTAGATTTACCATATCAATCTTATTGGTGATCAGACAACAAGAAGCATTAAGCTTAAGACTTAATAAGCAAACCTTTAAATTACCCAAACTATAAAATAACCCCTTATAAACCGGTGATATTAGAATTCATCACAACCCCAGATAACTAACACATAACTAGGGCTAGTAAAAACTTAAAAATAAAAGACATAAAATAAAAATGCTGAAAAGTAAAAGACATAAAGTAAAAGCTGAAAAGTAAATTGCTGAAAGTAAATTACTGAAAAGTAAATGCTGAAAGTAAATTGCTGAAAGTAAATTGCTGAAAGTAAATTGCTGAAAATTAAAGAAAGAAAAGTACTGTGCATAAAAGTAAATTGCGGAAAGTAAAAACTGAAAAGTAAAGAAAAGAAAGTGCGAAAGCGGAAATTAATTACTGAAAGCTGTAAATAAACAAACAAGATACAATCTTCTTAGTATTCTTAAGGAATTCCTTAGAAGAAAGTATGAATTTTACAAATGAAATGGCTTGGTATTTATAGGCAAAATTTTGCCACCATCAAATCATCCACCAAATAAATTATTAATTGCTCCACTAATTGCTTATCTAATTGCTCCACCAAATCCATTATTGCTCCACTAATTTCTTATCTTGTTTGGTGGTGATTTGATAATTTTTATTAATTATTTATTAATTAATATTTTGCTTTGAAAATGATTGATAATGACTTTTAATAATTACACTCCACACACTTCTGGATGGTTCATCAATTTCGGTCATGAAATCATCAGAATTTGAAAATATTTTCTCTTTCAAAGTTGTAGATCTTGGAGTCTTCTTTAATCTGGAACTTGAATCAGCCCAATCCGATATCTGAGTAAGAAGTTATGCCCAAAATACAACAGATGCGCAAAACTGGAATTTCCAAAACTGCACTTCGTCAAAAACGCCCTTTCAAGTTTCCAATCTCCAAAATAATATATCAAGTCCAATAATTGCCCTTATTTGATCCACATTTCATCCTAAATGATTTCATTAAGTCCCAATATTATTTTATCTGCAAAATAAACTAAAACACATCAAAACGTTCATCAAACCCGAGAAACTATACGAAATATTAGGTCAAATGAGTGGGAATAAGTGATATAAATATCACTCATCAGTGCACTTCTTGTAAGAGCCTGAGACAGCCGGTGGTTTTACCTGCGCCGCGGCCCAAAATGGGTGGTTTGGTGGCGGGGTTTCCAACGTTTAAAAAAAAAAAAAAAAGCCCCCAAGGGGTGTGGCTTGGTGGTGAAGGGTCCAGAATCTCACCTTGAGGTTCTGGGTTCGAATCCAGGGGGTGCAACTTCTTATAAGAGCCTGGGGCAGCCGGGGGTTTTACCTGCGCCGCGGCCCAGAATGGGTGGTTTGGTGGCAGGATTTCCAACGATTTCAAAAAAAAAAAAAAGTTAGCTTATATTTTGAGGGCAATACTCTTTATCAAAAAGCTTTTTTCTCTTTCTTTTTTTTTTTGGTTGTTGTAGGGTTATTTACAATTTACTATTAAATTTACGGTAAAATAATAATTAGGTACTGTGAATTTCAAAATATTATATTTTACTATTAAACTTATAGAAAAATAAAATTTTACTATTAAAGTAATACAAAATCTAATATTTTTTTTAACTTTTATATTAGTTGAACATTAGTTGACCTTAATGTTAAAATGTAACAATCAACTAATATTTTAACGAAAATATAGTCAAATATTATTTTGTCATACGTTTAATAGTAAAATATAATATTCTAAATTCGTATTATCCATTGTTATTTTACTATAAATTTAGTGGTAAATTATAAATAACCCATTAAATGTGTGTGTTAGAGAGGTCATGTGTTATTATTAAAATAATAAAAGGGTAAGTTGTGAAATGGATATTAAAAAAAAAAAAAAAGTAGACCGGAAATCTCCATTTATTTTTAATAATAATTTAATTAAAGGATTTTTTGTAAAAGAGAATGAAATGCATATTTTCTCACAACCATTTCCATATGGGAGGAGGTTTCCTAAGAGGATAAAACTGTGAAGACACATAAAATTATCCAAAATGGACAAATGACTTCGTAAAAAATGGATCGTAAAAAAGCACACACTCCTCAGGTACGGGTACCAACTTTAGCATGGATTTAATTTTATAATTAAGTATGTATAAATTGGAAATTTCTTGGTCAAATTGATATATAAGTTTTGAGAATCTTAGTTAAAGATGGAATAAAACACAATTGAGGGGTTGAAATGATAAAGTGCATATTAGTATAAAAGTGGGCTTGTTACACAAATCGAGAGAGTGACCGTGTGTGTGAGTAAGAGTGAAAATGGGCCGGGTCAGTAAGTATTTTTTATTATCTCGGATCGGGAAAAAGTCCGGCCCGGCTCGATGTTTATTAATAAAAAAATTAAATAATTTTTTTTATTATATAAATATTTATATATAAATAATTTATTAGATTTTTTACCCCGGAGAGAAGGAAATAGAGAAAAAAGATAGGAAAGAGTGGAAAAAGAGATTCTTTAAGAAAAGTGTAGAGTTCGATGAAGGAAGCATTTAGACAGTGATTTTAGTATTAGAAATGGATTTTTTTGGTGATTTCATGGTAAGAAGTTTTTATTATTTGTCTCGATTTTCATTGATCCATAATTACGATTGACGAAACATTGGTGAAATTGGACCTATGGGAGCAATAGGAACACTCAGCCACCGGAAAATCTAGGTTTCCATTTACGCATGGGGCTCTCAAGCGAGCAGAAGCCACAACCTGTGGGGACCACACATAGGCAGAAAATCACGGTGCATGGGTCCCACGTATTAGACTTAGGCTATTTAAATAGTTGTTATGTGGTTGAAAGTTATCATAAAATATGGCTGAGTGAGAACATGTGCGAAAAAAATATTGCAAACTTGGGATTTAGGCTAATGATGTTGAATTATTATTTGGATGTATGGATATTGAGAATTGAATATCATTATAAGTTTGATGAAGATGAATTGTATAATGGTAGTCCGTATCATAGACAAAACTCTACCGAATCCCCGTTAAGATTACGAGAGTGTTTAAGTCACGTTTCTTACATATACTTTTTATCTACTCTTAGTTAGGATCATGTTCCTTATGACAAATTCTTGTGTCTCTTTAGGTGATCAATATAACGTTGGCGGTGACGGTCCTACAACGTAGCTTCTCTACTCAGTAATACAATTCGTCAAATGTGTGGATAAGCTTGTAAAATTGATGTTTTCAAAAGTTTATATAGTTTATATATGTTTTTTTAAATGAATTTTAAATTTATGCATTAAATAGTTTTGGAAAAACTTATAGTTTGCTATGAAAGCATTGACTGAAAATTGATTATGTGAGAAATCATGAGTTTGGAATATATGAAAAATGTTTGCATGACTTTTGAGATAAATAAATATATGCTTTAGAAATGATTTTTATGTTAAGATAAACTGTCTTTATTTGTCGTGAGATGATATCTCATGTTGTTAGTTTTGCTCCAAATGCCAGGCCAGCTATTTACCGTTGGAACGTCCCATGTTGTCATTTTTATTGTGCTTTCACGAGTGTTTATATAGAATAATGAAAAATTGTTTAGTTCTATGCATATCATTTTACAACTTCAGAAGATTAGTAGATCTTTCATTTTGTTTTCCGCTATCTTTTATCCATTTATGCTTATAGAGAAAGGTTGAGGCGACATAGAAAGTCTTTTGTTATATTTTGAGATGACTTATGTAGTTATGTCTTCTCTACGTGGGTCTATTATTTTGATTTAGGCATGAAGCCTAATTTTGATACATTGATGTATATATTTAAATATGAACGATTATTTTGATATGTGAATCATGGAGATCATCTATATATGATCATACAGAATGGGTATTTTATTACAGGTAATTACTCATTGTTACAAGAAAATTTTATCAGTTTTACGACTTATTGTCACCCATAACGTACCTAAGGAGACTGGTGTGACAGTTAATGGTATCAGAGCCTTGGTTCATAGATTCTATATACATTTCAAGTACTTGATAAGTTGTTCTATATCTATTAGCAATTAATATCTTTTATGGGTTTTGAGATGCCTCCGTGTTCCAAAGTACGGGGTGCAGGCCAAGTTTGTATATGTAAGATAACTGATGTTGGCCAGCCTTCTAGGGCACCTCCAGTTGATGAGGAGGTTGATTATCATGTCAGGGAACCTTTTGAAGGATGATAAGGTGGGCACTTCGCATGCCTTTGATCTCGACGACAATACGCTACCATATTATCCTCCCAGTGGTTCTAATCCTCCAACCCTTGCAGCACCACAGATGAATATTTCAGTACCTCCGTAGCATCCTCCTCTTCCACCTCATCTAGGATTTTATACTAATACATTAACCAATTTTTGATAAACTCATTAAAATATAAAATTAGGGTCTCAAATTTAATAAATATGGCAATAAAGAAGTCAAAAAATACTTTTTTATCGATAAAGATCACATATTTTAAAAATTCATCTAAGACCTTCTAAAACTCTAAGGCTGCCCTGATAATAAGTTTGTGATTTGAATAGAAATTGAATGTTAATTTGCCAGGTTGTTTGTTGGCTGGCTGGCTGCCCGGTAATGTCAATTAGTAGAAATCTAATTGGGTTTCAAACAAATGTCTCTGTTACTGGTAGTAAGATCTAATAAAGGAATTAATGGAATGCAGTGAAAGCTGTCGCTTTTAAATGGAAGTGTACCACTCTGTTTCCATGGATATGAATTTGTGTCTAGCAATGAAAATATCAAAATGGAATTGAATATCTTTCAAAATAAGTTTTGTCTGGTCTGTTCTAAGAGCCGAATAAAACTTAAAACTTACCTCTTATCAAGATTCAAGACTAAAGAAAAAGGACAATATAGAGATGATATAAACAACGATGGCTTTGGACACAAAGCAGTACTGCAGTAGGATTGAATATATTCAAAAACCAATAAATTAAATGTTATGTTTTCAAATTTCAATGTCAAAATGTGACCATGTCAATATCATATCTCCTGAATATATAGCAACCTAATCACAGGCAAAAAATCAAATGGAAAAAATGAGAAGAGGCTCTGGTACAATTTACCTGGCCTCGTCTTTCCAATTAGATAGCAACCCAGACGATAACGACACCATTCCTTTCCAACCCCCAGAAAACTGCCCATCATTCACAATCTACAACAGCATACACACTATTTACATCCAACAACCGTTTCAACATCTATCACCAACCCTGTTAATTTAGTCACCCTGTTTGAATTTAGCAAATCATTATGAAAAAACTCCTCCTAGAACCCTTTGTAACTCAGATTTCTGTTCTGCCGTGAGCATTGAAGGATACTTAACATCAATCTTGATTTTCAAATTCCCCTTCCTCCCAGGTTCTTTAGAGATTGGCATTCCTTCAGTTGCGACGATAATCTCAGCACCAGGTTTGACAATATCTGTCAGTGGGATCATAAGATTTCTTCCATCTAGAGTAGTCAGGTCAAGGGTCTTACCCGTGAGGGCCTCCAGCAGTGTTATCTCCTGGTTTACAACCAGATCATTACCATCCCTCTTATAAAGAGCATGTGGTTTCTCATCTACCACGAAAATAAGATCAGCTGCAATGATGCCAGGCTCCTGATTACCTTTTTCAGGAAATGTTATCTTTGTGCCCTTCTTCCAACCGGGTTTTATCTCAATGGTCAATATCTCCTCCACAGTCCTCATCTTACTACAAGAAAATTGCACAAGTATTATGTCAAAGATGCTGAATAGAAGAAATCTCTTTGTAGACAGAGAATTTGTCAAAGCAACTTGAGCAAAAGTGAATATGGGCAGAAGAAGGCCATCTCATGCTCATGACAACAACAAAGGTCATCAATTCATCTTGTTTGAACAAAGAAAGGTATAAGCATTTTATAATCTACTTCGTAGTTTCTAAGATGATTTTGAAAATCTTTGAACTTGCCTTTAACAGCATACACCAGGAAAAACAAAGGCTCTTGCCCTGCTAAATTTAAGGCCTAATATGATGCAGAACGGAAGTAGGAACACAATTTAAATTTTGAATATGAAAACAAAATTATTAGTCCCCTGGAGATTCCTCAATACATTAAAGTCAGCACAATCACTCACTAAACCACACAAATAATATAAGCTAAAAACATATAAATAAGAACACGACCAGTAATGACTGAGTAACCTTTAATTTAAACTAAAAGTTTCTTCTTGACCGATATTCTACATGCATCCGGCATATTCCTGGGCAGGCCAGTCCCAAAAAGGGGGAAAAGAGACAGGATAGAAGTTGTCAAAGTGGTTTACCTTATCTAACCATTCTATTGTCAGATCTGAACATACCACTCAAAATGTAAATTTTTAATCGAATAGCAAACTCATTATTATTCATTATTTTCATCATCTCTTTTATAACCCGCCTGGAATCTCCTTACACTTTACTTAATATCAACTATCAAGTCCTAAAGCCCAGAGATAATCTATTGCACCTAATAAAGACCCATAAATTAAGCCCCGTGATGTGGATTCACATATAACATTGGTAAATCTCAAGAAACTCTTTCCCATTCGCTCATCACTATTACCCAAATTTGAGCACTTTTCCTTAGTCAGTGCTTTAATCAAATATTTTGTTCTGAAGTAAGCCCTTAATTTTGCTTCTTTAAGTATGTCGGTGGAGCCTGGTTAAGGAGAACAAGAAATCTAAGACCAGACTTGTGGTTATCAGAATGAACAATGAGATACAAATTGTTATATTAAGGGGGCAACCAAATGAGAGCACTTTTGCAATGAAACGAATCAGTCCACTGATAAAAACTACCTTGTGAATGTTGATGAAAATTAACCCAAAAAAATGCTTCGGTTGATGCCGCAATCAGTGTTATCAAAGGCGCGCCTAGGTAGAGGCGCTAGCCATTGCGCCTAGAGGGTATCCAGGCGAGGCAACGTGCATCAGGCGCGCGCCTAGGCGATGAGGCGCGCGCCTGATGCCAATGAATGAGGCGCGCCTTAGGCGCATAATGCCAAAAATCTTTGTTTTTGACCCAATTTCGTTGATTAAAGTTTTTTTTTGTACTTTTTTTGGTTTTTTTCCAACATAGAGAGCTAAAAAAAATAATAATAACAATAAATCTCATAATTTAACTTAATTTATTTACTTTTGACATGACTCTTAGATAATTTGATGGGATTGTTTAAAATTATAAGAAAATTTTATATTTTGTAAAATATAAATGTTTGCCATAATAATTAATAATAGATCATACATTTATAATTATTGGGAACATAATTTTAACCAAAAGATTAAACTAGTCAATAATAAAATTGTACATAAGACAATATAAGTAAATATTAATATTTATTTATAATAGCAACTTAGTTATGAAAATAGTGATGTATATAAATTTAATTGAGTGCAATAATTTATAAATATTTTGTCATAATTTGGTCAAAATATTAAAAAATACTCAAAACAAAATGATTAGAAGAATATAAATGTTCCTCTTTCTAATTGAAAAATTATATATACAAATATGCGCCTCACGTTCCTCAGGCGCGCGCCTTGCGCCTTGAGGCGCGCGCCTAGGCTCCAGGACCTTTTGCGCCTCGGTGCGCCTTGCGCCTTAAATAACATTGGCCGCAATCCTTATGTGCTAAAAGTTTTCCTATCAGTGAAATGATCAATCAACTATGACACACTTAAAAACAAATAAGATACAACCATAACTATCATGCACCACTTACCACTAAACACGGCTAATCCATTGATTTACAATAATATCGTGAAACGTTTAATAACTCATATAAGCTGAAGGTAAATGGCTGCAAACTAACAATCACAATATGATACCATTCTAGGAAATTATTTGTGCATTCAAATTCGGTCAACCAAGAAAATTCTAATGAATCACAGGATCTCTAATTATAAACAACATTGAATCAAAAACTAAACTTCAACAGCATTGCCTCCCTAAAACTAACAATCTGTCTGATCAAACACACAATACAACACATTAATACATTATCAAAAAAACAAATAATTAAAAATAAAAAATGTAAGAAGATACATACCCAAAAGTGTCATACACATTGCGCGAAATCCGCATTTTCTTTTTAGCACCTTTATAAATCTCCTCCAAGCTACAAGGCAAAAGATTCTCCACTGCCGGAGCTTTCCTCATCTCAGCCCCACCACCACCACCACCACTACTATTCCCATTCCTAAAATACCCCTCTCTATTATTATTATTCCCTCTTTGCCCTCCACTAATATTACTCTCAGATCCAAACAGCTCCTCATAAATATCCTCAGCATCCCTCGGATTAAACTGAAACGAGGGGTTCGGATGCTGACGTTGATAGTAATGCTGTCCTCCTCCACGTGAAGCTGACGTGGAAGTTGACGAAGGTGGGACCGGCTCAGATTTCAAACCCTCCTCGCCGTACAAATCGTAGATCTGTCGCTTCTGCGGGTCGCTTAGAACGTCGTAGGCTTCGGAGATTCGCTTGAACTTGGCCTCGGCTTCGGTTCTTTTGTACGAAGGGTTCTTGTCTGGGTGCCATATCATCGCTAATCTTTTGTACGCCTTTTTCAGGTCATCTTCGTTGGCGTTGCGGTTCACTTTTAGTATGTTGTAATAATCGACACCCATTTTTAAGTTTCTGTTTTTCGTTTTTCTGATGTGTCTTGGAAGTTGAAAGAAAATTCTCTAATTATAATATATACTAAAAGTGGTGGTGGCCGAAGAGTGGGAAGTGGCGGGAATAATGACCGTTGGATGGGTAACGGAAAAAAGTGCAAAGGGACAAGGGATCTGACGGTTATTAAGAGACCTTAATTCAGTGTGGAAAACGTGTTCAATGGGCTAATGGGCCTGGCCCATTATACGTATGTGTGGATCTATTAGCTTGATGGACTTGTGGCCCATAATTTTTAGTCGTTTAATGCATCTTCATTGGACAAAAGCTCAAGACACTTGAAATTTCCCTGAAATTCATATACGAAATATAGAGAAGTACAAAAACTGAAGTGAAACATCAAAATCCAACATTTCCAACAAGATTGCATTATATATACAAGGAAAAATACTGGAACAAGAATCAGAGAACATAACTCCTTTACGATCTTCAGCAGCAGACAGGGGAGTATTTCCAAGATCCAAGCAGTCTGGTGAATTTAACCAAATAATCTCTCCCTACGCCTCGCGACCACCACAGGTCATTCTTGAACGTAAAACTTGCATTTTGTGAAATCCCCAGATGCAGACTTTTTCGCAGATTGGACGTATAGGTATGAAAAGAAAAGAAAAGAAACAGGCAGATGGTCACAAGCAAAACAATGTTATGAACTCCCTAAATCAGACGGCAATAGCTTGGCCAGTAGCTGCATCGTGAAGCTGAAGCGAACCGTCCTTCATTAGGTTAAGGCTCAAACTCTTGAATCTCTCCCTTGAATACTGTCGAGATGCCTTTCTCCAGTCAGTTCCAGTTTTCATCATAGCAACAAACTCCTCGTAACTGATACGTCCATCCTGGAAAAGGAAAACACCAAAAAGGTTGAGCTTCTAAGCAAGGACAGTGAAAAGACAAGAATATGAACATGTGTTGACAAGCATGTAAATTTGATTCATAGATACAAAGGTGTAGTTTGCAGGATCCCATTCCAAACATGCCTTGATTTCAGACCAGTTTGCAGCATTTTCAATATGTCAGTGCTGAAAATTTGCAGTAAATTTTTAATTTTTTTAAATGTTGTTGTCTTGCCTAACCCAACATGTTCTCAAAAGTGTTTTTCTTAAAAGTAAAAAAGCAATGAAGAAGGCGAGCAGGGAGTCAGAAGTCGAACCTTGTCAGTGTCAACCTCACGCATAATGTCATTCAATACATCATTGTCAGTTTCACCCGACTCATCAGCTAAGGCCTCCCGCAGCTCATCTGACTCAATATATCCACTCCCATCTTTGTCAAAAAACATAAATGCTCTACGGAAATGCTCATCATTCTCCATCTTCTGTAAGTGAATTGTTACTGCAACAAACTCTCCATAGTCCAGTACTCCATTCCCGTCAACATCAGCCTAAATAAAGAATGGAAGGTATTATTACCGATGGTAAGAAGAATGCTAACAAAATTCAGAACTCAATGTCCCAAGAACTGCAATTCAAAGCTGCCATTGAAAAAGTAATGGAAAATCCAATTTCCATCTGCATTTCCAGGAACAAAGCATAAAAAATTATGGAATGCATCTGCGCACAGTGCCAAGGAAGCAAGTAGCAAGACTATGAATTCAAGAGTAGCCAACAAAAAATGAAACAGGAATAATGCAGAAAATCACTAGCGTAAAAGAATTGCAGTCAAGCATTAGACTGATAGACAAACAGGAAACAATTTCCAATCCTCTGTCTGAACTTGAGCAATTACAGGAATGTACCACTTCCATCAGCATCTTCATCTCTGGTTCAGCCAACTGCGAACCAACCTTTCGAAGCCCTGCCTTCAGTTCCTCATATGAGACCTTCCCATCATTATCAGTGTCCATCAATTTGAACATGTCTCTAATTACTTCAACCTCTTCAACAGATAAGTGTTCTGCAATTACCTACAGCCATTGATTGAACAGAGCAAAAATACCCACAGCTGTTAATGAATTGCTAAAAAATACAATAAAACTTGGAGCATCAGCTGAAAATTATATTTAAACCAGTCACAGATACTTACCCGAAGGGCTCTCTTTTTAAATCTGTTCATCACAGAAAACTGCTTCAATCGTGTCCTCACAATATCTCCCAATGGAACATTTGAAGCTTTCTTTGCATTTTGTAACCAAGGATGTTCTTCCAAAAGAAAGGGAATGGAAAACCATAAATTATGCAATTAATTCAACAAAACTATCCATCATACCAGTGAAAGTAAATCTCCCAGCAAAATAGACGGATAACTACATGAACAAATTATGTCCTCACTCCTTACGACAATGTGAATTTCCAAAGCTGAAAACAAATTGTGTGCATGCATGTGCTTGGGCAAACACTTGCTTTCTCTTAGATGTCCTAGTGCTATACTCATTCTACAGCTGCTGTAATCATACTTCCATAGTAACTTGAGATAGGACCCAGATATAACAGTCGCACAAAGTTTAACTACGGTTAACTGGGAGGTTGCCCATGAAAACAGTGCAGAATATAGTTAAAAGAGACCTTCTCAAAGGGAAAAAAAAGGCAGGAAATAACTAAATGGATCTCTCCCTCTTTCATGCATGCATCAAATAGAAGAGACATGCATAACCTGGACCCATATAAGATAGCCACCTAGTAATTCGGCTTTACATCAAAATTGAGCTGTGGCTTATCAAGGGAAGGTGGCAAAGTGCGTATGCACATGACAATTGATGAGGACTTACCAAGAACCTGTTGAGCAGTCATCCGCTTTTTGGGATCTGATTCCAACATCTGCCGAACTAGACTCTTAGCACTCTCTGAAATCTGAGGCCATGGCTCCCTCTTGAAATCAATCACCCCCCTCAAAATTGCTAGAGCAACACCCTGTTCAGTCTCTGCCACAAGAATTTCAAAATGTTCAGCAATCCAACCAAAAGTCATCAAAATTATCTCCAAAAACACAAAAACCAAGTAACCTAATCAAGCAACAAATTACCTGCCCAAAATGGAGGAACCCCACATAACAAAATATAAAGAATCACTCCAGCACTCCATACATCGACTTCCGGCCCATAATTCCTCTTCAAGACCTCTGGCGCCATGTAGTATGGGCTTCCCACAATCTCTGAGAACCTCTCCCCTGCAACAGAAATTCAAACTAAATCCCACAATCAACCAAGCCAGATTCAGCAAATAACAAAAATCCACAAACAATTGGAAAACTGAATCAGAAAACCTGAAGAAGAATCCTACAAAATGAAAACAAGATTCTCGAAGCCTAAAGCTCAAATTCAAAAGGCAAGCAAAAATTTATTATCATTCAAAACCCAAAAATCAAAGTTCAATTTTTTAAAAAAAAAAAAAAAAGAAACGTACCCAAAATTAAAAATTTAAAGATCATAAAAAAAAAAAATCCTAAAAACAAAAAACACTGACCAAAATTCAAAACCCAGCTAATTAAATCAACTCAAAATCCAGCAAAAACCCCACCAAAAAACTCGAAACAAGAAGGAAAACAAACCCAACATACCAGGCTTAAAAACCACAGAAAGCCCAAAATCAATAGCCTTAAGCGGAGAGGACTCCTTCTTATTAGCAAACAAAAAGTTCTCAGGCTTCAAGTCTCTATGCATGACACCGTTCTGATGACACATTCTCACAACCTCCATTATCGTCCTGGCCACCCCAGCCGCCGCTCTCTCACTGTAATGCCCTCTTGCCACAATCCTATCAAAAAGCTCGCCGCCCTCACACAGTTCCATCACTAAATGAACATTCTCCGAATCCTCATAAGTCGCTCTCAGCTTAATCACATTCTGATGCTCCGGCAGCGTCGACATTATCATCACTTCCCGCCTAACGTCTTCAATATCAATAGCTGTGCGGAGCTTCCGCTTGGATATTGACTTGCATGCCAAGTCTTCTTTGGTCTCGCGGTCGGTGCAGAGGTAGGTGATGCCGAACTCGCCGCGGCCGAGCTCGCGTCCGAGGATGTACTTGTCGGTTATGCGGGTGCGGTGGCTTAAGGGGATTATTTCTTTCAGGACTCGGATCGGAGCGCGAGAGTGGATCGGGTCGGCGGCGGTGGTGGTGGAGTAGGGGTTCGGTTTTCGCTCTTTGGCGGGTCGTTTCTTGCGTCGGGTTCTGGAGTCGGGTTTTGTTTTTGCCTCCGGTGATGGCCTTACACAAGCGTTACAGTTTCCCATGCTGTTTGTTGTGATGTGAGAGGGGGAGTCGGAGCGAGAGTGGTTTTGTTTTGGGGGTGAAACGGTGCGTTTCGGTGGCTGTTGACTGGCGGCGGGTGGTGGCGGGTGAAGACTGCAGAGAAAACGCGGGTCAGTTTGAGGGAAAAAATTATTGGGATTTTGAAAATTTCATGTACTTATCTTTCTTTTTTTAATTATTATTTTGGGTTTAGATTATTTTAATTTAAATTTTTGAGTTTCATGTAATATAATTATGGATAAATTAAAATGGTGGATAATATATATATATAAATAATATTATCAATGAATCAGATCAATTATATGTGATATCAAAATTTATACCAAATGAAAGTATAAGATTTGACGGATATGAATAGATTATGATATTTCACCTTATTTAAAAAAATAAATAATGTATTTATGAATTATGATTATCTTTTATTTCAAATAAAAAACCAAGACTATCCTTAATTAATAATAGATTTTGTAAATAATTTTAGATCTATACGAAAAATAAATTATGAAAGATCATATTATTTCGACGCAGATAATATATTATTATTCGGCCGGTCACACAATTTGTTGAAGTCGTTTATCAGTTTTAATACCCTATTGCTTGTCATTACGTGCAAATGCCACCACCAAGAAAAAAAAAGGTTCTTTAGCAAATTTTTTAATGAATAATACTAATTCAAAATTAATAAGTAATAAATACATTGTTTTTGCATTAACAACCCCAATAACATTGGCTTGGTCGAATGCAATACAAACATGAAACACCCAATTAATTAGTCAAAGCCGTGACCTTTGAGATTATGCAACGATAATTTCTTCTTGATGGCCCAATAAAGCATAGTTCAATATTTTATTTTTATTTTCCAAATGCAATTATGATTGTATTAGAATTTAGAAACACATGAGAAAAGTCTCTTTTTTTTTTCTTTTTATGTTAGAAATCTGTCACGTCAAATTATTTGATCTGAATTTAAATAGATCACATAAATTTTTGATTGTCTTAAATTCTTATAAAATATATATTTTTTGGAATCGATCCCTGACAATCAATTAATCAAATATTAAGTGATTTGTCACCAAATCATACCGCTTAGTAACCATAACAAAAGTCTTTGGCATTGTGAATTTCCACAAAAATTGTAAGGAGTAATGGCAGCATTGATAGAGAAGTTAGGTGAAGAAATGGTAAGGATTAGATGAAGAAACCACAAGTCTTGAAGAAGCAGCAATCAGAATGCATCAATAGCATCATCGACTTTAAAATTTTAGTTTCTACACAATCGAAGTCAACAAAAGTATGAAAAGTTGGTTTTTTTTTCTTTACTAGAAAGCTACCATGATTGACTCATCTTCCTCCTTTTTAGGGTTGGCGATATGCGGAGTCGAATTCTCGATTCTGTTTCGATAGATAAAAATCATATCGATTTTTATTTGTTTTTCAAATCGAGGTGAAAAGAAAAGTATTCAAAATTTTATATTAAATGATACGAAATCTCGAATCTCAATATACCAAAATTAAATTTCACATACTTTTTTTTAAAAAAATCTTTTTGGATCAATTAATTGGAGGCATTCAATTGTTTAGAGTTTTTCAACACCACGGTTAATGAAAAGGGAAATAAAATGAGATAAATCACATTATATCGATAATAAATCGTTACATGAGATGTGATTAAGGTATATTTATTATTTTACATACGAGACTAAATATCATAATGATTCAAATGGCTGAACACATGAGTGTCAAAGATAAATTATCAAATAATAAAAGGGAAATTTTTATTATTATAACATGTCTATCAAACTAATAAGATTAATATCATATTTATTAAAATAATTTTTATCATACTCAAATAATGCAAATTACCTCTAACCCTAATTATACTAAAATAACCTAAATAAATTAAAATAAAACTAATTAATTGAGCTACATTTACAACAAATCAATTGTTTTTCTTCTTACATGAACAAATTGTGACCCTCCACTTATGAATTAGTTTACCAAATTATCATCATAAACTTTGTGTCACATCATAGATTGGAGTTTTATCAAGTAGATAACTTATGGACCAAACCTTATTATTTTGGTGATGCAACAACTATAAAGTGGAAATTTGGACCCTTGACATCCCAAATACAAAAGACATAGGAAATTACATATTACATCTTAAGTTTTGAGTAGTGATCAATTCAATGATACCAAGCTCAGCCTAGATTTAACTATACCTGGCCACCGGTCTGATTCGGAGTCGAATTGGATGATTCCGGTTCAAATTTAAGAAAAAAAAATTAAATTTTAAAGAAATTTATAATTGGATATTATTATCAAATAAATATAATAAAAATTTATTTATTTTAATTTTATTAAATTAAATTAAAAACTTAAATTAACTGTTCGGCAAGGGTGGGAACCCTAACCGAACTGTACGGAACCGGTTCTGGTTCCGATTCCCGAATCGGAAACGAAAGGAACCGGAATCTTCCGGTTCGGTTTCGATTACGAACAAAAACTGTGGTCGAGTCTAGATTAAACAACTATTTATATATTTATATGAGAAACTCTCAAGTATGATTAAAAAAAAAAAGAACTGATCCATCTATTCGGATCAAACTTGAAACTTTATTTTGAAGTATATCTTTTTGGGCAATGATGGGTAATTTATGTATTTATTTAAATTAATCATCTTAAGGAACAATATTTATAATTATTGCAGTTGCTTTATGATGAAATTGGAAGTTGCAGCATTGAATTGAATTTGATGGCAAAATGCAAACATGCCCATGAGTCATCCCTTGTGCCCAAAGTACTCCTTAGTAAGTAAATATCCCATCGTTTGAATCCGGTTTTCATACCATGTGTGATGACCTGACTCATTAGTTAAATATCGTCATCTTTAACTCCACCCAAAATGTATTTTATTAGTTAATAAAAGTTATCACTTATAAATGCATTTCAATATCATTCTCAAGTGACGCGGGATGTCACATCCAGATATGATTATTAATATATAATATTTGTATATAACGAAATGAGATATAAATGTTTCTTAGGAGTCTATTTGTTATTTTGCCTTTTTTTTTTTTTTGGAATTATTTTAAACCGAATTATAATCAAAGAGTCTAAAAGGAATGATGGAGCTTGTACACGTAGCAAAAGTGCCAAACTTGAAACTGTGGCAATTGGTTAAATAGGCCAAAGTTAAAAGAAGCAATGAAAAAGAAGATTAAAAAAAGGGCCATGTTGTGACCAAAATGATTATTTTTGATGATGGGTTGCAAGAAAGCAACCATGTGTTGTTTCTCCCACAGCTCACCACCTCCCATGGTTATTCAATAAAGCACCATATAATTAAAAAATTTTAATTTTAATCTTAAGAAAGTATTTTTATTATGATTATAAGATTAACAAACAGACTTTAATTATGTACTTAATTTATTATCAAAATCACTAGCCGAACGTTGAATAAAGTGAGTTCTGTTTGTTATGATTTTATGTAATTTGATAGCTCTATTTTTTTAAAATAAAAAAATAAAAAAATAAAATTACCCTATTCAAGTTGATTGCAAATATTGCAATGTAGCATATTATAGGACCAAAAAAAGATAGTTCAATTTTGACAAAAGAGTTTCATAAAACGGCTAATATTACCCACTACATGAAACACGATAATGGGTGTCGTTTCATTTTCATGAAATATCAAATTTGGTGCAAATGAAGCCCACACTCAACTAGAACAAAACGTAAAAAGACAATTATAAACAAACCCAAAGAAAGTTATGGGCAATCAATTTCATTTTATTTATTTATTTATTTTGCATCTCTTAAAAAAATATTTATATGAAAAATAAAGATAAAATTACTTATATCATAATCTAATAAATAATCAATTAATGGCGCCTATAATTCTGGATGTAGAAAGAATAAATTGTTGTGATTCTAGAAGACTTCGAGGTCAGCTCCTATACTTGTTGGGCCTAAAAGTAGAAGAAATCCACGTAAAAGTATAAGCCCAAGTCCAATAAAAGTGACATTATTGGTCTAGGTAAGTTCAATCAACCCATCAAATTATTTTAAAGGCCGGATTCTTGTGGACAGAATTACTGGATAATGATCGAATGACGTTCAGAAAATGAGTGAAATCTCCTTACTAAACGAATTTTTTCTCATATTTTAAAATCTTGAACTTTAATGTAAGAAATATATTGTATCATTAGAGATTCGTGATCTCCAATCATTCGATTAGGAATTTGGGACGATTTTTTTTTCCGTACCAAAAAATCAGTCGGTATTGAAATATTTTTTCATCTCAAATCACAATCGAGATTGACCGGTTTGAGATAAGATGTCCCGATAATCATATCTACATCATCTCCAAGGCCAGATGGTGATCAGAATGTGCGAGACCTGTGAGTGGTTTCTTGGTTATATGATGCGCAAGAGAGGACTTACAGATGCAGTGGTGGATTTTCTTTAGGGTGGGGTAATGAGCCGGGTTTTAAAACACCTCATCAAATTGAAGTGTTGTTTATTAATATTTTCAAAATTTTTTAAAAATTCAATTTCTTAAAATTTGAATTAATATTTTTATTATGTTTTACTAAGTTCAAACTTAATAAACAAATTTAAAATTATGGAATACTTTTTAAAATCTGACCCTTTTACTTGCCCTAATTTTCTTCACAACTCATGGTTGAGGTGTAGGCTCACTCCGTGTGGGAGGTGCCTGCATAGAAGAATGTGTAATAAATTTTTTCAATTATGAAAATATAGACATGACTTTAACCAATAATCATAAAACCAAAAAATGTCTTTTCATTTGAATATTTTCAAATAGTTATAAAATCAAAAGATGCGTTTTCATTTGAATCTTTTCATGTTCTATATAAAGGATAATTGGTTGCTTTAAAGTTATTTTTTTAATTTTTTTTTTTGAGAGAGAGATTTCCATCATTTTCTAAATTTATTATTCTTAATCCAAGAAGTACCCCTTAATCAATAAGCCACCAAGAAATCTGAGAGAACGTTATTCATAAATCCGTAGTGTACCAATGCGAGGCTAATAAATTATTAAGATTTTTGACTGGATGTGTATTGTTTACTAGATCACGCATAATTCTAGATACAAGTTAATAAGACAACAATTATCATACATGCAAAAATATAAAATAAAAAAATTTAGACAAACCTGAAAATTTTGAGTAATGTGTAGAAGAAAAGAAAAAATTAAAAGCAATCCAAGTTACATTATTTCCTAAGCATACATTGTGATAACTAATAGGCCATTGGGAGAACCCAAAATATAATGTATAATGGTTAGTTTCGACACATACATCAAATACACAATATCATAAGACAACTGCTCACAAGCAGTAAAATTTCAGTAGATTATTTTAAATCGAAAGAAAACTTGATGGATCCATTTACTAAAGGTTTACCTCGAGAATAAGTTGAGAAGTTATCGAAAAGAATGAGCTTGAAGCTTACAAATTAAGAATTGTCATTTTGAAAACCCAACTTAGGTGACTAGAGATCCTGAGATTTAGGTTCAAAAAAGATAATATAAACTATGTGTAATTCAAATCAAGTATTGTAGAGTTTTATACTTTTTCTCATTCTTATAATGACGCAGAGTGTTGTCTGGGTAAGTCAAGACTTTTAATGATCACTATATTAGGAGAAGAGTCATAATTGAGGTAAATATTGAATACCTTTTACAATAGATCACATATTTGAAATCAGAAGTGATGTCACTTCTATGAGAATCTTAAAGGTTGGATTCCCTAAAGCACTTGATGAAATCATGACCAATGTTCATAGCCGTGGGACACAGTTATTGAAGGGGAAATGGTCAAAGCAAGGCTGTGTAATGGCTATTGTCTTGGTTTACACAAACGACGGAACAGTTCAAGACTATGATATTTGGTTTGCCAAGTAAATCCGATAGGCATTTACTAAGGAAGATTCAAGGCGAAAACTACATAATTTAATGCAGTTTTTCAGGGGTGGCAATTTGGGTCAGGATTCGTTTATTCGTTCGATTCGATTCGCTTTAAAGCGAATACGGGTTTGGAAAAATGAATTCGTTTAATAAATGGGTCAATTCGATTCGATTCGTTTATTAAACGAATCGAATCCGAATTTGAGTTCATCAATTCGTTTATTCGTTTAGGATTCGTTTCTTAAACGAATCGAATCTGAATCGAATTCGTTTAATACCCATTTAATTTTATTACAAATTTACCCTTAAATTTTTCGAATATACTTTAACACAAAGGATATTTTAGTAATTATCTATGTTTAACCTAAAAAACCAAACCTAACCTAGACTTCATAAATCATTTCTCACTTCCCAGCCGCCTCTCTCAATCAATTGAACAAACCACTTCCCAGCCGCATCTCTCAATCAATTGAGCAAACTAATTACAAACCTAAAACTCTCTCAAATTTGAAATCAATCGCTGCGCTTCAGGAATCACACACACTTCAGTTCTTCAACCTTCACGAGGGTTATCAATGTAGAAGTTTTGGAGATGATAGGTTTGAAGAAATATATTTTCCTTATTATTCACAATGGCATTTTGCACTACATATACAAAATATTTGAAATTTAAAATTGGAAGGAGATTACAAAGATAGGAAGGTATTAACTACTAGATAAATGTCATAATATGAAAAGATTTAGATTCCTTGATTTTCTCCATTTGATTGGTTTGATTGTGTAATCTTATCATGCCCCCGCAAGATGGACGGTCGGGGAGAGAGTCCGATCTTGGACTTGAGTGTGTTGAAAGGTGACCGAGCAAGTGGTTTGGTAAGGGCATCTGCTAGTTGATCGGCTCCCGAGATGTGTGAGACCCGGAGTAGACCATCTTGAACTTATTCTCGGATGAAGTGGTAGTCAAGTGCTACGTGTTTCATGCGTGAGTGAAAAACAGGATTGGAGCATAAATTGGTCGCCCCAACATTGTCACAGTAGATGACTGGTTGGAGAGAGAGGGTGACACCAGCTCAGTGAGGAGAGCACAAATCCATCTGAGTTCGGCGGTGCAGTGGAGGCTACTGATCGGTACTCTGCCTCAGTGGACGAGCGTGCAACCGTGCGCTGCTTCTTGGAGCTCCAGGAAATAGGATTGTGACCCAGATACACTATGTAAGCACCAGTGGAGGTGAAGTCATCTTTGTTACCAGCCCAATCAGCGTCGGAAAAGGCATGTAGTGAGAGAGGGGAGTTGCGGCGGAGAAATATGCCATGGTCCAGAGTGCCACAGAGATATCGTAGTAGACGCTTGACTGCAAGCCAATGTTCAGTGGTCGGTTGATGCATAAACTGAGAAAGTTTATTTACTGTGTAAGCAATATCTGGTCGTGTGAGGGAAAGATACTGGAGGCTGCCGACAACATTTCTGTACTCGGTCGGATCAGGTAAAGGAGATCCAGTTGTTAAGGTAAGTATCGGGTTTGTTGGCAGAGGTGTTGGGGCTGACTTGGCGTCCATCATGTGGGTTCTTGTTAGAAGATCGGCAATGTACTTGCGTTGGCTAAGGAAAAGATCAATGTTGTGGCTAATAACCTCCACCCCAAGGAAATAAGCTAGCTGGCCAAGGTCTTTGAGAGAGAAGCGCTGTGAGAGTTGGTTAATGAACCGTCAGACAGCTTCAGCATGATTTCCAGTAATGATAATGTCGTCGACGTAGACTAAGAGATAAAGTGTGGTGTGGCTGTTGGAGAAGATGAACAGTGAGGTGTCGGCCTGTGAGTTGGTGAAGCCGGACTGTAGAAGAAACTGTCGCAGTTCATGATACCATGCTCGAGGGGCTTGTTTGAGGCCGTAGATGGCTTTGCGAAGTTTACAGACGTGATGAGGATGATCTTGATCAATGAAGCCCGAAGGTTGTGACATATAAACATCTTCAGTGAGAGTGCCTTGGAGAAAGGCATTGTTGATGTCAAGTTGTCGGAGAGACCATCCTCTGCTGACCGCAAGACTGAGAATAATGCGAACAGTGGTTGGCTTGATGACTGGGCTGAATGTTTCATAATAATCCACGCCAGGACGTTGATGGAATCATTTGGCAACTAATCGAGCTTTGTACCTGTCAATAGAACCATTAGGATTAAATTTGGTGCGAAAGATCCACTTACAGCCGACCAGGTTTTGGTCGGGACAGGGTGGCACTAGTTCCCATGTCCCATTGTGAAGAAGAGCATTGTACTCCTCTGACAGAGCATGGCGCCACTTAGGGTCCTTGAGGGCTTGGGTAATGGTGTTGGGTTCGAGATTAGGTTGCTGAAGCTGGGCGTGGAGGTTAAGTTTTTGTATTGGTTTGTGGAGGTTGTTTTTGGAACGTGTGACAATGACACGGGGTAAGATGGAGGGTGCATGTGGGTGGTCAGTTATGGGGTGGTTGGGTATGGGTGGTGAAGTTGAGGGTTCATGTAGTTGTTCGTTGGTAGTGTGGTCGGGCTCGGTGGGTGTGGTTGAGTGTTTATGTGTTGGGTCGGTGTTTGGGTGGTCGGTCACAGATGTTGTAGTTGAGTGGTCAAGTGGTCGGTATGTGTTGGTGTGGTCGGTGTTCGTTGGTGGTTGGGATTGAGCAGGTGGAGGGTCGTGGGCTGTGTAGTTGGGTTGGTGTGTGATCGGCTGGTTGTATGGGGTCGGTTGGAACGTGGGTTGTCGGCGAGGGGTGGTTGACTTGGATGCGCATGGGGTCGGTTGAGGTTTGAGTGATTGGCTAGGTGTGGTAATTCAGCCGTGTATGTGGTCGGTCAGGATTGGTTTGATTGGTAATAGATGAGGATGCCCTGGATTGGTTATGTCCGACAGGACCGATGTGGTCGGTTGGGGTTTGAGAAGTGATGGTAATGTGAGATGGAGGTTGTGGTCGGATATGGGGATTGAGTGGTGCGGAATTCTGTGGTGGTCGGTATTCTGCAAAGGTGACTCTAGTACCGGTAAGGTCATGGAACACCATTCAGATATGGTGTGAGGAGTGGCACGAGAAGTGGACAAATGAGAGGTGGCAAAAGGAAAAAGTGTCTCAACGAAGCGGACATGTCGAGAGGTGTAAAGCCGATTGGTCGACGGCTCGAGACATAGATAAGCCCGCTGAGTGAGAGAAATCCGACGAAGACACAGGGAGAGGACCGAGACTCGAGTTTGTGAGATGTGTAAGGACGGAGCCAAGGGTAGCAAAGACAGCCAAAGCTGCGAAGTTTCGAGAGTAGTTCGGTAAATGACCGAAGAGTTTGAGATAAGGAGAGTTGTGGTTTAAGGTTGGTGTAGGCAGGCGATTTATGAGATAGACAGCAGTGGAGAGTGCAAAGGGCCAATATGAGAGAGGCATGAAGGAGTGAGTAAGAAGAGAAAGACCTGTCTCGACGATATGTCGATGACGACGTTCAGAGTACCCATTGTGTTCAGGAGTATGAGGAGGGGAAGTGAGATGGGAGACCCCATGGAATGTTAAGAAAGAAGAGAGGGCTTGGTATTCCCCCCCATTGTCAGAGTAGAGTGATATGATAGGGTGTTGGAAGAATTTTTTGACTAGTGCCTTGAAGCGCACAAAGACATCACGGGTGTCAGATTTTCGTTTTATGGGAAAAAGCCATATGTATTTGGTGAAATGGTCGATAAAGATTATGTAGTATTTGAAGTTATCGAAGGAGTAGACCGGTGAAGTCCATAAATCTGTATATATAACTTCAAGAGGTGCAGATGTAGTGAGAGTAGAGGAAGAGAACGGTAATTTGTGACTTTTATTGCATTGGCAAGCATCACAATGAAAATTTGAAAGAGAGGAAATAGAAACAGCAGAATTAAATGAAGACATGATGCGTTTAAAGATGGACGACGAGGGATGCCCGAGCCGATGATGCCACTCAGGTACAGAGGTGCTGACACTTGAAAAGGCGATTGGAAGCGACTGAGTGGGGGAGGTCGGCCATTCGTATACACCATCATTAGTCCGACCTTGTAACAAATTGCCCCAGTGCGAAGATCCTTCACATGAAAAGAAGATGGTAAGAACTCAATGGAAGTGTTGTTGGACTTGCAAAATTGAGAAATGGAGATGAGATTACGTTTCATATGGGGAACATATAACACATTAGATAATGTAAAAGAGTTAGTTAAAGTATTAAGAGAGTAGAACCATGGTGGGAAATGGGGAGTGCAGTGCCGTCACCAATCATTATTTCATTTGTGCCGTCATAAGGGTGGTGGAGAGCGAGGTTGTTGAGATCAGTAGTGACATGATGTGAGGCTCCACTGTCGAGAAGCCAGGCAGGGTTGGTTGAAGGGTGGGTGGTAACATTTGCTTGATATTGCCAGGGATTGGTCGGGCGAGGGCTGGGCGAGTTGGTCGGCCTGGTTGGGGATTGCGCACCCGGGAAGTTTTGGCGGAAGAGAGGGCATTGAGAGACCACATGGCCTTGGTTGCGGCACCGACCAAGAAAGGGTCGAGGAGGAGGTCGGTCGGTTCTGGTGTTTGTGGTAGAGTTTCGGGGAGTTGGGGGTTGGTGGTGGGTGCAAACTGACCGGTCTGGGCAGTGTTATGAGGATGAGGTCGGTTGTAGGTGCGAACATTGGTGGGATGTGCGGAAGCCGGGTGGGAATGGGAGCTGGTCCTGTTGTGGAGAGATAACTCCTTGTTGATGAGTTTTTCATGGAGTTCATCAAAGATAATTGGGGAATCACGGCCATTGACAGAGTCAATGATGGACTGGTAGTTATCGTCAAGTCCATCAAGCACTTTCTCAATTAGATCTTCATGGTCAAGAGGTTTTCCTAGGGCGGCTAGTTGATCAGTTGTGGCTTTGATGGATTGCATGTATTCGGTAATGGTTTTAGTACCCTTGGTGATGTGTTTAAGATGATCATTGAGTTGTTTGATGTGACCACGAGAAGGTCGTGCATAGGTGTTGGCGAGAGTTCGCCAGGCTTCAGAGGTGTTGGGAGATTGGGTGATAAGAGGAACTAGAGATGGTGATAGGGTGCCGACCAGAGCTGCAAAGATGAGTTTGTCTTGCGTAGCCAGGTGTGATATTCGGGATTTGGTGAAGTTTCTCCATTACGGGTGATGTTCCGAGGTGGGGTGTGATGATTTCCATCTATGTGGTGTTGTAAATCATAGCCGATGAGAATGGCTTCAATTTGGGTTTTCCAGGAGAGGTAATTGGTTGATGTGAGTTTGATGGAGTTGTGGATGGCAACTATGATCAAGGGTTTTGTAGGGTCTTGGGTGTTGGGAATGACATTTTGGGTACCGTCGGTGGCCATTGAAGCAGTGGATCAATATTTGGCAAGAGGTGTTTGGAAAAAAAAAATTAGAGAAGGGATCTGGGCTCTGATACCATGTAGAAGTTTTGGAGATGATAGGTTTGAAGAAATATATTTTCCTTATTATTCACAATGGCATTTTGCACTACATATACAAAATATTTGAAATTTAAAATTGGAAGGAGATTACAAAGATAGGAAGGTATTAACTACTAGATAAATGTCATAATATGAAAAGATTTAGATTCCTTGATTTTCTCCATTTGATTGGTTTGATTGTGTAATCTTATCAATCAACTCATCATTATACTGGTAAGATTCTTCATGTAATGCAATTACTCTTGCGCAGAGTGCATATATTTTTTTTGTGGGAATAATTTGTTGTTTAGCTATGAAGAAATAAGATTCTTCATATTTTGGATCCTGTCATTCCAACGGTGGAATTTCTTAAATCTCCAAATTGCAATGTTTGATGAAATTAGATATAGTACTCAGTCAAATATCTTAAGGATTTAAGGCCAAAAGCGCTATTTCTGTTTGCATTACTGACCCTGCTCTTTTACTCTTTTAATATAGCATTTTTGCGGAAGAAAGATTGGAATGGTTAATGAGAGGTATTGGCGATTTAGATCTTGAATCTTCTGATGGTTATAGCAAGGAAGAAATTATAGATGATATGGCGTTGAATCATAAAGATGAAGACGACAAGCAAAATGCAACAACAGATATTTCCCAACTAACTTTAGGTGATTCAACACCTGGAAGATTTACTGATGGTGGTAGCCACATGGAACACCATATACTTGATGGGGATGTTCACTTGTTGAAGAAATGTGTCTGATTTGTAACTTGATGGAACACTAAATATTTTAAGTATTATTATATAACTGATTTGTAATTTGAAATTTGGAACTTGTGGTAAGGATTATAAGATTATAGCAATGAATATGTTATTGAATATGATATGGAATGGATGCTTAGATTTTGTATTTTATTTTGATTTAACGATTCGAATACGAATATTCGATTATTAAACGAATACAAAATTCGATTCGTTTAATTTGATTTAAACGAATCGGATATGAATAGTAAACGAATCAGATGAGAAATAATAAACGAATCAGATTCGAATAGTAAACGAATCGGATGTGAATAGTAAACGAATAATAAATTCGATTCGATTCGATTCGTTTGATTTATATAAACGAATAAACGAATCGAATACGAATATTCGTTTATTAAACGAATCGAATCCGAATCCTAATATCAGGATTCGTTTAATAAACGAATCGAATTCGAATTTAGTGCATTACGATTCGATTCGTTTAGAATTCGTCACGAATTCGATTCGTTGATTCGTTTTGCCACCCCTTTTTCTTCAAATAAACTCTCTTAAGTGTCTATATTAATATTTACACGTATATTTTTCAATTTGGAAAAATGTGGGGGATTGTAATAAAAATTTTCAATTATGAAAATATAGACATGATTTTAACCAATAGTCATAAAACCAAAAGGTCCATTTTCATTTGAATCTTTTCCAATAGTCATAAAACTAAAAAAGTGTCTTTTCATTTGAATATTTTCTTACTCTATATAAATGATAAGTGATTGCTTTAAAGTTTTTTTAATTTGTGATCATTTTCTAAATTTATTATTATTGATCTAAGGAGTGTCCCTTAATTAAGAAATCATCAAGAATTTTTGGAAAACATTAGTCATAAATTCGTAGTGCATCAAAACGGAGCTAATAATAAGTACTTAAGGAAAGAGTGTCACTCAGTTTGATTTATTTTTTTTCTTTTCTTCTACACATTACTCAGAATTTTCAAATTTATCTAATTTTTTTGTTTTATATTTGTACATGTATGATGATTGTTTTATTAACTTGTATGTAGAATTATGGGTAAACAATAAACATCCCGCCCACATAATGTCTATCCATATGCAGTTAAAGAGAAAGGCACATGTTATTGGCTTATCTGGGTGCTTTGTTGGGTGTGGGGAGCAATGGTGTAGCCAAAAATTCAATTCACTGGAAAAAAAAAATGGATTTTATTATTATTATTATTATTATTATATTTTTTTACATATTCTTTATTTTATGAGGAACAAATCAAAATTATATCTCATTAATAAATCAGAATTTTCAATATATATGACATATATTTTAATAAAATTTCAGATTGAGTAGAAACGACCGTCTTCAATTAATTCTATACGTATCCGCCGTCAATTGAGAGCCTCTTAATAAATGGCTTCTCCAGTCATACGTGGATCAGATGCATTTACTATAGTTGAGTGGCACAACACAGTTTGTTGGCGGTAAGTAGAATATGTATTGTGATGTTTGGTTCATTTGTATGTATTTTTATGCAAATAGTTTTAGATCACATTCAAAATGCAAAAATGATGGCCCAGATTTTGATTGTGCTACTTCATCATGTAGCTTTATGTGAGACCAAGTCTTTTACTTTATTTTATTTAAAATTGAGTTAATGACTTATTCTTATCTCTTACACTCTCATGTCCCATCTAATTCTCCCCCAACTTAGCAACCATTAACCACAACTCCTAATAACACTCAACTTCTTTTACTATAAATTGAAACTAAACCTAATATATATTCCTTTAGTGTGTGTTGCTTATTCGTAATTTGGCATGTTTAGAGACCTAAATGTATGAATTCTGATTTTTAGTGAGTAATAGGTGATAACTGAAAGTTTTGGGACTAAATTGATAATATTGGATAGTACTGGGGTTAAATTATAAATTTGAAAATTTTAGGGGTAAAATCGCAAATTTAGTAAAATATAGGGACCTAATCGTAATTTTTTAATTTTTCCATATTTTTAGCGAGGACATATAGATATAGAGAGTTTTGTGTGGATTGGGGTAAATACAAAACACGATGATTCCGTTAACATAAATGTTTGTTGATTGATGTTTGATATATGAGTTTACGTAATATAATATAAATATATATGTTGGAAAATTGGTTGAAAAATCGATAGCATGAGAACATAAATTGTGAATAAAAATTTTGGGTATAAATTGTATGATTGTACTACGAATCGAAGTATTTGAGTATTATGTGATTTTGAGATGAATTGATGGATGAAATGCGATGAGATTTGTTGTATTGGATGTTGTGTGAGATTGTTGTTATGCTGCCGAATTTAGTATGATAATGGTCGGATATGTGAGATTATGCGAGATTAGCAGAGGCGTGTGATTCAATCCCCCTCTTGCACATTTATGCGGGATTATATGGTGGGAAATCTTGGGGATAAGAGTGAGACTCTCCCATGGTTTCAATCCATTATTATACCGAATCCGGATAGCAAACCTTATTTGATTGAGGTGTTGTTGTGAGTATGGTTTTCCTGAGTTAGTTACTATATATATTAACTGTTGTTTTCATATATTCATTATATATATATATATATATATATATATATATATTATATATATATATATATATATTATATATATATATTGTTGGTGAGGTCATATTGAGAGTATGAGTGTTTTTACTTACTGAGCTCTTTAAGCTCACCCCCCATTTCCCAAACATCTCAGGTAGATCGCCAGCGCATCAGAAGCGGTATCAGTACCAGAATTTGACTCGTTTGCCACAGCCGTCAGTCGGGTTGGTCCAGACATTTCTTTTGGTTTTTGAGATATGATATTTAGGACAGCTTCATGTTTTCAGATACTTTTGGTGTAAACATTTATTTGAGATTATTGGATTGAATTTTATGTAATATTATTTTTCTTTGTGAACTTTTGGTTTAGTTGCATGATATATAAGTGCTTGAGCTGAAGTGGTTCGCGGACCACTTTCTAGGGTTGAGCCCGCTCTAGGGAGGGGGTCGTGATAAATTTTGGTATCAGAGACAGGTTATAGATTCTGTAGACATCTTGCATTAGATGAGGGTATTAAATAATAGTTTTGTGTTTGTAGAAAAATATCTGAACGTGGTCGTGGTACTGGTACTCAGCGTGGGAGAGGGAGAGCTCGACGATACGCAAGAGTATCAAAGCTTAATATTGAGAGACCTCAGTCTCAGCCTGTAGATCCTGAACCGGATGTAGCATCATATGGTATTCCGTCGATTTTTGAGGTTGACGAAGGTTCTCGACGTATACCTCCAGTAGTTTCAACAGCTGTCCACACGGCTATTCCGACAGCTGCACCTGACCCGGCTCCTCCGGCTGTACCTGATATGACTCATGTCGCCCTTTTAGTTCCCCCGGCTGTCATAAATCTAGAAGATGTTTTGGGGAGTTTTATTGATGTTGCACATATGGTTTCTAGAGGACCAGTGGCTAATGTACATTCGAGCAACGGTGGTAGTGCGAGCAAGCTAAACCAGTTTCTTAATTTGAGGCCTCCTCAATTTCATGATACAGCCGATCCCATTGCTACAGAGAAATGGAAGAATAATATTGATCATATATTTAGTGTGTTAGACTTGACATATAAAAAAAAAGGTTATGTTTGCTGCCTTTATGATGAGAGGTGAGGCTGAGACCTGGTGGAAGCACACCGAGACTGTACTGACAGATAGACTGAGAACACAGATTATTGGAAAGCTGATGGACTTATAAGACCTAAGTATATCACCTGGGATATGTTCGAGGAAACCTTTAATGAGAAGTACTTCCCTTATGCTTATCGTAGTGAGCAATGTCGTCGGTTTGAACATATGGTTCATAAACCATCAGAGACAGTAATGGAGTATGAGAGGCAGATGATTTCCCTATCTCGGTATTACCCAGAGCTAATTCGACGAGAAGAAGACAAATATGAGAAGTTCAAGGGCGGGCTCAGACAGGATATAGATCACAGATCTCGATTTTAAGGAAGCTGCCATATACAGTACTAGTTGATAAAGCTATGATTTTGCAGAGAGTGACATCAGGGTCGAGAGGGAGAACATGGTCGCCTTCCGAGAGAGCATGAAGAGGGGGCGAGATGAGGTTTCTGATGGGAGACAAGGCAGATATAATAGTAGACAATATTCTCTGCAGCCGATACACAACAAGATACCACCCAGAGGCACACATATTGCACCTCCTAGAGGACAGTTCCGTGGGGGTCAGACTGAGCAGGCCTATAGTAGAGGCACAATATCATCTGTTGATCAGAGTACATCGAGTGTAGTGATGAGCGGAAAATATATCAATATTTACCGCCCCTTTAACTTAATATTTGTGTTAGTTTCTCGGGTTTGATGAACGTTTTGATGTGTTTTAGTTTATTTTACAGATAATAATATCGGGTCTCAATGAAATCATTTAGGATGAAATATGGGTCAAATAAGGGCAATTATTGGACTTGATATTTTAATTTTGGAGATTGGAAACTTGAAAGGACGTTTTGACGAAGTGCAGTTTTGAAAATTCCAGTTTTGCGCATCTGTCGTATTTTGGGCATAACTTTTTACTCCGATATCGGATTGAGCTGATTCAAGTTCCAGATAAAGAAGACTCAAAGATCTACAACTTTGAAAGACAAAATAATTTCGAATTCTGAAGATTTCATGCCCGAAATTGATGAACCATCCAGAAGTGTATAGTGTGTAATTATTAAAGTCACTTTCAATCATTTTCAAAGCAAAAAAATAAATTAATAAATAAATAATAAAAATTATCAAATCATCACCAAACATGATAAGAGATTATTGGAGTAATTAATAATGGATTTGGTGGAGCAATTAGTGGAACAATTAATAATTGATTTGGTGGATGATTTGATGGAGGCAAAATTTTGCCTATAAATACCAAGCCATTTCATTTGTAAAATTCATACTTTCTTCTAAGGAATTCCTTAAGAATACTAAGAAGATTGTATCTTGTTTGTTTATTTATAGCTTTTAGTAATTAATTTCCGCTTTCGCACTTTCTTTTCTTTACTTTTCATTTTTTACTTTCCGCAATTTACTTTTACGCACAGTACTTTTATTTCTTTAATTTTCAGTTTTTACTTTTCAGTAATGAGGAGGTAATTCCCCTTTTGCTGGGGTAAAAGGTAAAACTTTTATTACTAATATTTAGATTAATCTCCCTTAATTATAATATATAAACTAGTTAAAACCTGACTTAACGAGGATACCGCCATATTGGTCGGTTGGTAATTATTTAAATTGGTTTTAACCTGACTAAACTGGATACCGCCTGATTGGTCGGTTGGTAATTAATTATTAATTTGACTTAATCTGGATACCGCCTATATGGCTGGTTGGTAATTATCAAGCAAAGTTAATATATTATATTAAGGGAGATATCTAAAATAGAAGTAATAAAAGTGGATCCTTTTACCTCATTATTTTCTTTATTGTAATTTTACTTTATTTACTTTTCAACAATTTACTTTCAGCATTTACTTTTCAGCAATTTACTTTCAGCATTTACTTTTTAGCAATTTACTTTTCAGCTTTTACTTTATGTCTTTTACTTTTCAGCATTTTTATTTTATGTCTTTTATTTTTAAGTTTTTACTAGCCCTAGTTATGTGTTAGTTATCTGGGGTGTGATGAATTCTAATATCACCGGTTTATAAGGGGTTATTTTATAGTTTGGGTAATTTAAAGGTTTACTTATTAAGTCTTAAGCTTAATGCTTCTTGTTGTCTGATCACCAATAAGATTGATGTGGTAAATCTAAAATGAACTAGACATAGAGATTTTAGGTTTCAGCCTTAGACTTAATAGCCCACGATCTTCCTTGAGGATAGATAACCCTTTAATAGATTTCCTTACAGGATAGACATATACCTGTCAGACGGGGGTAGCCATAATTGGAACTTAAACTTAATGAATCCAGATAATTTGGTTGACATAGACATATGGTTCAATTGGGTTAAACTGGGTATTTGCGTCTGACCATCGACAGCTTTTTGCATAATTTAGTGTTCCAGGTTAGTAAACTGATTTATTACACAAACATAAAATAATCACTTCATCTTTTAAAAGATATTAGAATGATTCACAACCCTAGATCTTTGTGTCTTTTATTTTCCTTAGTATTTTCTTTTGTCTTTTATTTATTTATTTATTTAGCAAATCTACAATCAACCAAATCAATCAAGCAATCATTCTCTTCTCCCTCATTAGATATCTGTAAATAAATAGATTCAATAATTAATAACAACAGTAGGAATTAAGTCCTCGTGGGATCGATATTTTTATACTACTTGAACGATACGTGCGCTTGCGTTATACGTGTGTGTTTACGCCGGTCATGTAGCATCTCGACTGACTAGCACACGCCGATGCTATAATTATGGTCAGGAGGGACATATCATCACACAATGCAACAAAACAAAGAGATGTTACGAATATCAGCAGGTTGGACATTTAGCCAGAGACTGTCCCGCTGGTGATGGATCTCGAGGAGTTGAGCAATCAGCAGGAGAAGCAGTGACAACATGACGTGGTAGAGGGACTAATTCTGGTAGTAGTCGTGGACGAGGCTCGGGTTTCCCACAGGGCAGAGGCAAAGGGACTTCGAGTGGAGCATATGGTGGTAGAGGACAAACATCTCAGACATATATTGCACCCGATGCTAACAGGGAATAAGTTTTAGCCATGACAGAGTATGAGGTACATGATGGTGGTGATGCTGTATCTGGTATAGTTCGAGTATCATGTACACTTGTCTGAGCTCTTTTTGATACAAGTTCTACACATTCTTTTATTGTCACTGCTTGTATTCCTTGTTTGAGTAGTGTAGCGGAGTCCAACATGATTCCTTTGATTGTGAGTCTTCCTTCGGGGAAGAACGTCAAGATAGATACAATATACATGGGATTGAGTGTGGAGATTGAGAGAAGACAGCTCCCATTTGTACTTTACCCGTTAGTGATGGAGGACTTCAGTCTGATTTTAGGGATGGATTGGCTGACAGCTCATGGAGCCGTTATCGATTGTAGTGGCAAAGAAGTGAGGTTTAAGTCAGATGACGGGGAGTTCAAGGTAGTCAGTTATCGTAGTCGGGTTGTGGCACTTATCATTTCTGCCATCTCGGCTTGTAGAATGATCTGACAGGGGTGTAAAGGCTTTTTAGCGAGTATTGCTACAGTGTAGGAGGGTGGATCAATGCAGATAGTAGATATTCCAGTTATGATGGAGTACCATTACGTGTTTCCTGATGAGTTACCAAGATTGCCTCCACGTAGAGATCTAGAGTTCACTATAGATCTGATATCTGGTACTGCCCCTATTTTGATAACTTCATACCGTATGGCCCCAGCAGAAATGAAGGATCTGAAAGAACATTTACAAGAGCTGTTAGATCGAGAATTTATTCGGCCTAGTGTTTCACCTTGGGGAGCACCGGTATTGTTTGTGAAAAAGAAGGATGAGACGTTAAAGTTATGTATCGATTATCGTCAGCTCAATAAGGTAATGGTTAAGAACCGGTACCCGTTGCCTCGTATCGATGATTTATTTGATCAACTTCAGGAAGCCCCGATGTTCTCAAAAATCGATCTTCGATCGGGATATCATCATATGAGGATTCGAGATATGGATATTTTGAAGACTGCATTCCGAACGAGATACGTACATTATGATTTCCTAGTGATGCCATTCGGAATTACTAATACACCTGCAACATTCATTGGTTTGATGAATAAGGTATTTCAGCCGTATTTGGATAAGTTCATTGTAGTGTTTATTGACAACATCCTTGTGTATTCGTCCTCCCGGATCGATCATGAGCAGCACCTTCGATTGGTATTGGATATTTTGATGAGGGAACAGTGTAACATCCCGCCTTAGCAGTGTTACCGGCTGGAGACAGGCTAAACCCATCTCCATAAGCCTCTGATTCTAGAAAAATTTCGGCATGATGTATTCGTAACATCATGCAACCTGGCCTATAGCCAGCATCCATATACAACATGAACATAAAATCTCGGCCTCAAACCGGTATCTCAACATCAATGCAATCTAAGGGCCCATCTAATATGTAATGCAGACATATAAACACAATATAACCAGGGCTCCGTGCCCGAAATTACGCATATACAAAAACTTTTACAGTTAACTTATACAACATAAATTCTTTTACAACTACACTTATACAACTTGACTCTACTTCCCCAAGACTTGGTGACTGGCTGACTGCAACGCTGCTATCCGGCTGCTCTGCAACTCTGAAATTCACGATCGACCGTTTAGGTCGCCAACCTGCAAAACTCAAACACTGTAGTATAGTGAGTCATAAGACTCAGTAACTATGCTCATTCCTTGAGCATCATACACATGCAAGGTTTGAATTCCAGTTTACATATTATTCCTGGGATTTCTAAGTGATTCACACATTCTCTAAATTACCAACTGTTTATACTATCTGTTTCCTAGCCGATTGGCAAACATTTCATTTCTTATATTCCTCTTATGTGAACATCCACACATTCATCTCTTTATGTTTCTGTGTCATGCTGCCTAACTTGTTCATTTGAAATCATTGCATACATACATATATCAATCTTAACATATCATCGTATCATCCGTACTATCACATATATAACTCATATCTTCTTTACATTAATCATATATCAAGTATTTGAAGTCATATGTACAAGTCACTTATATATATATAACTTTCACTTCGCATTCAAAATCGTTTTAGTTCACAACACACGTCAAGCATACTCCATTTTGTTCTTTTAATCATTTCCTTTGTTTTTAACCATATAAGCTACAACATGTAGTTCATCTCTAACTTGAATAATTCAATAACCAACGATCATCCACATCTATCCTTACTTATAACTTTGACCTCTATCTAGCATACTTAACATATTCATGATGTCACATATATAACATTCACGGCATATCATATAGCAGTGTTCACATACATATACATATCATCTTCTTATCTTCTCATATTTCTTTTACTTCGCTACCTCAAGCTCAAGTGAATTATCAAAGTTATCTTCTTACCATTCTATTTAACACATCATCGATTTATCATATACAATCCATATTATTTATATATACAGAAAATATGCATCTCATCATCATATGTATGCACTAGTGCTGGCTCGTGCAAGCAATGCTCGTATAGAACCCATTACCTATTTTAGAACAGGTATGGAATGGATTCCATCCGAACGGATCCTATCCAGCACCTCTACCATGCAACATACAATCGTCAATCATATACACACACATAAGTAACAATATCATCGTGCTCAAACATCATATGCATGAATCACAAGAACATTAAAAAACTTTAATTCATATTGACATCTCATAACTTCACTTTGCTTGGAAAGTTTCTTTCCTTTTAAAAAAAATTCACAATTCTTTATAATACATTCCATTTAGAAAACATTCTTTAAAAAAAAATCATTTTCGGAAAACTCATATTTGAAACTCCCTTTCTTTTTCTGTTCTAGAAAACTCTTTTACTAAAAAAAGCTACTTTTTGAAAACTCATTCTGAAAATCTTTCTCTTTCTTGTACTTTTCTCCAAAACCATATTTCTAAGTTCTTTTCTGAAACTCTTTTCTGAAAACTGAAATCTGAAATCCTTATTCTGAAAATCGAATCTCCGCCCGAAGGCGCATCTCCGCCCGAAGGCGCATCTCCACCCGTAGGCGCATCTCCGCCCGAAGGCGCATCTCCGCCCGAAGGCGCATCTCCGCCCGTAGGCGCATCTCCGCCCGAAGGCGCATCTCCGCCCAGGAATATACCATCTGAGCGCTGAGGATCTAGAGGGGTCCCCCCAGTCCTCCACATGTGCATATGTGTCTAAATCCGTCAATTCCAATTAGTGTACAACTGGGATGGGTCAATCCCCAAATCCCGAATCCCGAAGATATCCGTCAATTCCAACAATGTACAACTGGGATGGGTCAAATCCCAAATCCCGAATCCATATGAAATCCGTCAATTCCAATTGAGTCTCAAGTAACATACTGGGGTGAGTTTTTCCCTCATGCCCCAAAAACCATAAAACTCATGCTTTAACATCTCAAAACTGGAAGAAACATTTTTCTGAAATATATTGTCTTTTTAAAAAAAAACATCTGAAACTTTTCTTTAAAAGATTTTGAATCTTTGAAAACATTCTTAACTTTTGCTCAAATGCTGAAAATCTTAGCGCGCGCGCACGCACGCACGCGCGCGCGCACACACACACACACACAACACACACACACACACATATATATATATATATATAATATATATATATATATATATATATATGCATTTCTCATGCTTTTTTCTACCCTAGCCATGCTTTCTTACCGTGTCATATGTGTTCATGTACATATTCATGCAAACTCATAAATTAATGACATATGCATTCTATTCCTTACATGCTTTTATTTCGAGTTAACTCATGTTCTGTATGTCTTTTCATCCTCATCATACTTTGCATATAACACACATGCTTTGACTTACAATCTCGCATGAATATAAATGCTTGCCACATCATTACTTATATTCTCACATATGCCTCAACACATATATATATTCATTTAAAGACGACACATGCTTTCTCATTCATAAACTGTGTTCAACAACATCTAGTCATTTTATTCTTTATCCATATTTCATACAATATATGAACATACCATTATGCAAGTCCGCAATCTCATCCAATCACACATCTCAATTATATTTATAGGTTATTCACATTTCACATTTCGTAATTCATATTCACTCATAATTATAAGACCATAACATTTACCTGTAATCCATGGATACCATACATTCCGAGTGTTTCCATATCTCAACCATATGTCATAATTCATACCAGTGCATTCATATTGAAGTTATTTCACGCTACGAGGAAATACATTCTCATCATAAGTACAAATATTCTCAACATATACAAGTATGCATATTCATGCTTTATCCAATACATTCATAAACCCACTCAACAAAATGGCATCATTATATATTTTCACAATCGTAACTCCAATCAAGTTTTACTTTCATCATCTTTTCTTTTAAAATTTCTGAGTTTACATTAAATGTCCAACTTCACATGCATACCTTATCTCGTATTTGCTAAATCTTTGTCTAATCCCAATTTTGATAAAACATATCTATAATTACACTTAGGTATAAATTCCCAAATCTCAAATTTTAGGGTTTACTGCCCAAGTCTCACAATTTTGCGTATTACTTTAATTTAACCAATTTCCTTTTATGTGGAGTCTCTAGAACGACTTATCATGTTCATTGTCAATTTCTTATTCCCATTTTCAAACTTATCTTAACTCTAACCATTCAATATCAAACAACCCAATGAAATCATCACATAGTGTACTTACCTGGATTTCGACGTTATCCGACGCTGACACTTTATGTTGTCATCATTAGGTTTCCGAAGCATGCATACATCGATTCATTTTCCTTTAATTTACAAGTACAATAAACTTATCAACGTCGAAATACTTATTCACACTTAATCTTTATCTATTCACAAGTCATTACTCAATGCATTTCTGATGCATATTGCCATTTCACGCTCATAAGCATCATCATTATTACTTCATCAATTTATGATCAAAACACTCAAATTATTCCCAAAAACACTTATCAAATCCGGTTAAATCATAAAACACAAACTTTTAATTTTTAGCTATGTTTCCAGTAGTGCTACAACATGAACATCTCTCGGTTTCTTTATCATTTCAGAAGAAATTTAAGTCCAATTGAAAAACCACTTTACAGGCATTTAGTTAACACATGAATGAACAAAACTCATGTTTATCATTTAGCCTAAATCAGCCGCTAAGGTCTTCAAATTAACCCATTTACAACAGGCTTCCTGCATAAAAACAAACCAGAACCAGCCCCAAAGATTATGCCATAACTTTTTCAATACTCATTATCTTACAAAACCGTTTTACAGGCATACACTTTTACTAATTCCTCTTTTAAGGCCACGAAAATTAGAGTGCAAACCAAGCCTACCGTTTTAACAAAGCTGTCCCATTTTACTACTTTTGCATTTTCCATTCCAATCAAAACAAACATATGCTATTTCATTCCAAATACATGAATCAAGCTTATTATTCATCAATAAATCAATAAAATACATCACCATTTTATCTTCATAAGTTTCAACCATTAGCTTGATTTTCAAGTTTGTAAGATTTCAATCCATTTTCAATACCACTCATAATCATTCATCACTACACACACCAATCATCATTAATCCACAACCAATCTCAACAAAATTTTCAACATTTTATCATCATCATTTTCAACCCTAAGGAAAAATTTGGGGGAGAGTATCTAATGCCTCAAATCTGAAAATTAAAGGAAGAGCAAGACTTAGATGACTTACATGCTTGATTGAACACTTGATTCATTCCACTTTGCATGAGAAATTGATGGAAACATGAAGAAAATATGAAGATGGCGTGAAAGAGAGAAGCAAATTCGAAATTTTGGGGCTAGATGAAAGAGAAGAAGTGAATAGTATCTTATTTATACTTGGGGATAGATTTTTACTTTGTTGGTGAGTGGCTTTTGTTGTGCCAAGTGTCACTTTCTTATCTGTTCTCGGATTTATGCAGTGACATCCACTTTGCACATATTTTTGACCTATTTCTGTTCTGATTTTGGGAAAATATTTAACATGAAAGATGTGCGTCTATTTCTTTCCTTCGAAATGGTATATTACTCGTCAAAATCAGAGTTAAAACGAAGAGGTTATGGCTATTTTACTAACAGTTATTCAAAACAGAAAATTAACGGAAAAACGTCAAAACTTGAAAATTTATCCTGAGTCTCCGGTCGGGATTTCTAAGTCATGAAAATCATTTTCATACCCTAAAATGAATATTAACATGTTTCGTACAATTATTTACTGTGCTGGGCAGGTTACGAATGACCGGGATATTACAAACAATTATATGCCAAGTTCTCTAAATGTGAGTTTTGGCTGGACAATGTGGTGTTTCTGGGACACATTATCTCTGGAGAGAGTATCTATGTAGACCCGCAGAAGGTCGAAGCAGTTCTGAACTGGGAGAGACCAAGGACAGCGACATAGGTCCGGAGCTTCTTGGGGTTAGCAGGCTACTACCGTCGCTTTATTCAAGATTTCTCTATTATTGATGCTCCGATGACTCAGCTGACAAGAAAGGAAATACCATTTGTATGGACTGACGATTGTGAGAGGAGCTTCCAAATTTTGAAGGAGAAATTGACTACTGCACCGATACTCACTCTATCGTCTGGACTTGATGGATATGTGGTTTATACGGATGCATCACATCAAGGATTAGGATGTGTGCTGATGCAGCATAATCGATTGATTGCGTATGCCTCGAGACAATTATAGACTCATGAGAAGAATTATCCCACCCATGATCTGTAGTTGGCAGCGATTGTACATGCTCTTAAGATTTGGAGGCATTATCTATATGGTGCCAAGTGTGAGATTTATACCGACCACAAGAGCCTGAAATATCTTCCCACTCAGAGAGAGTTGAATTTGAGGCAGAGGCATTGGATGGAGTTCCTCAGTGACTATGATTGTACTATTAATTACCATCCCGGTAAGTCTAATGTAGTTGCTGACGCACTCAGTAGGAAGAACGTGGGTAAACTGCAATTTCTGAGAGCTAGACAGAGGATGTTTGAGGAGATGGCGACATTACGTTTGGCCTTTGAGGTATCTGACAGAGGAGGGCTTCTTGATCATATGAAAATTCGGCCTATATTGCTAGATAGACTCAGAAAAGTACAAGAAAAAGATGAACAATGCAAGAAATGGAAAACATAGGCTGTGGAGGGAGAAACTGTAGGAAACGCTTTCCTCGCGCAACGAAAGCGTTTTGAGGCACACAGATCGGACTTGAAAATTTTTTTGCTTTTCCTTTCCTGTAGCAGAATAAAACCAGCAGGTTTACTGAAATTTTGCTTCTGTTTCGGATAAGATTTCAGCCCAGAATGCCCCTGAAACAGTCCCCGAACAGCCCCCGAACTGCAGTGAAATATTAGACTGTTTTTTACCCGTTACACAACCGAACTGCACATAAATCAACCCATGATTTGTATTAAACTATTTAATTAATCTTTGTGCGATATAAAATCCAATGATACGTGGAATTATATCCCAAATGCAGACCATATTACCGTCTATTCGGATTCGGCTATGAAATTTATATCTGGGTTTCCATCCTATATACCAATGGAATTTAATATGCACTAATTAAGTCCAATTTATTAGAATTAAAATTTTAAACAATAAATCTAATTAATCTAATTATTTGATTTCCAAGCATATCATATTCTAATTTAAACACTTTAAATTACATAAAATCATATTTTTATGTCAATAATGATAATGCATCTAAAACATGTTATGACATGTAAAATGCAAGAGTGGGCACCCTAAGCTATATGGCATGTTATTCAAACAATTCAAAATAAACATACATATAATATAAAAATTATTTTGCATTGACCGGGTTCTTATTTTTCCTATACTAATCTAATTAGTACATAAGATTCACCAAGACATTCATTGGTCTTCAAATCCCGCTTCAAAGTGGTGTTGGCTCCTTTTGCGACTTCGGTGCTCCAAATTACAAAAATTGAAATTTTACATTGAAAAATAAAATTACAACAAATGTAAACAATGGCCTTATGGCCTTACATCCCAAAAACAAAACCAACTACAAAAATAAGAGCCGAAAAAATTTACGACTAATGCAAAATCCATTCATCACATTAAATAACAAAAACATTCATCATATGAATATTATATTGTGCCCACTCACCTAAACATGCATATCATATTTATAACACATATAATATAAAAAAAAATAGAAACTTTAAATTAAAAAATGAAGAATTAAGAACACTTTTCAATCTCGTTCTCGATGCCAATTATAGGAATGCTTTCCTCGCGCAACAGAAGCGTTTTGAGGCACACATATCGGACTTGAAAATGTTTTCTGCTTTTCTCTTCCTTTAGCCGAATGCAACTAGCAGGTATACTGAAATTTTACTTCTGTTTCGGACAATAATCTTGAAATCTTAATTAAGCTCTTAATTAAATATTCTAAATTATTAACTCCGGGTTATTCTACTAAAAACCCGAAGTTGCACTCTCATTGCCGTAGATGATATATTAAGCCGAACCAAGTCAGTGTCCATCGATATAGTCATTACATATAGATTAACCCTTCACGAGTATCTCGTAATTAGAGTCGGGTCATAATATCCGTTGTACCCCTCTAATTATTTTTACCTTAAGTGCCATTGATTCTCTAATGAACGATTTATTCATAACGATTATGAATTTTGATCTTTCTATTCGTAATAGAAAGACTTGAGCGTTCTAACCGTTCAAGTACCGAATCAACCCTTAAGAAAGATACTCATCTACTTCTCGCAAGAAGGAGTGAACTACATGTTTATGTAAAACGTTCCCAGTTACACAACTTACCATGCCCCCAAAGTACGTAGCTATTGGTCGGGACTGCTACACCAACCTCACCTTTATAAATCAAAGGACATAGTCTGCCATACAGGAGTTTTTAGTACACTCAGGATTAAGATTAATCCATAAATGACCATCTAGTAGATCGAAATAATTTTCTTTGATTAACGGATATTATAAGAATGCCATTTCCATGTGGGTCCAGTCTTATATGATCACATCATACAAGGTGCCTCCATTCTCATGTCGCTACATGGACGATCCCGGATCAAGGTCGCCATACAAATATAGAATGGACCGCAACTATAGATAAACCGCAAACAAAGTCTCCGCTTTGTTTGCTCTCTATGGAATATTTAAGATTACTAACTTCAGATTTAAATCCTATTGTGTATGACACTCATACACTAAGTCTGAAGGCACATAAGTAATCTAGGGTATTTAATATGATTTATAATATGCGAAAATTAAACAAACAATTTGATAAATGAATAATGCATCATTTTATTTCATATCATATAGAAAATCATTTACATTACATGTAGCTCTAGGGCATATATTCCAACAATCTCCCACTTGCACTAGAGCAAATGGGACATGTCACATAATCTTAGACCATCTAGGTGACCTTCAAACACTTTAGCCGACAAGGTATTTGTAAACGGATCAGCCAAGTTCTTTGCAGATGCAATCTTTGTGACGGTAATGTCTCATCTCTGCACTATCTCCCTGATGAGATGATATTTCCTTTCTATATGTTTTCCCCTCTTGTGGCTTCTTGGTTCTTTGGAGTTTGCCACTACACCACTATTATCGCAATAAAGTGTGAGTGGTCTATCCATATCTGGAACAACTTCCAGATCTCCCAAGAATTTACGGAGCCAGACTGCTTCATTAGCTGCTTCACAAGCTGCTACATATTCAGCCTCCATAGTGGAGTCAGCAATGCAAGATTACTTTATACTCCGTCATACTATAGCCCTACCACCTAAGGTAAACACTGATCCAGATGTTGATTTCCTAAAATCGACATCTGTCTGAAAATCAGAGTCTGTATATCCTCTTAGGATCATATCCTCACCGGAATACACAAGCATATAATCTCTTGTTCTCTTAAGATACTTGAGAATGTGTTTCACAGTCACCCATTGATCCAATCATGGGTTAGATTGAAACCTACTGACTACTCCCACTGCAAAACAGTTGTCCGGTCTCATGCATAACATAACATACATAAGACTACCAACTGCTGAGGCGTATGAGATATGTCTCATTTCCTCAACATCTTGAGGTGTCTTAGGAGACTGTTCTTTTGACAAATGAATTACATGCCGATAAAGAAGATTGCCTTTCTTGGAATTCTGCATCCCAAATCGCACAAGGATCTTGTCGATATAGGATGCCTGAGACATAGCTAACAGTTGTTTCTTGCGATTCCGAAGTATCTGAATCCCAAGAACATAACTGGCCTCTCCCAAATCTTTCATTTGGAATTGGTTAGCTAGTCAAGTTTTCACGTCCGATAATATCTTTACATCATTCCCAATGAGTATAATATCATCGACGTATAAAACAAGAAAAACCATCTTCCCGTCAATGACGCGCTTGTATACACAAGGCTCATAAACATTCTACTCAAAATCATAAGACTTGATCGTGGTATCAAATCTTATGTTCCAAGATCGAGATGCTTGCTTAAGTTCATAAATGGACCTTTGCAGCTTGCAAACCTTTTGCTATTGACATTGGGTTATGAACCCCTCTGGTTGTACCATATAGATACACTCATCAAGATTTCCATTCAAGAATGCAGTTTTGACATCCATTTGCCATATTTCATAATCATAATATACAGTTATGGATAGAAAAGTGCGATGGATTTAAGCATGGCTATTGGCGAGAAAGTTTCCTCATAGTCAACTCCCTATTTCTGGGTATAACCCTTGGTCACTAGCCTAGCCTTGAAGGTCTGTACCTTCCCATATGCTCCCCTCTTCCTCTTGTAGATCTACTTGCAACCTATGGGTTTTACCCAATCAGGTTGGTCTACAAGTTCCTAGACTAAGTTAGAATACATAGAATCCATCTCCAGGTTCATGGCTTTGAGTCATTCCTCTTTGTCAGAATTATCTATTGTACTACGATATGTTAATGGATCATCTATACCATCGCTGGATGTGACAACTTGTGCCTCTCCAACCCAATGTAGCGATCAAGTTGTCGTACAACACTCCCACTGCGTCTAAGGGTAGATCATTCTGACGAACTTGCATCTGAATATCAGATGTCGAAGGTACTATGTATTTGTCAACTCTTGTTGACGATGATGTGCTGGTCGAACCATCCAGTAACTCCTCGAGTAACACCTTACTTCGAGGCTTGAACTCCTTCATATAGTCCTCATCTAGAAACGTAGCATTGTCGATACAAATACTTTGTTATCATAAGGACTATAGAAGAATCCACCCCTAGTCTCCTTAGGATAGCCTACAAATAGGCACACATGAGAACGTGGCTCTAACTTTGTAGTCTTATTTTTCAGCACATGTGCTGGACACCCGAATTTGCGGAAATATCGTAAACTAGTTTTACGACCATTCCACAACTCTAAAGGAGTCTTAGTAACAGACTTAGATGGAACTACATTAAGGATATGCATTGCGGTTTGCAGTGCATATCCCCAGAATGAACTAGGTAGTGAGCTATAACTAAACATAGATCTCATCATGTCTAGTAGGGTCTGATTTCTCCTCTCTGCAACACCATTTTACTGTGGTGTTCCAGGCGCTGTAAGCTGGGATACTATCCTGTGCTCAACTAAGAATTCCTCGAAATCTCTGTCGAGGTATTCTCCTCCACGATCCGTTCATAGAGTTTTGATTGTCTTAGCTAATTGGTTCTCAACCTCAGCACGATACTCTTTGAACTTTTCAAAGGTATCTGATTTGTGATGCATTAGGTAAACATACCCATATCTTGAATAATCGTCAATGAATGTGACGAAGTATTCATAACCATCTTGGGCTTTTACATTCATCGGTCCGCAAACATCCGAATGTATTAGCTCAAGTGGTTGACTGGCTCTTATACCTTTTCCAGTAAAAGGTCTCTTGGTCATTTTCCTTCTAAAAAGGATTCACAAACTGGTAAAGTCCCGAGCTTTAACTGGTTTAAGGCTCTGTTCTTTATCAATCTATCTATCCGGTCAATGTTAATATGACCAAGTCTTAGATGCCATAGATATGTGTCATCATGAAAAATCTTTGGCCGTTTAGTTTTAGGTTTCTCAACTTTAAATATTTTAGCGTTGAGAAGTGACCTACGTGTTAACGGTCTTAACACATACAAGTTATTTTCTGAGTTTCCTGTGCATATAGTTAATCTATTTCTACCAATAATAACCAAATTACTATTAAAAGAAACTGAATAACCATCATCCAAAAGTTTAGAAACAGAAATCAAATTCCTGCGAAAACCAGGAATGAATAACACATTGTTCAAATTTAAATAACTATTATTTGTGAAATTTAAACTAGAAACTCCCACTGCTTTTGTTGAAATGGCATCCTCTGTCCCGACCCTCATGATGTAGTCACCTTCAGCAAGGTCCCTCTATGAATCAAGTAGCTGCAAAGAAGAACAAACATGGTTAGTGGCTCCATAATCAATAATCCAAGCAGATTTATCATCCTCCACTAATAGAGATTCAATAACGAGTAAATCATATTTACCTGTTTCATTTTTCTCCTTCAGCTCAGCAAGGTATTTAGGACAATTCTTTTTCCAATGCCCATTCTTGTTGCAGTGGAAACATTTTCCTTTGGGCTTGGCATCCTTGGAGCATTCTTATTCTTCTTCTTCATGGGCCTTCCCTTAGCCTTCCCAGTGATTTTCTTCTTCATCTTTGCAGATTTAGAAGACTCGGCAACATTTGCCTCGGCACGGACTTACGAGGATCCACAAGCATGGACTCGTAATGGCTGAGCTCATTAAGCAGTTGGGTCAAAGTAAAAGTCAACTTGTTCATAACATAATTGCTCCTAAACAGCAGGAAAATCTTCGGAAGAGTTTCCATAATCATGGTCACTTGGCTACGCTCGACAATAAGAGCTCCATGGGTTTCAGTAGTGTTGAGATAGGTCATCATCCTCCAGACGTGCTCTCGGACTGATGTCTCATCCTTCATCCTAGCAGTCATTGCTGAGACCATGGCCTCATGAAGTTGACGCTCCGAAGGCTGCCCAAACATGCCATGCAATGACTCCATCATTTGAGATGCTAGAGCCATAGGTTCATGCTTTGCAACAAGAACCTCAGACATCCCTGCTAGCAAGTAGCAGCGGGCTTTCTCATTTGCTGCAACCCATTTCTAGTAGGTGTCGCGCACAGCTTGGCCAGTATTTCTGGCCGGCTCGGGAAGACTCTCCTCCGTCAGGACAAACTTTAGGTCTTCACATACCAGGATAGCGTTCATGTTACTTTTCCATTTAACATGGTTTTCTCCCGTTAATTTATCGTTTGAGAGTATGAAAATAATTGGAGAAACCATGGCTGAAAAATAAAATAAACATGCATTTAACATTCATTCATCGCATATTAAAATCATCAAATAATTTTGGTATAAAATTAAACATGATGCATGAACCATGAATAATGAATTAGAAACCTAAGAGAATTAATATGCCACGGAAATCTATCATCCCACAAGTAAGTGCCGCCGTAGGGTAGGTCAAGTACTTGCATGATAGATCGAGACAATCTCAGTTGATTTAATATATGCGGGAATAACTCTTAATCATATATTAAACAACTACCGTTATATTCGATTAAAGAATTTTATTAACATTTAATTATTCATTTGTGAGTGTTACCCGCCGTTTCGGGATTCTTGGACTTAACGAGTGAAGTGCCGCCGTAGTGTAGGTCAGTTCACAAGATACATCTATAATCCATATCCTCTCGGAATTCAAACATGATATTAACCCAAAATGGACATCATCCGTAGGGGACGAAAGCAAAGCCGTCTCGAGGCGCCTTTTGAATCTCACGTTTTCGAACTAACAACGGAGATCGCGGGATATACTATCGTATATCTCTCTCCCACTCACTATTTTAAAATTAAGGTTTCTATCTATTAAATATCTTTATTTTAACTAGTGTGGATAAATATATGTCGGCTAAATCATAACTTTTATTTACACTAGTTTAACATTAGTGACTTAATTAATTTTAACTCTTAAAATTTATATCACTAATTTTCCATTAGTCTCTACTAATATTATTACTCAATTAAACTAATTTAATTAGAGTGGTATTATTGACCTATTATATTTTAACTCTTAAGATACTAGAACACTAATAGGTTTAAAATTTTAAGAATCCTAAAAGGTCAATATTTGTATTAAACTATTTAATTAATCTTTGTGCGATATAAAATCCAATGGTACTTTGAATTGTATCCCGAGTGCAGACCATATTACCGTCCATTCGGATTCGGCTATGAAATTTATATCCGGGTTTCCATCCTATATACCAATGAAATTTATTATGCACTAATTAAGTCCAATATATTAGAATTCAAATGTTAAACCATAAATCCAATTAATCTAATTAATTGATTTCCAAGCATATCATATTCTAATTTAAACACTTTAAATTACATAAAATCATATTTTTATGTCTATAATGATAATGCATCTATAACATGTTATGACATGTAAAATGCAAGAGTGGACACCCTAAGCTATATAACATGTTATTCAAACAATTCGAAATAAACATACATATAACATAAAAATTATTTTGCATTGACCGGGCTCTTATTTTTCCTATACTATTCTAATTAGTACATAAGATTCACCAAGGCATTCATTGGTCTTCAAATCCCGCTTCAAAGTGGTGTTGGCTCCTTTTGCGACTTCGATGCTCCAAATTACAAAAATTGAAATTTTACATTGAAAAATAAAATTACAACAAATGTAAACAATGGCCTTATGGCCTTACATCCCAAAAACAAAACCAACCACAAAAATAAGAGCCGAAAAAATTTATGACCAATGCAAAATCCATTCATCACATGAAATAACAAAAATATTTATCATATGAATATTATATTGTGCCCACTCACCTAAACATGCATATCATATTTATAACACATATAAATATATAAAAAAAAAACAGAAACTATAAATTAAAAAATGAAGGGTTAAGAACACTTTTCAACCTCGCTCTTGATGCCAATTGTAGGAAACGCTTTCCTCGCGCAACGGAAGCGTCTTGAGGCACACGGATCGGACTTGAAATTTTTTTCTGTTTTCTCTTTCTTTAGCCGAATGCAACCAACAGGTATACTGAAATTTTGCTTCTGTTTCAGATAAGATTTCAACCCCGGAATTCCCCTGAAACAGTCCCCAAACAGCCCCCAAACAGCAGTGAAATATTGGACTGTTTTTGACCCGTTACACAACTGAACTGCACACAAATCAGCCCCTGATTTTTGTGACCAGCAAGGATATTTCAAGTCTGATTTTTCACTCAAAAATCAGTCCCAACACAGCCCCAAAATGTCCCCAAGTGTTTCCCAAAATTTCGAATTAAAACAAAAACAAACGAAACCCCGAAAACCCCTTACAATATGCGGCATTGAGGCTAGTCACCCTTTCACTGCCGTGGATCAATAAAAGAAGGAGAAGATGAATATGATTCAACACCATGAGGTCTTCCGTGCTATGTCTCACAACCAACGGAAACAAGTGTGGGCTTGACTCACACAAAAATTATCCCTAAACTATTTAGAGATTTTGTCACACAAAATATTTTGTTTTTCTTATTCTTGTTCTTCAATGGAATTTCTCAACTTTTGAGAGAATGGTGAAGAAGAAGAATGAGGCTAGGGTTTGAAAGAATCAGTGAGATCCAAAAGAAGATCAAATTTTCTTTATATACTTAGGTTAAATTGTTTCCAAAAAACAAAGCAACAAAACCCTCCCCTTTAATGCTAGAATCGGCCAAGGTAAGAATTTCCTCTTTAATTTTTGTAACATCAATCAAGAATTGAATGACAAAATAAATTACAAAAATTAAATATGCAATTGCCGTTACAAATACATAACTTCCAAAGCCATCAAAGAAAACTTTCCTTTTCCTCCATGCAAAATTCGGCAATAGCATTATTATAATATTAATTTTGAAACACTAATATTAACTTTCCATAAAGCCAATATATGTTACAAAATTAAATATTTAATTAATCTTTTGAAAGTCATAACTTCCAAACTAATACCAAGGGTTTCTAAAACCCATAATCATGAAATTATAATAATGGCCTTCCATTAAATTACATCTAATATAATTTAATAATTAATAATAGACAATTATCATATAATCATTTATTATATAAACCATATATTAACTTTTAATATATAGTCCTAAGTGTGACAAATAATATTATTAATCATATTAATAATATTTATACATATGTGAGTATATAATTGGACTATCCCATTATACTAAATCCGCTATAGTATATTGAGCTAGCACGGTGACCAAATGGACCTACGGTTCCGAGCTCCAATAATCTTGAAATATTAATTAAGCTCTTAATTAAATATTTCGAATTATTAACTCCGGATTATTCCACTAAAACCCGAAGTTGCACTCTCATTGCCGTAGATGATATATAAAGCCGAACCAAGTCGGTGTCCATCGATATAGTCATTACATATAGATTAACCCTTCACGAGTATCTCGTAATTAGAGTCGGGTCATAATTTCTGTTATACCCCTCTAATTATTTTTACCTTAAGTGCCATTGATTCTCTAATGAATGATTTATTCATAACGATTATGAATTTTGATCTTCTATTCGTAATAGAAAGACTTGAGCGCTCTAACCGTTCAAGTACCGAATCAACCCTTAAGAAAGATACTCCTCTACTTCTCGCAAGAGGAGTGAACTCCATGTCTAAGTAAAACGTTCCCAGCTACACAACAGACCATGCCCCCAAAGTACGTAACTATTGGTCGGGACTGCTACACCAACCTCACCTTTGTAAATCAACGGACATAGCCTACAATGCAGGAGTTCGTAATACACTCAGGATTAGGATTAATCCATATATGACCATCTAGTAGATCGATAACTTTCTTTGATTAACGGATATTATAAGAATGTCATTTTCATTTGGGTCCAGTCCTATATGATCACATCATACAAGGTGCCTCCATTCTCATGTCCCTACATGAACGATCCCGGATCAAAGTCGCCAAACAAATATAGAATGGACGGCAGCTATAGATAAAACGCAAACAAAGTACCCACTTTGTTTGCTCTCTATGGACTATTTAAGATTACTAACTTCAGATTTAAATCCTCTTGTGTATGACACTCATACACTAAGTCTAAAGGCACATAAGTAATCTAGGGTATTAATATGATTTATAATATGCGAAAATTAAACAAACAATTGAAAAATGAATAATGCATCATTTTATTTCATATCATATAGAAACTGTTTACATTACATGTAGCTCTAGGGCATTTATTCAACAGAGACTACTACTTTCAGATTGAGTTCAGATGATGTATTACTTTTTGATGTAAAGTTGTGTACCACCTACCGAAGCACTCAAACATGAGATTTTGGATGAAGCTCATGATGCCCCGTATAATATGCATCCTGGGAGCACCAAGATATATCAGAATCTGAAGAAAACATACTGGTGGTCGGGAATGAAGAGAGAGATTGCAGAGTTTGTATCTCGTTGCCTGGTTTATCAGCAGGTCAAGGCAGAGCATCAGCACCCAGCTGGACTATTCCGGTCTCTACCTATACCTGAGTGGCCATGGGAAAACATTGCGATGGATTTTGTAGTAGGGCTACCGAGGACACAGAAAAGTTACGATGCAATTTGGGTGATAGTGGACCAATTGTCTAAATCTGCGAATTTTCTACCGATTCGAGTTACGTGGGGACCATAGAGGCTAGCAGAACTGTATGTGGAGTAGATTATGCGGTTACATGGAGTACCGACATCGATTGTATCATATAGAGATGCCAGATTTACTTCTCATTTTTGGCAAGGTTTCCACAAGTCAATGGGGTCGAAGATTACTATGAGCACAACATTTCACCCTCAGACTGACGGGCAGTCGGAGCGGACTATTCAGACATTGGAGAATCTGTTGAGATCGTGTGTATTGACTTTTGCTGGAGGATGGGATGCTCATCTACATTTGATAGAGTTTGCCTACAATAACAGTTTCCTGACTAGTATCGGTATGGCTCTGTTTGAGGCATTGTATGGGAGGAGGTGTAGGACTCCTGTTTGTTGGGACGAGGTTGGAGATAGACAAATCCATGGTTCAGACTTAGTAAATATGACATCTAAGAGGATCGGACTGATTCGAGCTAGACTGTTGGAAGTGCAGAGTCGACAGAAGAGTTATGCTGACAAAAGAATAAAGGATATTGAGTTCCAAGTGATGGATAAAGTCTTCTTGAAAGTCTCCACTTGGAAATGAGTATTGAGATTTGGCTGGAAGGGAAAGTTAGCACTGCGCTATATTGGTCCTTATGAGATATTGGAGAGAGTGGGCAAGGCGGCATATCGTCTGGCATTACCACCGGAATTAGAAAGGATTCACCACGTATTTGATGTATCAGTGTTGAATAAGTACGTACCAGATCCTACTCACATCCTGGAGAGCCAACCGGTCGAATTGAGTGAGAATATGACTTATGAAGAAAAGCCCGTGAATATTGTAGAACGGAAAGTCCAAGAGTTGAGATCCAAACAGATCCCCCTTATAAAGGTCATGTGGACTAATCATCACATACAAGAGGCGACTTGAGAAGTAGAACAGGACATGAGAGAGAAGTATCCAGAGCTATTCGAAGATTGAGAAATTTCGAGGAAGAAATTTTTATAAGGTGTGTAGATTATGAGACCAAGTCTCTTACTTTATTTAATTTAAAATTGAGTTAATGACTTATCCTTATCTCTCACACTCCCATGTCCCCTCCAATTCTCCCCCAACTTAGCAACCACTAACCACAACTCCTAATAACACTCAACTTCTTTTACTATAAATTGAAACTAAACCTAATATATTCCTTTAATGTGTGTGTTGCTGTGAATCAATTGAAAGTGAAAAATATATTGAATTCTATAGATCATTTGAACAGTTAGAGAGAGAAACAGATGCGTAGAGAGAGAAAACGAAACCAGAAGAGAGAGAAAGTTGAGTAGGAGAGAGAAAGGGTCGTTCGACGTCTTCCGGCCATCTTTTTCGGAAAGTGACCACATCTGGAGAATACCCTCGACGAGACGAATCCAACGTTGTTGGACCGCTACCGTAACTCCTCCGCACGCGCCCTCACGCGCTCCCACGCATCGCCTCACAGCCGCTTCACGCGCCCCACGCGCCGTCGTGCATGAATGACACCTTATGGACCAGAATCTTCCCCTCGTCGAGATACGTGGGTTAGACACCTCGTTTGCCCAATTCGGACATTCGGTTGTCGAGAAACGAGCCAAGAACCGAGAGTTAACGCCGTTCGATCGTTCATCGGTGACCACCGAGCATCCGCCATTACCACCACTGCCGTTGTTATCCTGGTGACGTGTTCTGTTAGTTGATCACCTCATTATGAAATTTTGAAGTCGTTAGAGCTCGATACGTTATATTTTACAATTTTAGGGGTGTATTTGTAAGATTTTGAGAGTTTTAGACTTATACATAATTTGACATGTTTGGAGACCTTAATGTATGAATTCTGATTTTTAGTGAGTAATAAGTGATAACAATACAAATTTTGGGTATAAATTGTATGCTTGTACTACGAATCAGAGTATTTGAGTATTATGTGATTTTGAGACGAGTTGATGGATGAAATGCGATGAGATGTGTTGTATTGGATGTTGTGTGAGATTGTTGTTATGCTGCCGGATTTAGTATGATAATGGTCAGATATGTGAGATTATGCGAGATTACCAGAGACGTGTGGTTCAATCCCCCTATTGCACATTTATGCAGGATTATATGGTGGGAAACATTGGGGGTAAGAGAGAGACTCTCCCAATGGTTTCAATCCATTATTATACCGAATCCGGATAGCAAACATTGTTTGATTGAGATGTGTTGTTGTGAGTATGTTTTTCCTGAGTTAGCTTTTATATATATTAACTGTTGTTTTCATATATTCATTATTATCTATATATATATATATATTTTGTTGGTGAGGTCATGTTGAGAGTATGAATGTTTTTACTTACTGAGCTCTTTAAGCTCACCCCCCATTTCCCAAACATCCCAGGTAGTTCGCCGACGCATCAGTAGCAGTATCAGTACCAGAATTTGACTCGTTTGCCACAGCCGTCAGTCAGGTTGATCCATACATTTCTTTGGTTTTTGAGATAGGATATTTAGGTAAACTTTCATGTTTTCAGACACTTTTGGTGTAAACATTTATTTGAGATTATTAAATTGTATTTTATTGAATATTATTTTTCTTTGTGAACTTTTGGTTCAGTTGCATGACATATAGGTGCTCGAGCTGAAGTGGTTCGCGGACCCCTTTCTAGGGTTGGGCCCGCTCTAGGGAGGGGGTCGTGACACTTTCAATTCATAATTTTGTAGTTTCCATTAAAAGCCATATGTAATTTTATTCAAAAACAAGATTGAAGTGGCTGAGTGGCCATGCTGCTACACTTCTACTGGCAATGATGTTTTGAAAATTCTATTTATACCATATGCTCTGTAAATATATGACTAAGATTAGACCCGGCCACGGTTCCGGTTCGGAATCGAAACTGAACCGGAAGGAACTGGACGGTTTCGGTTCGGGAATCAGAATCAAAACCGATTCCGTACGGTTCGGTTGGGATTCCACCATAGCCGAACCGTTGGAACCGGACTGTTCAAACCGGAATTTAAGTTTTTATTTTATTTTTAATTTAATAAAATTCAAATAAATAAATTTTTTTATTATATTTATTTGCTAATAATATCCAATTATAAATTTCTTTAAAATTCGATTTCTATTATCAGAACCGTCCGGTTCGGTTTCGATTCCCGTTTCCACATTCTTGTGGAATCGGAACCGAACCGAAATTATCCGATTCGATTCCGATTCCACGAAAATATAACCGGAACCATCTGATTCGCTGGCCAGCTCTAGCTAAGATTCCTTTGAGAGTCATGAATAATGAAACTTTTTGTTAACCCATTTTTTCCCCTAAAATCATCACTTAGACCAAGAAAATCAGATTGCATACAAGTCGATATAACGTAAGATTTCGAAATTGGATATAAAAGATTGACAAGTCTCAATAAAGTAAAATAAAAATTGGGTAGCAATTATTGTTGGTAAAGGTTGATGACTTTCCTTGAAACAAATCAAGATTATTGAATTATTAGCACCTAATAGAGGAAGAACGGTCATGGAAGATAACGACCAATCGCTTGATTGGCGAATCATATTATAAAAAAAAATTAAGGAAAATAAATTTATCTGAAAATGATATATTCATATTCGAATTATTTAATAAACGAATGATAATATTATGATTCATATTCAATTCGTATTTGAAAGTATAATTGAGTGTCTTACCCGTTAATACTCCAACGTTAAAGTTAGTTTCCTTCGATATGAAAGATGATGGTTTTTGAAAATGAAGTAAATAAAAAATAATAATTTCTTTTATTGTGAGTGAAAGATTTTAGAAAATGTTTCTTTTCGATTAATTGACCAGACCCTTCTTAGATCTGTCAATCTTATTTTTATAGTCTCAATACTTCATTATAGGTTGTGGATTTGACACTGTAATGTTAATGTCAAGTGCATATTTGATTTGTCATGCTCTATTGTTGCATGTTTAGTTTATTGGAATATGATTATGTAATTAACTTCAATCATGCAATGTGTTTACATGTTAATATAAGTGGGATATAATTAAATTCTACTAACTTAGTCATTTTGCAGTGTTATTGGAATTTGGTAAATGATTTCCAGTTCTTATTTGAATTTATCATGGTGTTAATTTTATTCTGGAGGATTACCATTCCGTATTTCCGAAGTGAATTCTTTTCAGAGTAAAAGTGTTTCGGAGGATATTATTCTAAAGGATTACCATTCTAGATCTCTGTAGCGAATTGTTTCCGCAGTAAAAGTGTTCCGAAGGATATTATGTTGGCTATGTGGATGCCGGTTTTCGTCCGAGGTCCACAATCAAGAATCTGTAGATTGGGGGCACTAGCGAACTTGCAAAACAAAGGTAGAATGAGCGGGGAGTACTGCCCACCGGTGTGGTGAAAGTCGTAGGCTCTCCGACGCTCAAGTCAGTGATGAGGACGAGCAGAAAATAAGGAAGAACAAGGCTTGATGTTACCTTAATCTCCGTCTGTTTGCCGTGAGGGCGGTGGGTTTGTGTTTCGAGGATGAGATGCTAAGAAATCTGAAATGTCAATATATCCCTCTCCAAGCCAAAAACTCTCTTTTTATAAGCCCTTTGAAGTAGGCTCATTCATTCTTTTGTCTGTTGGACCCCCTGTAACGGTCAATTTAATGGAGGAGTTATGAGTTTAGGCGTTTTCTGATTTGGTAACTGATGAGTCTGTTAGTTATTTTGATCTGGTCTCTTATTGAAGATGGGCTTGGGCTTCTGAGGTCTTTTGGTCCAATATCGATTTTCAAGCTGGGCTTATTAGAGGGTTTCGGGTTTCTGGCTTTGTGGTTGGTCCAGAGATGAAATGTTGATCTTACCATTGGGCCTAAATTTGGCCTGTACAAGTTATATGCCCTAGATCCAATATGGATAAATATGTAATTTTATATTATTGCATTGATTAATAAAATTTTACAGTTTATTTATAAGTATTGTCCATAAGTAATTTTGATTACTTGTAAAATAAAGTCATTATAATGACGATTACATAAATTAAATTAGTTTAATTTATGAGATCCAGTCATTCTTAAATATTATTGATCGTAGGATTATCAATACATGATATTGATAGATCCAGTTTAGATCGGCATGTGTTATGTCTGCTTCCTTATCGAAGGAAGGTAGTTGATCTCATAAGCTACTAGTGAAAGTGTTCACTTAGTCTAACATATGGATGCTTGTTGGAGAACAAGTAAATCGAACTGACCCGTTTGAGAACTCATATGGAGTGTTATCCACATGTCTATGGGATTTCTCTTCTTAACGATAGTATGAATGATCCTTAGACTTGAGGTCTTCATGGTACTTGTATGTGGATCATAAATGCTTTGACATTACACATTCGTAGTCCATAACGAGATTGCACATAGGGTAATGATTGGGCAATATGAAAAGCATATGAATGTAGTGAGTGATCAATAAAGGATTCGCCGCTCTGGATAACAAATAGTCGATATCCCAAGAGGCGCAATTTGACATAAGTGATAATATGAGTCCATGGTCATGGCGAGTTCTGAAAGGAGTTTCAGAAACCCTAAATATATATTATCAGCTTAAGTCAATGTTCTAATAGTCATGATTTAAAAGAGTAGACATTTTCCATACTCTAAAATCATTGACGGGATATGTATGAGGCGAAAAGATTGCATCATATGGTAATCGTATACGGAATAAGTTTCACTAAAGTTATTATTCTGTCTTAATTGGGGGTCATGATGCATTGCTAGATGCTGCTCTTGATCTATGTAAATTAGTTTCTTAGTTAAGGAGTTAATTGGGGATAAATTAATTAGATTAATTTATCGAGACTTATGAAGTCTATAACTATCTCCATTGCCAACATAATAAAGAACCTAATAGGTCACACACTTTAAAGTATTGAGGAGTTAATGATAAATAATGTAAATTGAAGTTTTAGGACTTAAATGTTAACTTCTTAAACTTTGGGGTAAATTCATAATTTCAGAAATTATAAATAAAATTGGAATTCTGGAAATTTTAGGGCCAAAGTGCAAATATGGAAATTATGGACTGTTTTCATAATTTTCAAAAGTACATGGATCATTTTGTAATTTCAAAAAAATATAGGGACTGAAATGTAATTTAGCAAAGTATTTGTATTAAATTATAATTTCAAATTTATAGTATTCTAATTTGATTAGGATTGATAAATTTAATTTAATTTAATTTAATTAAATAAAATAAGGATAATAGTTGTTTATTTATGATGTATTAAAATTCATATTTTAATAGGATTTAATCATATCCTAATAATTCTAATTTGATTGGAATTAAAACAACTCAAATAAAAAAAAAACTATCAAATAACCCATTGACATTAACGTGAAAAACAAAAAAAAAAATTTTGAAGAAAAATTTGAAAAGCTATTCACGTGAGAAAAAAAGAAATTTGAAAGGAAAATTTTGATTTTTCTTTAAATAAAGTTTTTTTATATTCTCAATATTCCATAAACCCTAAAACGAGTTGTTGATGGTGTTTTTAGGCGCTACAACATTTAAGACAGCACGACAAGGACAAAAGGGTAAATTCTCTCTCTGGTTGAGATCATGTAGCCGACCCGACCACAACATGCGAAGACCGACCACTTTGGTTCAGATGACCGAGCACTATAGAGGTCGACAGGAACACTCTCAGCATAAAAGATTGTCATGGCCGACCTCATTAAGACCGACCAGACAACGGGCCGTGTTCAAGACAACATCACCTCATTCTTATGGATAAGATAAGAAAGATATCATACTCTCGCAAGGAGAAGGAGTCAGAATCCAAAAGGGAATACGGAAGAAGAAAGCATTACCAGATCAGGAAACCATACAAGAAGGGGAGATTGAGTACAAATAGGATTCCTTATGCAAATAGGAGTCTGATTTCTGTATTATTATAAATAGGAGGGTAGAGCATGTGTAAAAGACATCTGAAAATCATCACAAGAGTGAGGGATTAGAATCATAAAGCTCTGATTTGTAAAAGAAAAGAAGAGACCCGAGGAGTGTATTTGAGTAATAAAAGAGTATCACCCTGTTCTTGTCCGTGGACGTAGGTCGGATCTCAAAATCCACCGAACCACGTTAAATCACCTTGTCTGATTGGCGTATTTTCTTGTTTTCCGCTAAGTTTGCTTTTGGTTTCCCGCATAACCAAACAAATTCACAGTTGGAGGAGGATTGCCTCGGAGGTGATATTCCCGTATTACCCTGAGACCAAAATCCACCGTCAACAGTTGGCGCCGTCTGTGGGGAACTTCACAAAAAGCAGTTCACGTGATAAGACAAATGGCGGAAGGCGGAAATCACCAATCAGGAGGTCCGGCAATGGACTGGATGAAAAAGATGGAAGATAGCATGAGGTCTATGATGGATCGACTAGAAAGAATGGAAGGAGCAAACAATGAGAAACCTGAAACCGGGGCCGGCCAGAAGAGGAAAGAGAGGGAAAAATGGAAAAAAGTAGTAGATATAAGCGAAGACGAGGGACCCAGAAAGAAAGGCCTCTATGGGATAAGATCTGAAGTGGTAGGAAAAGAACCACGATCAGAGGACACATGGGAAGAAGAAGATGAGGAACAATCACCCGACCCCTCCTCCGACAGATTTTACAACTCCGAAAGGGAGGATAGAAAGTACCACGAAGACGGACATGAGACCTCCGAGCTTAAGGAACACCGCGCCCGGAACGACAGGAGAACAGAAGGACACAGAAGGCGACACGGGGGCACAGCCCGTGAAATAAAATCTTGGTTGAGAAAAGAGATGACCAGATGGGAAGAAAGCCTCAAGATCGGCGCAGGAGACACCCGAGGCGAGGAAGAGGGGTCTCCCCTTACAGAAGAGATAAAGTCAGCACAGTTCCGAAAAGATTTAACATGCCGACCATGGCACCATACAAAGGCCACTCCGACCCAAAATCCCACATTGAGAATTTTGTCCTCCTGATGGAAGTACAGGGGGGGGGGCGGGGGTAAAGGTACGCCGTAGCAAAGTATTTCCCTTAACTTTAGGTGGGTCTGCCATCATATGGTATAGAAGTCTGGCCCGGGGAGCATCCAGAGCTTCTCCCAGCTTAAGAAATCGTTTATCCGGCACTTCAAAGGAGCATGCACCCTAAAAAAAACAATAGGAGAACTAAGGCTCATGAAACAGGGAGACGACGAGACACTGAAAAGCTTCATTGAAAGGTACCACAACACCGTACTCGAGGTCGGAGGGTACGAATCCCAAGAAGCCCTGGAAAGTCTGAAGGGGCCCTAAGGGTCGGGAAACTATGGACCCACCTGAGGATCCATGAGACACCAGACTACGCTACCGTACTAGAGGTAGCCATGAAGTACGTCATACTAGAAAGTGAGGAAAAAGTATCCCGGAGGGGGACAACCACCAGAGAAAGAATGACAAGGAGGGAAGACCACCGACGACCGGAAAGAGAATTCCGGAAGTTCAATCCGAAACACAGAGAATTCAAGCCACTGCACCGGGACAATCAAGAGAGAAGAGCGCCGACCCAAGTAAACCACGTGGTCAGGGAAGATGCATACATTCCCCTAAAAAAACCACTGGGAGAAATTGTCATGGAGATCCAGGGGAAATGCCTCTTAGTGGAACCCGACCAAAGGAGGTTCCCCCCGGATAGAAGGAACCAAAAGGCTTATTGCATACACCACAACTCCAGAGGACATGCAACGGACGGATGTAAAGATCTGCGAGAACAAATGGAGGATCTAGCACGAAACGGGTATCTGAACAAATACATTGACCACAAGGTTATGACGACCAGACAAAGAACATGTGGCCGCCAATTCAACTGAAAGAGGGCAGTTTGTCCCCAAAAACATAAATAAAACTTTCTCCTTTCAAAAGAAGGTTCTCGGCCGCTTTCTTAAAACATAAATAGAAAGACCTACTCAAAAACCGGGGACAAACTTAGCACCTAAATACAAAAAGAAACGACCAAGCAATAAAGACTTGGGCAGCTCGGGGCTTGACCTTGCCCCACCAAGGTCATTCAGTTACCCGGCTCGGGATCGGGTTACGTCCCACCGAGTCATGCACGTTGGTCTGAGGACAGAACACTCCCTCAGAGCCAAGTACGTCTTTCGACTCGGGGTTGGATTGCGTTCCGCCGAGGCCCCTTCATTAATCAGCTCGGGGATGGATTTCGTTCCGCCGAGGCCATATTCAGCTCGGGGTCGGGTTACGTCCCACCGAGTCATGCATATTGGTCTGGGGACGGGACATTCCCCCAGAGCCAAGTACCTCTTTCAGCTCGGGGTCGGGTTACGTCCTACCGAGACATACTCATTAGTCTGGGGATGGAACATTCCCCCAGAGCCAAGTATCTCTCTAGCTCGGGGTCCTCAGGGACATACCCGATGTAATGGATCTGTGAGAAGCATAGCACAGGGATGGATGATACCCCTGTAGCGATTGCTTACTCCAGTGTTACCGAACATAAGGAGGAACATGCCCTTAAGGTGTCGAACACTCTTCTGATCCTCACCTGCCCGATGTAATGGATCTGTGGGAAAGCATAGTACGGGGGATAATGACACCCCTGTGACGATTGCTAACTCCAGTGATACCGGGCCTAAGGAGGAACATACCCTTAGTATCCCGGACACTCTTTGATCCATTCATCATCCGGATCCGCGTGAGGCACAGCACGGGGAGGCGTATACCCCTGTGGCGTGTGCCTACTCCAGCGTGGTAAGGAGGAGCTCTCATACAATACACAGGCTCCCGAGCGAACCGACGTGTAGAGGATGTGCCCTTACCGTTCATACGCTCTTCTGATCCGAATCCTGGTTCGCCGGGACACTGAATTGAAAGATTCAGATTTGTGTTTTGGAGGCCTCGGGCAGGACGCTGTTTCGAGGCATCCGTGCTGTTGTTTACACTTGTGAAAAGTTTTACTTTGGGACAAGTGCTAAGTCACCCCCACCTTTTGATTTTACTTTCAAAGGTTTTGTTTTTATTTTTTCGCCGGCCTGGCAGAGGGACGCCCATGCCAGATTCGGTAGGGCTTCAAAGGTTGATTCACTTCCCTTCTGAATAAGTCCCAGGGATTAATCGGCTCGGGTCTGGATTTCGTTCCGCCGAGGCCACTTATTTATTCGGTTCGGGGCTGAATTTCATTCCGCCGAGGCCGCTTGGTTATTTAGCTCGGGGTCGGGGTACATCCCACCGAGTCAGCCCTTCGGACTGGGGACATAACATTCCCCCAGGTCCAAGTGCCTTTCTCAGCTCGGGGTCGGGGTACGTCCCACCGAGTCAGCCCTTCGGACTGGGGACGTAACATTCCTCCAGGTCCAAATGCCTTTCTCAGCTCGGGGTCGGGTTACGTCCCACCGAGACCACTCATTTGGTTTGGGGAGGTAACATTTCCCCAGAACCAAGTGCCTCACACAGCTCGGGGTCAGGTTACGTCCCACCGGGCACAAAAATATTTGAGAGAAGAAAAACAAATAAGGAAAACATGAAACACAAACAGATAGAAATATAAAGATAACATTAATATATGTGTTAATGTATGTGTACATAGGGCCCCAGTAAGGTTACCCTTTTTCATTCAGCCCGCACATGGGCAGAAATTTCTTCCTCAACTGGCTCAGGTGGCAGGAGGAGCGGCTCGGCATCAGGAGGAGGAGCTGCAGCTTCAACCTCGGCAGCAGGGAAGACCTCTGCTTTAGAGATAGGAGGAGGGACCTCAAGGCAGTCCTCGCCCGCGGCAGGAACCTCCGGTCTTTCTTCGTGAGGAGCCCCGGAAGCCGGAACAACCGAAATGGGGGCAGGATCCATCACCTCCTCAGGTAGAGAAGGGAGCCACTTCCGAAACTCCTCCTCGGAGATATCCCCCTTACAATAACTGATGGCCGCACAAATGGGGTCCATGTTCAGACTTGGCAGCACCATCGGAATTAAATCAGCACAATCACCAACGCCCTCAAGGCGGATAGCCTCCTTCTCGGCCTCAAGCTCACTCTCCCTCTTCTCAAGCTCGATCTCTCTCTCCTCGAGATCAACCTCTCTCTCCTCAAGCACGGTCTTCTTCCTCTCAAGACTATCTCGGGCCCGTGCAACCTCCTCGTCTTTGTTCTTCAACTTGGCCTCAGCACTTGCTACCTTCCCCTTCAAGACGCCAATCTCAGATTGGGCAACCTTCAGGTCCTCCCTAGCATTATCAGCAAGCTTCCTTTCCAGCGCAGCAGCAGCTTTGAGAGCCTTGTTCGCTTTGAAATTCTCAACAGCGGTCGCCTCAAGGTTCTTAATCACCTCCTCCCGGTCAGCTAGTTTTGCCTCCACTTCGGAGAGACGATTTTGAAGCCTCTGGGCCTGACCACCCTCGGATAGCAAAGTCAGAAGAAGACCTTTATTCTTGGCCATGAGGTAGTTGGCCTGCACGCAAAGAAGGAGAAATGAGTCAATACATAAAATAAAAAGAACCAAGAACCAAAAACCGAGAAGGGAAGTAGAAATACCTTCGCCATCTGAGAACTCATCTCAGTCACAACACCTTCAGGAGATACATCCTCATACCTCGAAACCTCCCCCGGGGGAATCACCTCGGCCAATTCATTGAATGCTGGCACTAAGTGTGAGGTAGCCTCCCGGATGCTTTCTCCCAAGTCATCCACCCCGAGGACCACAGGGCCCTTCCGTTTTCTGGAGGAGCCTTCAGAGGACTTCTTCCCCTACGAACGTCCTTCCTCTTAACCGGAGCAGCTCACTCCTCTCATTCCTCTTGAACCACCTCGGTCTCCTCGGTCCCGAACTGACGCCTCTTCTTCCTAAGAGGTTTCGGCGGACTGGCAAGGTGAGCAGATCCTGATGATTGCCCGCCAGAAGGTGAAGATAGTCCCCGAGCACTAGTTTGGACTTGTCCTGAAGATGTTTTCTCAGCAAGATCAGGCCGTGCCCGGGAAGTTGCAGCATTGGCGTGGCCGGCCTTCTTCATGGTACCGGCCAACTTCTCAAGAAACTTTGGCCTCTTCGACATACCTGCAAAAAAAAGAGGAAGAAAGAGAAATCAGGATCCGAGAACATCACAAAGACATCAAACACATAAACGAACAGGCAGCCAGCAGACCTCCACCAATCCGATCCGAGACCTCCGGAGGGACGGCCCGAGTAAGGCCTGAATCAATAAAAGCCGCATCATTAACCAATTTCCTCCAATGAGCAGCATACCCCCGAGCCCAATGTACCCGCCTCCGAACCTGATGAGAAACCTTGGGAGCATCTCGCCAACAAGCTGGGAGGAACCAGAGAAGTTAGAAAACCTAAAGAAACTAGAGAACAGGAACAAAGAAAGAATGAAGGGGCATTAGACTCCTAACCTCCAGCCCTGAAGACGTCCGGAACCGAGACATCCTCCTCAAACGATCTCAGAACCCGACCCCAGTCCCCAGTAGCCCAGAACCAAAGGTCCTTAAAATTCTTGTTGGAATCGGGGAGTTTTTGGACAAGGTTAGACGAGCTGTCATAAGCAGAGAGCAAGGTACACCCAAACCTGCCCAATGCCAAACCACATATATGCCGGCCAGAATCCTCCAACTATTTAAACTTAATTGGCAAGGGGCAATCTCCATCTCAGCAAGCATCCAAGCAAAGTAACGTTGCATCGGCAGACGTAGCCCAGCCCAAACTCGAAAAAAAGCAGGAAGAAGTGCCACCGAGCCCTCGTCAGGCTGGCTAGTACGATCCATTGGGCCGGGAACTTCAAGAGCAATGTCTATTGGGATGCTGTATTGTTGCCGCAATAGCGCCGGATCATCCTCGGTTATCTTAGAAGGACGGTTCATATCCAGAGCCGACGACCCAAGTTCTCCAGGCTCTGGGTCCTTCGAGGAACTCTCCGATGGTAGGAGTCATTTTCGATCTCAGAAGGAAGGAGGGGGTAGTGTCGAGATCTTCTACACTAGGCGCCCCTGAGCCCGAGGAGAGCTCTTCAGCAGGGGGAGTTGAGATTTTGGCAGGCCTTTCGGAGGAAGAAGAACTATTGTCAGACATCCCTGACACCCAGAAAAACAGAGAAGGGAGGAGAATCAGTCTATGAGGAGCTACCCACGGCGTCCGTGCTAAACTAGATAGGGAGTCTCTAAAAAGTGCCCTAAAGCAAGACCCAACAAAAACACAAGTCTCTCCCTAAGCAAGATAAACAAACAGAGTCACATCATACAAAAGAGGAGAAGTCGCTCAGAAGGCTTACTTTTTTTTTCAAAACAGCAGGTTGTACGGCGCGGCGGTGCCCGTTCCTTAGGTGCTCAGCAACGGAAAAGAAGAAGACCACGGTTCAGCTTCAAGATCACAGAGTTGAACGAATCGCAGAAAAATTCTCAGAAAAAAAAGGAGAAATTGCCGAAAAAATGGAACAGTGGAAGCCCCGTTTTCTTATAGTCGTGACTGGGACGCACATCGCCGTCGGTTTTGGCGGGAACCAGGCGGATGTTTGACAAGTGTCAAACATTAGAAGAAACCCTAAAGTCGATTTGATGGGCATTAAGAAGACATGACGTTGTACGTCTCGGGAAAGATGATTGAAACGGCAAAAAAATTTTTTTTGCATTCTGGGACGACTACCAGCAAAGACAATCGGCACACCCTCCTCATATAGTTCCCCGGTACCAACTCACATACTCGTTGGAAACGAGAACTATGGGACAGATTTGATGGTGTTTAGGCGCTACAACATTTAAGACAGCACGACAAGGACAAAAGGGTAAATTCTCTCTTGGTTTGAGATCATGTAGCCGACCCGACCACAACATGCGAAGACCGACCACTTTGGTTTAGATGACCGAGCACTATAGAGGTCGACAGGAACACTCTCAGCATAAAAGATTGTCATGGCCGACCTTATTAAGACCGACCAGACAACGGGCCGTGTTCAAGACAACAGCACCTCATTCTTATGGATAAGATAAGAAAGATATCCTACTCTCGCAAGGAGAAGGAGTCAGAATCAAAAGGGAATACGGAAGAAGAAGAAAGCATACCAGGAAACAAGAAAAGAATGGGATCATTTATCAAATGAGTCTGATTTCTTTATTATAAAGGAGCCCGTAATTCATCACAAGACGACAGCCGAAAGTGATTATTGATAATAAGGTTAAGTTCTGATCTCTGGACCACATGAAGATCACCAAGTAGTCCACGACATATCGCAGACGATTGAATCCATGACCGAGGTTTCATGTTAGGTTTAGACCAGACGTCGACAGCAGATAGAGGATTTGAAATCACACGGGAACGGACACTACCATCAACCTGATTTGATTCTATGGAGGACGATTCAATCACCGCACCCGAATATTTATGTAGAGATTTTACGAGAACTGATTTTTGTCTTAATCTAGCACGATGCATTCTTCTTATTCAAAGGTAAGGATCCAGAATGGAGTGATATTACTGATCCATAAGACATATAGCATACTAGAGTTAAGGAGTATTCACTAAAAGGAATCCGATCAATAGACAGCGATATAAGCAGTATCATAGAGCAAGCCAGACTCCATGACCAGTACCCAACACAAAGGGGAAGATTGAGTCAAATAGGATTCCTTATGCAAATAGGAGTCTGATTTCTGTATTATTTAAATATGAGGGTTAGAGCATGTGTAAAAGACATCTGAAAATCATCACAAGAGTGAGGGATTAGAATCATAAAGCTCTGATTTGTAAAAGAAAAAAAGAGACCTGAGGAGTGTATTTGAGTAATAAAAGAGTACCACCCTGTTCTTGTCACGTGGACGTAGGTCGGATCTCAAAAAATCCACCGAACCACGTTAAATCACCTTGTCTGATTGGGTATTTTCTTGTTTCCGCTAAGTTTGCTTTTGGTTTCCCGCATAACCAAACAAATTCACAGTTGGAGGAGGATTGCCTCGGAGGTGTGATATTCCGTATTACCCTGAGACCAAAATCACCGTCAACACGAGTCTCTTTTCTTAAGCTGGTACAAAAGAAAGACATTTACATAATATTGGATTTGAGAAATCCAAAATCCTTAACTCTCTGCTTTGTGTGTATACCGTTGGAGGCCAAACTTGTTGGTGGCTCTAAAGAATTCATGAGAATTACTTAAATGTTTAAGGTACGTTTTTATTTATGGTTCATAAATAAATATTACCATGAAACATGTAAATTAATTATGATATCGTATTGGAAATTTATGTTTAAAATTGAAAAATTTTAATTTTCCACCGCATATTGTATGCTAGATTTCTAACATATTATTCATATGATTATCATGTGACTCTTAACTGTAATATTTCAGAATATGATTTATTTCGTAGTTCAGAGACTTGACAACCTGCGTGTGTTACAATCATGTTACACATGTCTAAATATTATAGGACCTTCCTATGTTACAACAGTTCCACTAAGAAATCTTGTGGGGAAGTTTCTCTTATAAAATGACACGTGGCTTATATAAGTAGATTAATAGTTGAACACCTACGCTTATAACAAAAGAATGATCGTTTAGTCATGATATGATTCAATGGTTAATAGAATTATTAACAAATCATAAGCAAATTGAATCAAAATAAGATGGATTTGTTTTCAATTTGTATAAGAAACGAATCATAATATCATAATTCATATTCAAATCATATAATAAATGAATATATGTTTATTTTAACAAGGTTTAATGACATAAATTACCCCGTAATTGATTTAAATAAATTCATCGTAAACATATATGTATGAAATACGCAATTAACCCATCAAATTTAGATAATAATATTTTTTATGAGGTAACTTCTAGAACCTTAATTGCAAATAACAACAACTAGTAAAAAAAAATTAATGAAAGAATTATAAACCAATAAAGAAATTACTGAGCTCAAATTCATATTGTTTCATTTAATAAAAAAAATGAATTAATTTATTTATTAAATGAATCATTTTTTTAATACAAGATTTATTACATTAGAGTCTATTGAATTAACTAACACATTAAAATAACTGAAATATCTTTTAATGTTGCTTCATATTCATATAATGTTTAATAATGCTGATGATACTCTTACTGAAAGGGACACCAAAGAATTGAGCCACGAAAATAACAAAAATTTTGGAAAATTTATGCCAACCGGAAAATATTTAACGTCATTGATTGAATTTAGATTTCATACAGTTGCCATGGCGATATGACATTCTATTCGGGTTGAGTTATATCACTTTTATACTGGAAAAATAATAAATCATGAGGTATGGATTACAATCGAGATATTTTATCCATAATCGATCCCGTTTCGTTCCATCTCGATTGTGATTCGATATGAAAATTTATCTCTTATTGTGATAAAACACACACGATAGAGGTGAATTGAGAGAAAACTCTTCTTTATTTCTCACTAAATAAAGAATTACAAAGCAAAACTTTACAAAAAACTCTTACCATTTTACTCTTATATTCTCACATTTGTGATGATTACAATTGATCAGAATGCTCAAATTTATAGTGCCCAAAATATGTGTGAATAGTGGCACACGTCTTGGCCAAAAACGTGTAACGCGTTTTTGTAGTTGGTTGGCGTCGGTGCATGATATGCATGCTTTCGGTGCCCTTTGTCCTCATGCAGCATGCGAGCTGCTTGCTGTTTTCAACAAATCTCCCCATCGGTGAAGATTTCCCTAAAATCTGAGCCGATCATCAATCATCCAAACCCGGATCCTCAAAAGGATCCACCCCTGGCTGCATCTGTATGACTGCCTACGTACCCTGAGTTGGGATCAAGTCAATCGTAGTTCTCTGTATCTCCTCACTCTGACTATGTGGAGAGTTTTATCATCTCGGCTATGGCACGACAGATTTTAAGCTTCTCCTTCGGTAAAATCTTGGTGAACATATCAGCACCGTTGTCGTCGGTGTGAATTTTCATGAGTTCTAACAGCTTTGAGCTCATGACGTCCCGTATCCAGTGATACCTCACATCAATATGTTTTGACCTCGAGTGAAATGTGGAATTTTTACCAAGGTAGATAGCACTCTGGCTATCGCAGTACAAAATGTACTTCTCCTGCTTGAAACCTAATTCCTGAACGAATGTCTTCATCCACAGCAATTCCTTGCAAGCTTCTGTAACTGCAATGAATTCCGCCTCTGTTGTAGAAAGTGCAACACATCTCTGCAACTTTGACTGCCATGCCACAGCTCCTCATAAGAGAGTAATCAGATACCCTGAAGTAGACTTTCGGGTATCCACATCTCCTGTCATATCTGAATCGGTGTAGCCCATCAACACTGGCTTGTCGCTGTTTCCAAAACATAATCTCATCTTGGATGTGACTCAAAGATACCGCATAATCCATTTGATAGCATTCCAGTGTTCCCGTCATGGGTTTGACATAAACCGGCTGACCAATCCAACTGCGTGTGCTAAGTCTGGCCTCGTGCACACCATGGCATACATGAGACTTCCCACTGCTGAGGTGTATGGAACCTGTTTCATTTCCTCATTCCCTATCTCAGTAGAGAGACTCTGTTGTGTACTTAATCTAAAGTGGGTAGCAAGAGGAGTGACAACCGCTTTAGCCTTGTCCATCTGAAATCTCTGAAGTACTTTCTCGATGTACTCCTCATGTGACAAGTATAATCTTCTGGCTTTTCGATCACGACCGATCCTGATGCCAAGAATCTGTTTAGCTGACCCTAAGTCTTTCATCTCAAAAGACTTACTTAGTTGCTGCTTCAAATTATCAATCATCGATTGATTCCGGCCAACTATCAACATATCATCTACATACAGTAGTAAGATGATAAAGTCATCGTCAGAAAATTTCTGAACGAAAACACAATGGTCTGAAGTGGTCTTTTTGTATCCATGCTCCCCCATAACTGACTTGAACTTCACGTACCACTGTCTCGGTGCCTGTTTCAAACAGTAGAGGCTTTTCCTGAGTCTGCACACATAGTCCTTTTTTCCTTTGACTCTGAAGCCTTCTGGTTGCTCCATGTAAATTTCTTCTTCCAGATCTCCGTGAAGAAATGCGGTCTTGACATCCATATGCTCAACTTCCAGGTCGAGGCTTGCTGCTAAGCTGAGTACCACTCTGATGGATGACATCTTCACAACTGGAGAGAATATTTCATCAAAGTCAATGTCTTTCCTCTGATTGAATCCCTTGACAACTAGTCTGACTTTGTATCGGGGTTGTGAAGTGTGCTCATGTTGCTTCACCCTGTACACCCATTTATTCTTCAAAGCCTCTTTGCCTCTTGGCAATTTCACCAACTCAAAAGTGTGATTGTCATGCAAAGATTTCATTTCATCTTGCAAGGCTTCCTCCCACTTTTCATTGTCATCTGTTTCCACAGCTTCCTGGTAGCTCTCAGGTTCTCCCCCGTCAGTAAGCATCACATACTCATATGCAAAGTATTTCGTTGAAGGTCGCATTTCTCTGTCAGACTTTCTCTGTGGAACTGTTGGTGTAGCTTCTGGTATTGGTGGTTGATCATGATCATCATCTCTGGGAGCTTCATCACCTGTACCCTCATGTCTGGGAACCTCATCTTCAACTTGTACTGGCACTGGTGTATGAGGTTGTGGAATTGTCTTCATCTCCTTTCTGATATCTTCTATGGTCTGGTTTTTAACAAAGACAACATCTCGGCTTCTGACAATCTTTTTCTCCACATGATCATACAATTTGTAGCCGAAATCATCCTGACCATATCCAATAAAGACACATTGTCACGTTTTTGCATCAAGCTTGGATCTCTCGTCCTTTGGGATGTGTACAAATGCTTTGCACCCAAAGACATGCAAGTGTTCATAAGACACTTCTTTACCTGTCCATGCTTGGTTAGGAATATTACCTTTTAGTGCGACCGCTGGGGACATGTTCAAAACATATACTGTTGTGTTGAGTGCCTCCCCCCAAAATATCTTCGGCAGCTTGGCTTGTGACAGCAAGCTTCTGACTCTTTTCGCACAAGGTTCTGTTCATCATCTCAGTTAGGTCAGTCAGTTGATGTGTCTTCGGAGGGTCGTTTGATATCGGATTCCTTGCATCTTGCAGTATTGATCAAACAGACCTCTGTATTCTCCATCATTGTCTGTTCTGATGCATTTGAGTTTCTTACTGGTTTCTCTCTCCACCAGGGCATGAAACTCATTGAACACTCCAATCACTTGATATTTTCTCTTCAAGGTGTATGCTCAGATCTTCCTTGAATGATCATCTATGAATGTCACAAAGTAAAGTGACCCACAAAGTGTTATTGTCTGCATCGGACCACATACATCTGAATGTATGAGATCAAGTACCTTCGGTTTCCGTTGAGGCGGGGAGCTCTAGAAGGACACTCTGTTCTGCTTTCCAGCCATGCAGTGTTCATACTTCCGTAAGTGTGAGTTCTTCAATTTAGGAAGAACATTCCCCCTGCGTAGTATCTCCATCCCCGTTTGACTCATGTGACCGAGCTTTTTATGTCATAGTTCGGCTGCCTCATTACTGTTGACTGTATTTATGCTACTATTGGAAGTCTTAGCATGCATCAAATACAGAGTTGAATCTTTCTTACCTCGTGCCACCACCATTGATCATTTAGTGAGCTTCGAGGTGCCGTCACTAAAGGTGCTGCAGAAATCTTCATCATCCAGCTTGCCTGTTGAGATCAGGTTTAACCGGATGTCTGGGATGTGCTTGACTCCCTTCAACACTAGCCTTGTCCCGTTGTCTGTTTCAAGGCAGATGTCTCCAATACCGACGGCTTTGGACTGACCGTCATTCTCCATCCTTATAGCACCGTAGTCCCCTGGTGTGTAAGATGAAAAGAAGTCTCTGAGAGATGTGGCGTGTATGGATGCGCCACTATCTATCACCCAACTGGTCTCGTGGCTGGCAAGATTCATAACATTTTCTTCATATATAATGAAGAACTGTTTGTAGGTATTATTGGTGGTAGTAGCAACTCTTTCTTGATTACAGTCACCATCTTTCCTTGACTGCTCGTTCTTCAACTTGTAGCAATCCACTTTATATGGCATTTCTTATTGCAGTGGAAACATTTTATTTCCATTATTCTTGATTTCCTCCGATTCTTGTCTGATTTACCTGGGCCTCGACTTTTACTCATCCACATTCTGGTGTTCTTTTCTGTCACTAGAGCTTCTGAGGTTGAGGCTGATGCTGACTCCTGCATTCTCGTCCTCTTTTCTTCCTCGAAGATCCAGGTTTTCGCCATCTCCATAGTGAATTTCCCATCTGCGGCTGAATTTATCATCGCAGATCTGAACCTTTCCCAAGATTCTGGTAACGTATTAAGGAGTACTAAGCCATTTACCTCATCACCGAAGTATATGCCCAATCCAGACAGTTCTTTCATGGTGCCGAGGAAATCGTTGATATGGTCTGCCACAGCTGTACCTTCTTGATATTTCAACCACATCATCTTCTTGATGTAATAGATGTAATACAGTTTATTGTTGCCAGTCTTTGCTCGTAAAAGCTCCTCTAGCTTTCTCCATAAGACACGTGCATTTGTTTATTCACTCACATGGTTCACGATACTGTCGTCGATCCACTGACGAATAGTACTACATATTTTATGGTAAAGATTAGCCCACTTCTCATCGGATATTCCTTCTGGTTTATGTTCCAGAAATACTGATCCATCATAGTCCTTCACATACAGAAGGTCTTTCATCGTTTCTCTCCATGTGAAATAGTTTGTACTGGTTAACAAAGCTATTTTCCGTTGCCCCCATCCATCATAAAAATTATAAGTAGAATTTCAAAAAATGGAGCTCACCGTTGCGTCCGGAATGATAAAAAATGGTGGAAATGACACTTCGTTTGTCAAAATCCGACACAGGGACCAAATTGAAAATTTCAGAAATTACAGGGGTCAAAGTGCAATTTCCAAAAGTTCATGGGAAAAAGTGAAATTACGGAAAAGTTCAGGGACTAAAATATAATTTCAAAAAAGTACATGGGCTAAAATATAATTTCCAGAAAGTACAGAGACCTATCTGAAAATTACTAGGTATGCTGACGTGGCACCTACTGACGCGACAGCTGATGTGGCGCTGACGTGGCATATGACTGGGCGCTGACATGGCCGATGGTTGTGCGCTGACTCAGCGCTGACTGGGCGACACGTGGCGGCTGACGCAATGTTTAAAAATATGGGGCAGCGCCTCGAGGCGGCCGGCCATTGAGGCGTGAGGCGGAGCGCATCGAGGCGGCGGGGCGGGCGCCTCAAACCGAAAGTCAGGAAAAAATTAAAATCAAAATGTCAACATAATTAAAACATCAATACTCCAAAATACATTCATTTTTCCATTATTCATAGTATATTCAAAAATTCATAATTAATGTTGATCTTTTTTAAAAAAATCACAATTAATATTGATTAATGATATTAACAATTTATAAATTATATAAAGAAATAATTTAGAATTGAGATCATGACACAATTTTAAATAGTTTTCATTGCTCATATCCTATGGAGTATAATAATTTTCATCATGTAATAATAATAATAATAATAATAATAATAATAATAATAATAATAATAATAATAATAAGAATATAATTTGCATTATTTTTGCAATACAATTCAATACATAATATTATCAAAAATCACAAAGTCCATCAAAAGTGACAAAATCCAGCAAAAATCACAAATCGATACATAAAAAAAATTATTATTATAAAAAATATAATTAATAATTAATAACTTATTACAACTTACAACAAAAGTGGAACTATCTTATCCAAAAAAAAAAACAACAAAACAAAACTAAAAACAAAAAACAAAAGTGGAACAGTTGTACACCATTTATGCATATTCTTCTGTTTTCGTTGACTTCTTCATTTTGCCTCTTCTTCTTCTTCATTTCTTTTTCATTTCTGCCTATTTTTCTTATTTCTTCATCCACTTCTACCTTTTCTTCTTCATTTATTCTTCTTCATTTCTTCATGTCGCCCTTATTCTTATTCTTCTTCTTTTCTGCCTCTTCTTCTTCTTCTGTAAAAAATTGGCTGAACGTGAGGCGGCCGCCTCATCCCGCCTCGCTCCGAGTCGGCGCGAGGCGGGCTGAGGCGGCCGCCTCATGCGGTGAAAGGCGGCAAAAATGGCTGGGCGTATTAGGCGGCCGCCTCGACGCGCCGACGCCCAGAGGCGGCGCCTCAAAACGTTTTTTTAAACACTGGGCTGACGTGGTCGTCTTCTTCCTTGAGCGGCATGTGTGGCGCGTTGGAGCGCGTGGAGCGCGTGGACCACCTTTTGTAAAGCGCATGGTGCGCGTGAGGATTACTGGGACCTCCGTTTGATCGTCGGAAAATACCACCGTGCTCGTCTCCCCGTAAAAAATCCTATGGTATGCTCAAAATCGATTTCTGACAACTTTCGTCGGAACCAACTTTCCGAACCAAAGCTATGTTTCCGAGTTTCGGGATCCCTCCGTGAAACCTTAGCTCCTGATACCACTTGTTGTGATAAAACACACACAACAGAGGTGAATTGAGAGAAAACTCTTCTTTATTTCTCACTAAATAAAGAATTAAAAAGCAAAACTTTACAAAAAAAACTCTCACCACTTTACTCTCTATTATTCTCACATTTGGGATGATTACAATTGATCAGAATGCTCGAATTTATAGTGCCCCAAAGACGTGTGAATAGTGGCACACGTCTTGGCCAAAAACGCATCGTTTTTGTAGTTGGTTGGCGTCAGTGCATGATATGCATGCTTTCGGTGCCCTTTGTCCTCATGCAGCATGTGAGCTGCTTGCTGTTTTCAACATCTCAAATATCGACCGATTTTTTAAATGGAAACAAAAAATCATTCCGAATTCCAAACCAAATGATTAAAGATCCCAAATCTCAATCAATATTATAGATTTCTTATGATAAACTTTGGATTTTTTAACATGAGAGAAATTTCGTTTAATTTCACTAAACATAATGGGATTTCACTTATTTTCTCTTTTTTATATTTATTTATATTAGGTTTAAACTAACTATGTTAGTATTAATTATACTAATAAAAAACCAAAAAATTAGATATGCACCAAAATTTATATGTTTTTGTTCGGTTGAGTTTATGTATTGGAGACCATAGATGTTTAAAGGTTTTTTTTTTTTGAAATTATTGGAAATCTTGCACTAAATTATATATTTCGGGCTTGAGCATGGCATATAAAATCCTCAACTCTCTCAGAATCTTACAAGAAACGCATTTCCTGGATTTGAACCAACGACCTCAAGATGAGATCTCGAACCCTACACTACATCCTCAACTGTCTCAGAATCTTACAAGAAACGCACTTTCCGGATTTGAACCAATGACCTCAAGGTGAGATCTCGAACCCTACACTACCAAATCACGCTTCTTGGGAACATAAATGATTTAAAGATGCTAATGGTATATTTCAAAATTATTTGTGAGTTTTGGTAGTTTTTTTTTTAATATTTGTCATATTAATCCTTTGAAAATTGAAATCCTCTATGAAAAATCATATTTATCAAGTCTATTTTTCTAAATGATAAATTAGGATTTGGTCATTAATAGATTGATTTTTTATTTTTATTTTTATTTTTTTATTGAATGTTGTGAAAAAAAAACTATGATATAAGAGCATAGTAATTGTTATTGTTGTTGTTGTTTTTGTTTTTTTTTTTTATAACGCTAAATTTTCACTTAAATTTAGTCGAAAACTAAAATGAAATAAATTTAAGTAAAAAAGGACTTAAATGATATATTTTAAAAACAACCTATCTTTTAATTTTTTCTACAAACAATAAGTACTCAACTGAAAAAAGGTACTATAATATAATAATAATATAAATATGATGAAAATCAATTAAGATTATATTTTATATTAAAAATAATAATTTGAAAAATTAAGATTACTTGTGAAATTAATTAAGAACCTGTCTTTTTTGGAATTATTTATTATGGAAATTATTTTTTTAATAATTATCGATAAAAAAATTTACTTAAAAAATAGGGATTAAAATGATGTTACTCAAAAGTCAATTTTCATCAGATATATTAAAAATAAAATAAAAATTGACAAGTCGCTATTACGTAAAATTTAGAAATTGGATATACAAAATTTGACAAGTCTCACAATACAGTAAAATGAAAAATTGGGTAATTAAATAGGTAGGGAGGCAATTGTTGTACGTAAAGGTCGATGACTTTCCTTTAAAACAAATTAAGACTAATTAATTATTAGCACTCTATAAGGGGCGTGACTTGGTGATGTATGATTCAGGATCTCACCTTGAGGTATTGAGTTCGAATTCAGAAAGTGTATTTCTTGTAAAAATTTGGGACAATCGGGAGTTTTACCTGCTCAACTTAAGTCCGGAAGGGATGACGACCAATCGCTTGATTGGTGAATCATATATATATAAATTAAAAAAAAAAAACAAATAGAAGAAATTTATATGAAAAACGAAGTGACTTTTAAAATGGGGTAATACTGGAGGTGAAAAATGAATTGTGGAATGAAATTTCTGTTGAATTTTAAATATATAGAATCAAATTATGATGAATTTATATTCGATTTGTTTAATAAACAAATATCAATATCATGATTCGTATATAATTCATTTAATAAATGAATATTCGTTTAGTATTGACATAATTTAATGATTAATTAAACTATTATCGAATTCTAAATGAATCGATTGCATTGATCTATTTATTAGACGAATTACTTTTTCTAAATTTATTTACTCTTTAATATGAATTGAATCAAACGAATCATAACCCCTACCACCCCTAGGTAATACCATATTATTAGGTGGATTATTTAATACATCATGCATTACATTTGAGTGCATATAATTAACACATTAAAAAAATATATAAAAATCTTTTAGTGTTGCTTGATATAATGAGTAATGTTGATGAAATTCTTACCGAAGAATTGCTTGATATATTCCTACACAGACTGGGCTGGGCAAGGCCAATATTCATCTCCATTACTCTAGCAACAATGTCAATCGGTTTCATTGTTATGCTTCTGGTTCTGGGTTTCCGAAAAACCTGTACGTGGGTTCCATCATGTGGGTGTTTGTTACGGTGCCAGCCAGTGGTCGTTAATGCCTACAATTACATGTGAGTTATTTGGTATTGGGCACATGGGAACAATCTTTAACACCATTTCTATTGCTAGTCCAGTTGGATCTTACATATGTTCTGTAAGAATCATTGGTTACTTTTACGATGAAATGGCTAGCAGTGAAGATAATAGCTGTTTCGGTACTCGTTGCTTCATGTTATCTTTTCTGATCATGGCTTCTGTTTCTTTATTTGGAGTCTTGTTGCCTTCTTGTTGTACTTTCGGACAAAGACGTTCTATTATAACCAGGTTGTTGTTAGAAGATCGAAAGATTCTTTGGTGCAATAGTGGTATGGGTGACGTGGTACCATAAGTGAATTAAAAAATGACATGTAGAGTTTCTTCACCTATTTTTAGTTGTTTTTTAATTTTTAGCACGCGTGGCAGTGGATGATTGGCTTGTTGCATGGATGATGTGGTACCACTGTTGCATAGAAGATTTTCTCTAGAAGATCGCCACATTCTTTTTCATGAACATGAAATGTAATTACATAAATACCCCGTTACACTGCTTGCAGGCAATTGTTTTTAACTTCGTGTTCAAATCAATTTTTTTTTTTTTTTTTTTTGGCCATTTTCATCATTACTGTGATTTATGAATTAGGTGAACCCAATCAGATCGGATTACGTAAAAAACTGAATCTCGAAGACTTTAGTTAGATAATATAAAATGATGATGAAATAATGTTATATCTCGAAAGACTTTTTATGCTAATTTGACTGAGATATATCTCGTGGAGGAACTCAATAAAACTGTTACATGCAATTGGGAAGACGGATCAAACGATGTTGTTTTGTTTTGTTCAAATTTATCACCAAAAAAATTGTTGTTTGTCCTCATTTAGTCTCTTTACCATTTGATCAATGATATGAAGACAAAATTTATTACAAAAAACGATAAATCAAAACTAAGGGCGAATAAATTTCTCGTATCCATAAAAAATTCTAAAATCTGTCACGAAATTTTTGTGATGGGACGGGTATACGTACATGTTTCAGCGCCAATCAGACACAAATTGAATGTATTCAATTGGGTACTATCGGATGCGAGAATTCTCGGGTTGAGTGCAGGAATTCTCAAACCCAACAATTACTACCACAATGCTTGTGAAAATTGGGTAATACAATGGGTACCCATTAGGAAATTGGGTAATACAATATTTGCAAAAGTTCGTAGTTTTGAATATGGGTGTTCGCGGGTCGAGTTGGTGAGTTTTTTTTTAAAAATTTTGTTAAATCTTATCAGGTCGGTGTTTTGGGAATTTTGAACCCAAAATCATAATTTTGAAGGGGAAAACTGTCGCGGTTAGGGTCAGCGGTTCAACAGTTTGGGCGGTTAGAGTCGGCGGTTTGGGTCAAAAATTTTTAATAAAATTTTGAGTGTTTTCACGTAATAATTGAAGAGAAAAAATACATATTTTTACTTTATGCAGTGCATATTCTCATATGATCATTGAATGTCTTAAATTTCATGGCATAAATATAAGAAAAGTATATATTAATGTATAATGTGAACGAGAGTCGGCAGTTTGGGTCAAACTTGAAAAAACTGCGCATCGATCAGACATTTACTGTTCGGGTTGAGGTGACCCGAAATCAATTTTAATTCTTCTTAAACCTGCATGGTTTGGTTGGAGTCGGTGTGGTTCAGGTTGGGGTTAGCGATTTGAACCGGAAATCTATACACCCCTAGTTTTGAATGGGTACCCATTTGGGAATTCAGTATCTATTCGGTTCTGTTGACAAAAGAAAATCGCCCTAAGACGAACGAGTCGATGAGGGACGAAAAGTAGGGTGGCAATTGGGTCAGGATTCGTTTATCGTTTGATTCGATCGCTTTAAAAGCGAATATGGGTTTAGAAAAATGTATTTGTTTAATAAATGGGTCAATTCGATTCGATCGTTTAATAAACGAATCAAATCCGAATTTGAGCTCATCAATTCGTTTATTCGTTTAGAATTCGTTTATTAACGAATCATAAACGAATCGAATTCGTTTAGTACCCATTTAATTATATTACAAATTTACCCTTAAATTTTTATTATATTTCTTAAACTCGAAGGATATTTTAGTAATTACTTATATTTAACCTAAAATTTGAATATATAAAGTAAAATCTAAACCTAAACTTAACCTAAATCTAAAATTTTCTCACCAGCCGCCCCTCTCAAATCTCAATCAACCCTAAAAGGCTAAAATTCTCTCAAATCTCAATGAACTCAGCCGAGTAGTGAGAAAGAGAGAGAAAGAGCATGTGACGCCAAGTAGCCAAAGGCCTACCAGAGAGAGGAAAATCGTGGAGGTGGAGTGGTACTCTGCGCCTTCTACTGGGAGGTTGGCGAATAAGCCATTGTCTATTGAGAAGATAAGGGGGTCAACATTTTATTTTTATTATTATGTAAGTATGCTTTCTATTCCAGGGTTTTGATTTTGTTTTGTTGTGTGGATTTTACAGGATAGTGGAACGCAACTTAAAAATTAACGCAGCTTAAAGATTTTCGCCAAACGCACTTTAGCATGCCGGCCGGAGTCTTTTCTTTTCTCTACTATTCTGCAATTATTTTTGTTCTGTTCTGCTTGTGTTTTTTATTTTTTCCTGTTCTGTAATTTTTTTTTTTTTTTGCTATAATTTTTATTTATTTACATTTGTGATTATTTGGGTTATGGAATAATGACATATTACAGGAAAAATGGAGTCAAATGAAAGTGATTATGTAAGTGATTATGAAGATTATGAAGATTTTGAAGATTATGAAGATTTTAGAGTATGAAGATTATGAAGATTACAGGAGGAACAGGAAATTATGAAGATTACAGGAAAATGGAGACAAATGAAAGTGATTATGAAGATTTTTAAGTGTTAATAAAAATGCTTCTCTGTATATTGATTTATAATTTGGAAATTGGAGCTTGTTTTCAAGAATTTAATACTATATAATTGTACATGTTATTAAATATGGTATGAATGCTTAGATTTTGTATTTTAATTTGATTAAACGAATCGAATTGAATATTCGATTTTTAAACAACGAATACAAAATTCGATTCGTTTAATTTGATATAAACGAATCATCAGATGCGAATAGTAAACGAATCGAATGCGAATAGTAAACGAATAATAAATTCGTTTCGATTCGTTTGATTTATGTAAACGAATAAACAAATCGAATACGGATATTCGTTTATTAAACGAATCGAATCTGAATCATAATATTAAGATTCGTTTAATAAACGAATCAAATTCGAATTCAGTACATTACAATTCGATTCGTTTAGAATTCGTCACGAATTCGATTCGTGATTTGTTTTGCCACCCCTAACGAAAAGCAATTAGGGCGAGCATGTACCACACCACATGACGATTTGCAATCAGGATGACAAAGAAAAAGCAGTCAGGACGACTATCACACGTTGCAGTTGATCCCATGATCTAGTAGTTAGGCAGTAACTGCCCACGATCTGGCAGTTCATCACGCACAGTTTGGCAGTTGGCGGTAACTCCCCACGGTCTGGCAATTAGCACAGTTAACTCAGCGGTTAGGTGCATGATCCAGCAGTTGCAAGTAGGGGTGGGCAAAAAAACCGACCGAATCGAACCAAACTGCAAACCGAACCAAACCGGGACACCGAATTTACGATTTTTTTTCCAACGGTTCTGTTTACTGTTCGGATTGGCCCACCCCAAACGGTTTACGGTTCGGTTCAGGAGCTAATCTGAACCGCACCTGTTAAATCGAACTGAAACGTTATAATTAAAAAATTATATATTTTTAAAAAAAATTGTATTTTTCTTTAATTTTATTCTATGTTTTTTTTATTAGTATGTAAATACTTTTATTCTTAATTTTTTGTTAATATATTTATTTGTTAATACTTTTATTCTTCAATTTATTGTTAATACTTTTATTCTTCAATTTTTTTTTGTGGTAGCATCGTTATTCTTGAAAGTAAGATGTTGGATTTTTTTCTTAATTAGAATGATGGTAGCATCATTATTCAAGGTAATTTTTAAAAAATACAAGAATTAATTGTGCCTCATTTTTTCAATTCTTTATGGAGTGTATGTATTTCCTGGAGTCACAACTTACACCATAGCACTTCATACTATTTGTTGGATATACTAGTTTTTTTTTTCACTTAAGTGGATGAAAATTTATTTTAAATATAATAATCCGTAAACCGAACCGACCCAATCCGTTAAAACGCTGGTTTAAAAAATTTTCAATCCAAACCAAACCGTTATTTAATGGTTTGGTTTGAGAGGTAAAAATTCGAACCGTAAAATATGGTTTGGTTCGGTTTTAGCAAAAACCGAACCAAACCGAACCGCGCCCACCCCTAGTTGCAAGCATGAGGCGTGGGATGTCATGGACCAAGAAAAGCGAAACTGTTCAAACTGTTAACATTGACTCACTATAAAAAGCTCAAACATACGAAGAAGAGAAAACGAAAAAGAAAAATGAAAACTCAAAAAGAGCATTTTATTTTAGTTTATTAGCTTTGTAACCATATGATTGTAATTTGTGTGCTTGTACCTCTTGGAGGCTTATTCACTTAATCAAACATCATTTGCTGGGACTTTATCTCATGAGGTTTGAACCTTACACGCTATTTGACGGAAAATGTGCAAACAGGTTCTTACTTCCTGAATGAGTAATCAACTCCCAATCAGATACCCAACTCTTGACGAGTTCCGAACATTTTGAGACAAGTAGGGAGCCAAGTAATAGTGCGGGAGCTGTTGTGAACAAAATCTTAGTACCCGAATTTCTTAACTCCCGATCAAGAATTTCCGAACCCGACCCAAACCCAAAAATGTCAACCCCTAATCAAAACAATGTAATTTTTATCTTTATTAAATGGTAATTTTATTCTCATTTTATCTGAATTTAGCATCGTTTTTGTACTAATTTAGGCCTCTGGTTTTACAATTAAAAAACTGTGGTGAATTGTTTATAAACGATATTATGTAATTTTATTTTATGTTAAAAATAATTATGATATACTTTTCTAATATTTTGATGGTGGATAAAAGCTAACAAGTTTAGCTCTTACAAAATTAATTTTCAATAAAAAAAATCACGATTAATTATCATAATTTTTTTTTATCATTAATCAAATATTTAAAAATTATGTTTTAATCAAATTTATCTCATCACATATCAAATCATAATCTCCTTAGAATTATTTCTTTAACATTTTTCATGAAAACAACCAATTGTTTGTTTTGATATGCTCTGGTTGTCTACATTCAATGAACGAAAAGGACATAAAAGATAATCGAAGAATTTATATTTCTATCTAATTATAAATTGTCCTAATTTATATATATATAAAATCATTCATCCGATCAAATCGGTGACTTATTGAATCTTTCTAATCATTGATCCGATTTTTAAAACAATGATAATTTACAAATAAATAAATAAATATATTATTGAACATTTCTAATCATTGATTCAATCATTGATCCGATTTTTAAAATAATGATAATTTACAAATAAATAAGTCACTAATTTGATTAGATGAATAGTTCTGATAGAACCTACTGACGTGAAATTTTTTAAAAAATATGAAATTACAAAAAAAACTCAGAAGACTCGAACATATATTGAGGGTGAGTATAAGTAAGCTACAAGCATAGCTTTTTCTTTTACGTGAGGATAACCATTTTTTTAATCCAAGTTTTTCGTATTTGATCATCAAATCTTAAATGATTTTATAATTTAATTTTATAATAAGTATTATATGGTTAATTCTTATTCGTTAACCAGAAAAATAATATTGTGATTATTTTTAAAAATAATGATAATGATTTTTTTTTTTTTTTGGTACAGAAGATGCTGTTAAAATTAGGGGTGGCAATTTGTGTTAGGATTCGTTTATTCGTTCGATTCGATTCGATTCGCTTTAAAGCGAATATGAGTTTGAAAAAATGAATTCGTTTAATAAATGAGTCAATTCGATTTGATTCGTTTATTAAACGAAACGAAAACGAATTTAAGCTTATTAATTCGTTTATTCGTTTATGATTCGTTTTATTTTTTTACTCGTTATTGTTATTTTTCAATTAAGATTTAAGAAATTATGGCTAATTATCATAGAAAAATAATATTGTCGATATTTGGTGAGATATTTTTAATAAATTTATTAATCACATATTTCATAGGTATATATTTATGAAAAATTAATATAAATAAATTATGGTAAATTATGTTATTGAATAATATCATGACTAAACGAATATTCGTAGTCGATTCGTTTATTAAACGAATCGAATACGAATTATGATATTATGATTCATTTAATAAAATAATCGAATACGAATCCATCACATATTGATTCGATTCGTTTATGATTCTATACACATTCGATTCGTTGATTCGTTTTGCCACCCCTAGTTAAAATAACTCGGAAATAATTATATAAATATAATTATTATAAATTTTAGAATCTCGACAATCAAGTCTTAAAAGATTTTTGTTGTAAATTATGTGTTATAAATCAAAATTAACATGCATCAATCAACCTAATCATTCACTAACATGTCAATATCAGAACATGAATAAGAACGTTAGGAAAACCTAGAAAATATTGAAGAAGATTAAAATTTGGTCCAAGTCGAGTTGCCTATGTCCTTGAGAATTTATTACAACCGCCTTGGTGCTCTACGAATGTCTTATGGTTAACGTTCTCACAGGATTACTTAGATACTTCTTGTAGAAGCGGCACTCATTTCATAAGAACTTGAATAAGGAAAGATTGGTGGAAACTCTCTCTTTTAACTTGACTCACTTAAACTAAATGAATGACTTCTAATTTCTTAATTCTTAGAATAAACCCAAAGCCCCTTTATATAGGCATGGAAGTGTACATTTGAGGACACCATTTGGCTTGGGGTGTAACCCTCCTACGAGTTATACCACTTCCCTTATGTCATTTATAGCCTAGAGACTCATCATTCCAATGTAGATGACATGTCATTTCATCATTGTGCCTTACCTATAAGACATTACTTAAGGGAAATGTCTCTCATACTTATACTATAAATATTAGAGAATTTACAACAATCTCCCACAATTCTCTAATATTAATGCAGACACTTGAGAGAGTTTTCGTGAAATAAAAATACGTCGAAAAAGGTAGCTTTCGCCTTGAACATTTCCTAGTGAATGACAATCGGATCTACTTAGCAAACCAGTGACTCATAGTCTTGAATTGTTTCGTCGTTGGTGTAAACCAAAACAATTACCAACACACAGCTTTACTTCGAACATTTCCCATTCCACGGTTGTGTTTATTTCGGCCATGAACATGTCCTGGATTCATCAAGTATTTTAGGGAATTCAGCCTTTAAAACTCCCATGGAAGCGAGCTCACTTTTTACTTGAAATAAATGATCTACTATAAAGAGGTAATCTGCTTTAACTCCCATTAGGATTTTTCTCATAATATAGTGATCATTAAAAGCCTTAGCTTATCTTAACCTTGATAGACATCACTCTGCGTCATTATAGGAATGGAAAAGAGTATAAAACTCTACAGTGCTTGTTTTGAATTGCACAAAGTTTTAGTTGTCCCTTTTGAACCTAGATCTTGGGATCTCCAGTCAGTTAGGTTGGGTTTCCACTGTTGTAATTCTTAATTTATAGGCTTCAAACTCATTCCTCTTGATGACTTCTCAACTTGCTCTATAGGTAAAACTTTAGTAAGTGGATCCCCTGGATTTTCCCTTGATTTGACATAATCTATCGAAATTATGCCACTTGAGAGCAGTTGTCGTATGGTATTATGTCTGCGACGTATGTGTCAAGACTTACTATTATGCATTGTATTTTGGGCTCTCCCAATAGCCGATTGACTATCACAATGTATGCTTATTATTGGCATTAGTTTAGGCCAATTTGGAATATCCTCTAGGAAATTTCAAAGTCATTCTGTTTCTTACGATGTTTTCTAATGCTATGAACTCTGATTCCATAATATACATGGCAATACATGTTTGCCTCGAGGATTTCCATGATACGGCTGCACCACCAAATATGAAAATAAATCCACTCGTGGATTTGGAATCCACTGTATCAGATATTCAGTTAGCATCGTTGTATCCCTCTAGAACAATAGAATATCTCGTATAATGCAGATCATATTTTGAAGTTTTTCTCAGATACCTCAAAACTCTTACTATGGCTTTCCAGTGGTTATGTCATAGATTGTTCATATATTTGCTAAGTCTGTTTACAGCTTGCGCGATATCAGGTCGTGTGTAATTTGTAAGATATATCAGACTTCTGATGATTCTCGAATACTCTAATTGCGATACACTAGAGCCAGTATTCTTTGGTGAATGAAGAGTTAAGTCTACATGAGTTCTAGCCACATTTAGATCTCTTTTATTATATTTCTCAAGTATCTTCTCAACATAATGAGTCTGAGATAATATATACACTCTAATGTTCTGTAAATCTTAATTCCTAAGATCACATCAGCTACTCTTAAATCTTTCATATCAAATTTTTCGGTCAATACGTTCTTGGTAGACCGTATCATCTCATGATTACTACCAATTATCAGCATATCGTCTACGTAGAGACATACAATGACATATCCTTTTTGAGTTGATTTGGTGTATACACACTTATCATACTCATTGATTTTGAACCCACTTGACAACATCGCTTTGTTAAATTTTTCATGCCATTCTTTAGGTATTTGTTTTAATCCGTATAAATATTTTACAAATTTACACACCTTCTGTTCTTGTCCAGGAATATTGAAACCTTCTGGTTGTTCCATGTAAACCTCTTTATCTGGTTCACCATTTAAGAATGTCGTCTTCACATCCATTTGATGTATTTCAAAAACAAATATAGTTGCTATGGCTATGAGCATTATTATTGACATGATACGAGTCACTGATGAGTATGTATCAAAGTAGTCAAGACATTTTTTTTTCAATAACCTTTTATGACAAGTCTAACATTGTATTTATCTATTGATCCATCCGGTTTCATCTTCCGTTGAAAATCCATTTATAGCCCAGTGGCTTACAACCTGGAGGAAGATCAACCAACTCTCAAGTATGGTTTTGTAGGATGAAATCAATCTCATTATTGATAGCCTTTTTCCACAAAGATGCCTCCGACGAAGAAATTACTTTTTTTTATAGCTTTGAAGCTCATTTTCTAACAAGTATGTCAGAAAATCAGGTCCAAATGACTTAGATGTTCTAGATCTTTTGCTACGTTTAGGTTCATTTTCCTCAATATTTTCATGTTGGTCTGATTCTTGGCTAACTTGATTACTGTCTTTAACAGTATCAATAGTTATTTTGAGAGACTTTGTTCTTTGTATTTCCTTACAAGGAAGTGTATCTTCAAAGAATGTCGCATTCTTTGACTCAATTATCATATTTGGATTGATTTCAAGAATTTCAGACTTATGTACCAAGAATCGATACGCACTAATGTTGTGAGCATATCCAATGAATATACAATCAACAGTCTTGGGTCATATTCTAACATTCTTAGGTTTAGGAACCATCACTTTAGCGAGACACCCTTACACTTTCAGATATTTGTAGGAAGGTACGTGACATTTCCACAATTCATAAGGTGTTTTGTCCAATCTTCTGTGAGGTAGCTTGTTCAGAACGTAGTTGGCAGAAAGCAAGGATTCCTCCCATAAGTTATAGGATAAACCAGAGCTTGTCAACATGGCATTCATCATTTCCTTCAACGTTCGATTTTTACGTTCAACAATCCTGTTTTATTGAGGTGAATAAGGAGCAGTAATTTCATGAATAATTTCATGATTGGAATAATATTCACCAAATGGTGACACATATTCATCTTCTCAATCACTCATGATTCTTTTCATTTCCTTGTCAATTTGATTTTCAACTTCGTTCTTATAGTGTATAAAGCTCTCGATAGCTTCATTTTTGCTCTTCAGCAAATACACATAACATAATCTTGTGCTATCATCGATAAAAGTGACAAAGTACTTTTTAACGCCTCTTGTTTGCACAATATTCATATCACACACATCAGAGTGTACAAGTTCCAAGGGTTTAGAACTTTGTTCTATGGAATAAAATGATACTTTGTTCATTTCTGTTTTAACACATGCCTCATATTTATGTTGATTATCAATTGTAAATTTAGGTATAAGGTCCATGTTAATTAATTTATGCACTATATCATAATTAACATGTCATCATACATTTTGTGACTCAATAATATAAGCGGAAGATGTAACTTTATTATTAGTACTATGTCGATTGACAGTCATTATATTGAACTTGAAAATGCCCTCAGTGAGATATCTTTTTCCTACACAGACATAATTATTGGTTAGTAAAAACTTATCATAAAAAAATACAAGCTTGAAACCATTTTTACTAAGGAGTGAACCCGAAACCAAGTTCTTCCGAATATCATGAACATGCAAAATATTCTTCAATGTAAGTTATTTCCCAGATATCATCTTCAGAATCACTGTGCCTTATCAAACCACTCTAGAAGTAGAAGAGTTTCACATTGTTAGATGATCGCCACCATCGACCTTTTGATATGAGGAAAAAATCTTGTTATCAGCACATGTATGAAGAGTAGCCCCAGTGTCTACCCACAATTATCTCGGATTCCCAACCAAGTTGGCTTTTGTTACAACTACTAAGAGGTTCATCTCTGAGATCTCATCAGTGAGCTGTTCATCCTCAGTGACATGGGCTTCATTTTTTTCTTGCCTTTGTCCCGAGACTTCTTGTTTCTGCAATCCTTTGCCATGTGACCATTTTTTCCATAGATGTAGCATTTCCCTTTGAACTTCTTGTTTGTTTGGGAAGAATAAGCTCCACTGTTCTTTCTCTTTTTGCTACCCTTTCTACCATCGACGATGTTGTCCTTAGACTTCATAGTCTTGTAGCTGGCCTTCTCGGACTTCCTGTTGTCCTATTCGATCCTCAATCGAACTCTAAGGTCTTCAAGACTCATTTGTTTCTTTTTATGTTTCAGATAGCTCATGAATTCCTTCCATAATAGAGGCAACTTTTCAATGATTATGGCAACTTAAAACGTATCACAGAGTTTCATTCCCTGATCCAAAATTTCATGAATGATTAATTGAAGTTCACCTAACTGAGACATCACCGTCCTTAAATCTACTATCTTATAGTCCATGAACCTACCAAAGATAAATTTCTTATGTCTGACAACCTCGGTTTTGTATTTCTTCTCGAGAGATTCCCAGAGAATCTTTGCAGAAGTCATGCTTTGGTACACAATGTACATGGTGTTGAGGTTGGTGCTCAGAGCGCCAATTCCCGTTTGTATTTCCTTGAAAATACTTATGTAAAACATTTTATTATGAATGAAATGAGCAATTTCTGTAATATAATATATCTTTTAATATGGTAAAGACGTAATAGACCTTAGAATGATTAGTCATGATACTATTGTAAAAGCGTCGCAACTGACATTGAGTTGTATCATGACGTTGTCATTCTCAGACAGTTCATGGTCAAGGTTTACACTACTTGGTCAGTAAAGTAAACCCGTTGAGACCGGTACATGTCGTATACTGGAATATATGATTCCAATGGTTTCTCAATGAACCATAAGTCTTGGAGACTAGTATAGATGTGTAGGTGTTTATAGCGGATAAACACTGAACGACTCACCGAAGATTCTTAATGGATGGTACACCAACGTCAATAAGAATCTTCACGGGTTGAGTAGCATTTGTGATTCTTAGACTTGAGATACCACTGTGGGCACATGAGACATCTTCCACACTTATATGGCAGTCACGTCACCGATCTATTTAGATCAGACCTCCGCCTGTTCGTTGGGTGTGGATAGATCCTCATGGTGTCCTGTGTGTGTCGAGATATGGTCCCTCAGTTCTGTGTACATAGCATAGGTAGTCCATATATGATTAGCAATCAGATAAAAACCATAGGCCCGTGATACATTTTAGAAGTCAGTTCTAAATGTTCTTTTTTGAGATTACTAATAGAGACGTCGACGGGATAATCCCTATAGAGATTTGACGTTTACATCCATATCTCTGGGATATATCCGGATACCTGTGACAGAGGAATTATACATATGTCATGACCTCGACCTGTATGATTTATCGAGATTATCTATGGTCGTCATAATTTTCGGGTGGGTAAATTATGGACATGAAATTGGATTTCGTGATGGATATGCCTCAATCTAGAGAGTCTCACTAATGAAATATACTCGTAGAGCACTAGGGCAATGTTTATAAATAATATTGATTATTTATAAGTCGTTTAAAGGTTAAACGCAAAAGCACATTTGAATGGACCCAATAGTCATTTTTTAATTTTTGTGTATTTGCATTTAATGTTAGATTTTATCAAATACACATTAATTAATTGTCAAATTGAGATATTTGACTAATATCATAAATATATATGTATTTAAATACTTATTTAATTATTTAATTGTTAAATAATTAAATTAATTAAAAATATAAATATCATAAGTTATGATATTTGTTTTAATGACTTAGTTGCAATTGTTGACTAGGTTGAATTATTCATTAAAGTGTAATGATCATTTTATCAAGTTGACAAGTTGTTATTAAATGAAACAATTGAAAATATCATGATATTTTCTTTATGCCAATTTTCGGCCATGAGCAAAAATAGAAGGTATATATTGTTTGTTTCATTTTTAGGGTTTCATAAGTTCATATACACAAAAATAGAACACAAAAGTGGTTGAGAGAAAATGTTTGGAGAAAAGAAGAAAATTTTGGAAATCTTAAGCATTTGTAAGTTTTCTTTCAATTCCTCCAAAATGAAAAATATTTCTAACATACTTATCTTCAATTTGTGATGCTTTGATGTTATCTCTACTGTTATAGTTTTTGTTTATATGGTTGTGAAATTGAATGAAAGATTGATGCATGTGAGTGAGCTTAAACTTGTTTAAAAAGCTCACTTTTGATTCTTTAAAAATCAAAGTTGCCATTCTAGAATTAGTAAGCAACTCCTTGGTGACCTAGAATTGTTCTAGAGTTATTTCAAAGTGGTGAGGCTTGTTTGGTGAAGTATTGAATGGATTAAAGTGTTGGATTTTAAAGATTTGGTGAAATTGGACAATTTGGTAAAATTGAAAAATTAGGGTTCATAACCCACTCCAAATTTGGGAATTTTCACATATGTGATGTATTATGGTATGAATATGATTCATGTAAAATTTTAGGTTGATTGGATTTGATCTTGGCATGTTTTGAACAAAAGAGACCAAATTACAATTAATTGAAAATTGGGGGTAGTCACGGTAATTAGCTCAAAAATTGGGAATTTGTGTGAAATTTTATTTTGATGCATTAGATGTGTTGAAAAATATTTTACAAATGATTTAGAATCATCCAAAATTATATTTGATAATTTTTGGACTAAAATGATCAATTTACAAAGTTATGGGGCAATTCGATAATTACCAAGAAATATGATTTCTTGTGTAATTTTTCAGAATTTAATAATTGGATAATTAAATAATTAAGTTTATTGGATTGATCCAAGAAAAATTTTGAAATCGGAAAATTTTGATTTTCCCCTATTCCGATGCGTTACCGGATTTCCGCCATAAAACCACTTCACATGATATTGTCAAGTCATCCCAAAAGGTAGTTCTTGCACAAGAATTCGCCTGACGACCATGTAACTTCCCGAAGTTTCTTTCTTGTTTATGTTTCTCTCTCCACAGGACCCGGAGGACCTTTTAGATACTTAGCCAACTGCAGTGTTGTCAGATAGAACAACATTTTGCTCAGCCATTGTTTAAAGTTTGCTCCACCAAATTTTTCCAGTTTCTCCCCATGGGCGAACGGTACTGTGATATTTCCACTAGCTATCTGTAACTGGAAAAACCAACAGTAATCAATAAGTCTACAAAAGATAAATTACATAACGATCAAACATATCATCTTGTTTAAGTGATGTATTAAGAATCCACTCGTTGTTATATTGAACAGTAATACCAATTAACACAAGTTCTTGAATTTACAACTAAGGTTTCTTATGATAAATGAATAAAGTAAATTCCCAGAGGACGAGGGGGGTCCGGAGTAATCTCTTAAATCTCTGCCCACTTAGGCTCTTATCGTCTTGTTGACAAAATATCCTTTAAACACTTTCTCAATAGAATATTTTAGACATTCAAACTTAGTATTACACTTTAATTCACAATACAATAATAAATATGTGTAACTTTGTATGTGTATATGTATAAGTCGATCAAACTTGGACGTAATTGATGAGTGGTAAATCTATCACTATTTCACACTCATTTAACCTAATATTTTGTATAATGTCTTGAGTTTTATGAATATTTTGATATGTTTTGTGTTATTTTGCAGATAAATAAAGTTTTAAGACATTCTCGAGGTGATTTGGAGCAAAACAGTGAAAATTGGCAAAAAAGGCAAAATGGTAATTTTGGGCGCGTCGCGACGCACAAACCATTGGCGTCGTGACGCCTAACGTTCTCCGAGTGCTGCTATTGTGCGCCGGGTCAACGGGTCAGAATTTGAAAAGTTGACTTCGCTAACCTGCGCCGTGCCACGTGTCACAATCACAAAAGATCTGCTAACGTGCGCTTGACACGTGTCATCATCCTAAGATGCCGACAATCATCGTCTTCGCTAACGTGCGTCTGCCACGTGTCATCATATCAGAAGATTAGCTAAAATGCGCTGTCTGCCACGTGTCAAAAATCTATGGTGCCGACAGAATGCGAGTGAAACGTGTCACCTTCTCATTGGACGAATTATTGGCAAATCACATTCTGCCACGTGTCGCCTTCCCATTGCACCACTTTCAGCGCGTGCCACGTGTCATTTCCTGATTGTGCCGACATCGTACGCGTGGTCAAACCGTGTTGACTGAAGACACGTCTTGGCGTCGCGACGCGCAACCTCTTGGCGTCGCGACGCCCACACCCCACTGATGCCTATAAATTCGGCTCTTCGTCACTTCATTTGGTGTGCTTTCCTTGGAAGTTTTTCCCTGTTTTTAAAGGATTGCATCTAGTTTTTGTAAAAATAAATAATATTTAATTTATGTATTTTAATTTTCAGTAGTAGTAATAGTTCTTCTTCTTCTTCTCTTTTCTTTTATGTTTTGTAGTTAAATTTCTGCTCAGGTAAAGGTGAAGCTTTTTACTTTTATAATTTAGATTAATCTCCCTTAGTTATAATATATAAATTATTTAAAACCTGACTTAATAAAGGATACCGCTATATTGTTCGGTTGGTAATTATTTTTAAACTGGTTTTAACCTGACTTAATGAGGATACCGCCTGGTTGGTCGGTTGATATTTAATTATTAATTTTATTTAATCAGGATACCGCCTATATGGCTGGTTGGTAAATATCATACATATTTATATATATTATAATAAGGGAGATTTCTAAATTATAAATAGTAAATGTATATTAATCTCACTTTAATTATAATATGGAAATAATAATATGAATTAAAAGTTGATTCCGCCTTAATGACTGGTTTTAATTATGTAACATAATGTGACACCGCCTATATGGCTGGTCTTTAGGTGACAGATAATTACCGCCTATATGGCTTATTTATGGATAAATAATAACATTGCCTTTATGGCTGGTTCAACTTAATATATAATATTGACAATTTCCATATTATAATAATTTGAGATTTCTAAAAGTAGATCCTCTATCCCCAGTAGTTTATTTTATTTTAGGGAAGTGATGAAACACAATATCCACACACTTTAGTTTGTTTATTGAGTCTTAAGCTTAATGCTTCTTGTTGTCTGATCACCAATAAGATTGATATGGTAAACTTAAAATGAACTAGACATAAGGATTTTAGGTTTCAGCCTTAGATTCAATAGCCCACGATCTTCCTTGAGGATAGATAACCCTTTAATAGATTTCCTTACATGATAGACATATACCTGTCTGGCGGGGGTAGCCACAATTGGAACTTAATCTTAATGAATCCAGGTAATTTGGTTGACATAGACATATGGTTCAATTGGGTTATACTGGGTATTTGTGTCTGACCATCGACAAATTGATTTATTACACATAGATAAGAGAATCAATTCATCTTTATAATAATATTGTGTGGAGTGACAACCCTAGATCCTTGAGTCTTTTCTTTTATTTTCCTTAGTATTTTCTTTTGAGTATGTTTTTATTTTATTTTGCAAAACCACATTCAACCAACCAAAAACAATCAATTCATTTCTTTCTATAATTAGATACCTGTAAATAAATAGATTCAATAATTAATAACAACAGTATGAATTAAGTCTTCGTGGGATCGATATTTTTATACTACTTGAACGATACGTACGCTTGCGTTATACGTGTGTGTTTACGCAGGTCAAGTTTTTGGCGCCGTTGCCGGGGACTTATTTTTCTTGAGTTATTAATTTTGAAGCTATCTAATTTTCTTTATTTTTATATGTAATTTTTATTTCTTTCTTTTTATTTCAGGTGGTTGAAAAAATAGAACACTATTGGGAGATTGAGAGATTACGAGACTTACAAGAAGATACACCCCACACCTGGGAGCAACAGTCCGGTTTTCTGAGGCATGTTGTCGAGCCCAACAATTATCACTGGATGCCAGAACCAATTATCACTACATTTGCTAATTAGAACGAAATGGGGAGATGTTTAATTTGTGATGGTAACCACCAGAGCAATCAATACATATACTTTTCAGAGTGGCAGAATTATCAGAATTATTCAAGGTACGTAGAACAGTCATATTTTCCATCTCATCCACCATCTACCTTCGATCTTCATCAACAATCAGAACCATCAGAGGAAGATCAGATGATTCACATGCTCAAAGATTGGTTCAAGAAACAAGACGAAAAGTTGGATACAATGCTTGAAACATGCCAGAATCACTTTGAAAGTATTCAGAGACAATCAGAATTCATTCAGAGACTGACAGATCAAACGAGACAGTTACCTCAAGAAGAATTATCAGATGAAACTGACAAAGCCTTCGAGTACCTAGAGATCCACAATGACACCATAACAGAGGAGGAGGCTGAGCAGTATCAAGAACCAGAAGTATCAGTTCAGGAGCCCGAACCAGCAAAGTCTCTATTTGACTTTTATTATTCAGATTCTGACGAGGATGAAGCTGATCTATTTGTACCAACTGCACCAACAAATGAGGATGTAATTCTGTATCCTCAAAATGAAGATCTTGGAGCATCCATTGCATGAATGTTTGAAGAAGATCTATCTGAGCCAATCATTTCACCCAGATCAGAGGATGAATACCTAAAATCTGACATTTCTTTACATCATCAGGTTGATAATTTTGTAGCATGCATTTCACAGATGACAGATGAAGAGCTGAATGCAGAAATTTTCAAATACATATGTAAAGAAAAAGTGGAGCAAGAAGCAGAGAAAATGGAGGAGCAAATGACTAACCTTATTGAAGATCCAGTGAATTCAGGCGAAACATCACTGTTTTGGGGAGTACAAATCAAAGATATCGCCCAAAAGCTTGACTGAATGGAACTTCCATTCCAAGTCAAGCACCATACGAGACCTCATGATTTTCTTTCTTTCTTTGCAGGAACCATTGGAGCAACAAGGAGCAAAAAGGTGGCACAAGCACTAAATGTGACAAAAAAATTTCTGCTACTTTACCGTTGGAAGAGACCCTTCAAAAGCAACGCTCACGAGATTTTCTTTAATAGGACGTCCAAAACGACGCTGAAACCTCATTGACAGATGGATTTCAGTCACGTCTGGCTGAAGACGGAAAATTTAGCGCTAGCAGGGAGGCAACCCATGCAATTTGTTGTAATTTTTGTTTTCATATTTTGTTTATACATGTTGTAGAGTTTTTAATTTTGTGTGTTATTTTTGTAGGGAAAAGCACAAACGGAGCATTTTAAGACAGAATGAATGATGTTTGGCAATCACAAAGATGAGAATCAATTTATTAGCGATGACTGAGTAAAGAATGAAATCTTGAGACGCATCCTAATGGATTTATATACTAAGCGAGTGGCGTATTGCGTACACAATTCTGTTGCCTTAATTATTGCTTTGATTTGCTTTTCTGTTGTAATTATCTGTATTTTCGTAGACTTGATCCATATTTTTTGACCTTTCACGATTTCTTTTGTTTTGTTTAGATAACAAACGTCATCTGGAAGATACTAGTGCTATTATTACTCAACTGTTTCAGGTACTATAAATTCAGCTCGTCATTGCACTTTGGAAGAATCCTGATTTGAGAAAGAAATACATAAAAAATGGAAGCCACTTCAAGAAGACGAGTTGAAAACATTTGTGTGTTTTGCGGTAGTAGTGTTGGTGTTAAGCCACAATACGTAGAAGCATCACATGAATTGGGTCGAGTCTTAGCTGCAAGGAATATGCACTTAATATATGGCAGAGGCAATCTTGGACTAATATGGATCGTTTCAAAGGCTGTACAGGGGGAGGCAGTCACGTTTTGGGAATCATCCCAAAACCCTTGGCAGAGGAAAATCTTATTGGATCATCAAACAGAGATGAACTGATCATGCCAGGTATGTCTGAATGATTGGTGGAAATGATTAACCGTGCCGATGCTTTTATTACTTTGCCAGGTGGCTTGGGCACATTGGAGGAAATTTTTATAGTTCGGTTTTGGGCGAACCTAAACATACACCAGAAACCGCTTGAACTATTTAACGTTGATGGATTTTATGATTTTCTTTGTGTGTTTCTTTATGATGCTCGGAAAAATGGGTTCGTGTCAAAACCTATGAAAGAACTCTTCTTCGCTGCCAGAACTGCTCCGGATCTAATTTACCAACTCTTAGCCTATGAATCACAAGTTGACCCTATCATTTCAAAGATAAATTGGTCCGAGGACGATCGTGGTAAGAGGCATCAGATTAATCTGGATCTTAACCTTTAATTTCCTGTAGATTTTCAGCTAACCAGGTACGGCATTCTTAACTCTCCTTTTACTGTTTAAGACATTGGGGGACAATATCTCATTTAGGTTTGTGGGAGGGAATTAGTTGATCAGTACCTTGTTTTTAGTTTGTGTGTTATTTTTATTTTTTGTCCAAAATTTTTCGAAAAAATACAAAAAAAATGAAATTTTTTCAAAAATTACAAAAAAATTTTGTGTTTTGTGTTTTTATTTTGACTAAAAAGGTGAAATTGGCAAGAGATAGCTGAGTAAGGAGTTTTCACTCCTGAGACGTATTTCAAACCTATTTCGAAACAAGTTAATTTTTGTTTATTTCCTTTTAAATTATTTAATTTGTGAATTCTCCTTAACACTGACTAAAATGAATCTTCTTATGCTCAGTTGGCAGATATTATCAACATGCATAGAAACATACGGACATGAGTTAAAATTGAAAAGTTTGTAATATTCAGTGCTCTAGTTTAATTGGAGGAAGCATCTCAAAAAGCAATGGAGTAAAAAAAAAACGTATGAGATCCGAGTTATTAAGTTTGTAAGGGTTTTTTAACACCTAGTGCCCTAAAGCTAACTGGTTTGGGAGTCACTGACCCAAAACTCATTACATGGATAAGAGATGTTGCCGAATAAATATATATATATATATATATATATATATATATATATATCTGAAGTCTGAGTAATTAAGTCTGTATGGGTGTCTTAACACATAGTGCCCTAAAGCCAACTGGTTTGGGAGCCACCGACCCAAAACTCGCTACATAGATGAAAGATATTGTATATAAATAAAAAATAGAAAAAAATCAAAGAAAAAATCCGAAAAATTATTCCATTGCTGCAAAAAGGTGTGAATTCTGATAAAATTTTAGGACAAAAATATTACTCTATTATCAACAGCACTTGTGACTGTTGTGGGCAAAAATGAGTTGATTAATATTTTGTTGGCTGTGTATATGGAGAATGGTAAATATAATCGGAGAATTTACTTATTCAATAATTTAGAAAGAAACAAAACAATTAGTAACTTGGAGTAGAAATTTCACATGATTAGTCACTAACATCTTTATTCTCTTTTCGCTTGTCTTTTTGCTTTTGTGTGCATTAGTTTTACTACATTTTTACTTTTGTAAAATGTTTGTGGGTATCATTGCTGTAAACTCTCACAATACTACAACTCGTCCACTAGGGACACCTAGGGGTTTAAAGGCTTGTTGCATATGCTAAATACAACCGTGATCCCTACGAAAGTGGCTTAGTTAAATTTTATTATTTTATTCTATGTTTTACTCGAGGACTAGCAAAATGTTAGGTTTGGGGGTGTGATGAGTGGTAAATCTATCACTATTTCCCACTCATTTAACCTAATATTTTGTATAGTTTCTTGAGTTTTGTGAATATTTTGATATGTTTTGTGTTATTTTGCAGATAAATAAAATTTCAAGACATTCTGGAGGTGATTTTGAGCAAAACAGTGAAAATTGACAAAAAGGGCAAAATGGTATATTTGGGCGCGTCGCGACGCCTAACGTGCCCCGAGTGCTGCTATCGTGCGCCGGGTCAACGAGTCAGAATTTGAAAAGTTGACTTCGCTAACGTGCGCCGTGCCACGTGTCACTATCACAAAAGATCTGCTAACGTGCGCCTGACACGTGTCATCATCCTAAGATGCCGACAATCATCGTCTTCGCTAACGTGCGTCTGCCACGTGTCATCATGTCAGAAGATCAGCTAAAATGCGCCGTCTGCCACGTGTCAAAAATCTATGGTGCCGACAGAATGCGAGTGACACGTGTCACCTTCTCATTGGACGAAATTATTGGCAAATCACATTCTGCCACGTGTCGCCTTCCCATTGCACCACTTTCAGCGCGTGCCACGTGTCATTTCCTGATTGTGCCGACATCGTACGCGTGGTCAAACCGTGTTGACTGAAGACACGTCTTGGCGTCGCGACACGCAACCTCTTGGCGTCGCGACACCCACACCCCACTGATGCCTATAAATTCGGCTCTTCGTCACTTCATTTGGTGTGCTTTCCTTGGGAGTTTTTCCCTGTTTTTAAAGGATTGCATCTAGTTTTTGTAAAAATAAATAATATTTAATTTATGTATTTTAATTTTCAGTAGTAGTAATAGTTCTTCTTCTTATTCTTCTCTTTTCTTTTATGTTTTGTAGTTAAATTTCTACTGGGGCAAATGTGAAGCTTTTTACTTTTATAATTTAGATTAATCTCCATTAGTTATAATATATAAATTATTTAAAACCTGACTTAATAAAGGATACCGCTATATTAGTCGGTTGATAATTATTTTTAAACTGGTTTTAACCTGACTTAATGAGGATACCGCCTGGTTGATCGGTTGATATTTAATTATTAATTTGATTTAATCAAGATACCGCCTATATGGCTGGTTGGTAAATATCATACATATTTATATATTATAATAAGGGAGATTTCTAAATTATAAATAGTAAATGTATATTAATCTCACTTTAATTATAATATGAAAATAGTAATATGAATTAAAAGTTGATTTCGCCTTAATGGCTGGTTTTAATTATGTAACATAATGTGACACCGCCTATATGGCTGGTCTTTAGGTGGCAGATAATTACCGCCTATATGGCTGGTTTATGGATAAATAATAACACTGCTTTTATGGCTGGTTCAACTTAATTAGATAATATTGACAATTTCCATATTATAATAATTTGAGATTTCTAAAAGTAGATCCTCTATCCCCAACAATTTATTTTATTTTAGGGAAGTGATGAAACACAATATCCACACACTTTATAATTGATTTTCTTTATTATGGGTAATTCTTTAGTTTGTTTATTGAGTCTTAAGCTTAATGCTTCTTGTTGTCTGATCACCAATAAGATTGATATGGTAAACTTAAAATGAACTAGACATATGGATTTTAGGTTTCAGCCTTAGATTCAATAGCCCACGATCTTCCTTTAGGATATATAACCATTTAATAGATTTCCTTACAGGATAGACATATACCTGTCGGGCGGGGGTAACCACAATTAGAACTTATTCTTAATGAATCCAGGTAATTTGGTTGACATAGACATATGGTTCAATTGGGTTATACTGGGTATTTGCGTCTGACCATCGACAGAGGCTTTTGCATATTTTCATGTTCCAGGTTAGCAAATTGATTTATTACACATAGATAAGAGAATCAATTCATCTTTATAATAATATTGTGTGGAGTCACAACCCTAGATCCTTGAGTCTTTTCTTTTATTTTCCTTAGTATTTTCTTTTGAGTATGTTTTTATTTTATTTTGCAAAACCACATTCAACCAACCAAAATCAATCAATTCCTTTCTTCCCATAATTAGATACCTGTAAATAAATAGATTCAATAATTAATAACAACAGTAGGAATTAAGTCCTCGTGGGATCGATATTTTTATACTACTTGAACGATACGTACGCTTGCGTTATACGTGTGTGTTTACGCCGGTCAGTAATTACCTGTGTAAAGTTAAACTTTTAATTCTTAGCCAAGTCCGTAACACACAATTAATTTTCAACTTTATCACCATGTGTATGCTTGTGATAATTGAACACCATAATATTAACTTAAACTTATATTACCAAGTTTATAATAATATAGTATATGATATTACTAAGTTAACATTATTATATATATGTCATACATGTATATGGTAATATAAATTAATATAAGTCTATGTTATTATTTTGTAAATCTAAAATAATTTCAGGATTAATTTTGTTAGTGTCACGTTCGTTAATTCGTTCGAACGAAATTTTTCAGTGAGTTCACGTTCGTGTAGCGTTCGTAAACGCGTTCGAACGAAGTTTTTTAGAGTGTTCACGTTCGTGTTGCATTCGTAAACGCGTTCGAACGAAGTTTTCCAGAGTGTACACGTTGATGTTGCGTTCGTAAACGTGTTCGAATTTTCTTTAGTAGAAGGCTGGCGTTCGAGTTGCGTTTGAAGACGCGTTCGAACGAAACTCGAAAAACATAATTTTTCCTATGCGTTTGTCAGGCGTTCGAACGCCCATGCGTATTTTTCATGCACATGACACATTTTCCAGGCATAATACTATTTAAAACATGTAAAATTCGATTTAACAACACTTTAAAAGTAATAAGTTCTTAAGGTTGTTGTAAATTATGTGTTATAAATCAAAATTAACATGCATCAATCAACTTAATTATTCACTAACATGCCAATATCTGAACATGAATAAGAAAGTTAAGAAAACCTGGAAAATGTTGAAGAAGATTAAAACTTGGTCCAAGTCGAGTTGCCTCTGTCCTTAAGAACTTATTAGCACCACCTCAATGCTCTACGAATGTCTTGTGGTTAACGTTCTCACATGATTACTTGGATACTTCTTGTAGAAGCGGCACTTATTTCCCAAGAACTTGAACAAAGATAAAATGGTGGAAACTCTATATTTTAACTTGACTCACTTAGACTAAATGAATAACTTCTAATTTCTTAACTCTTAGAATAAACCAAAGGCCCCATTTATATATGCATGAAAGTGTGCATTTGAGGACACCATTTGGCTTGTGGTGTAACCCTCATAAGGGTTATACCCATTCCCTTATGTCATTTAAAGCCTAGAGACTCATCATTCCAATGTATATGACATGTCCATTTATCATTGTGTCTTACCATAACATAGTACTTAAGTGACATGTCTCTCATACTTATATTATAAATATTGGAGAATTTACAATATTTTTTTATTATTTAATTATATAAATGAATAAATATGATCTTTTAATTCAAAAAATATAGGTGTCTCTTATAAAACTAAATTATAAAAAAATATATTTTAAGACTTAATTATACAAATACAAAATAACAACATTTTATACAAAAATATTGATCACATATGGGACATGAACGAATCTATCTATATATTATATAAAAGTTGAAAAATAGCTTCATTTTAAGATTATCCACGTAGGTTTCTTTTACCTTTGACTTGACTCACTTAGACTAAATGAATAACTTCTAATTTCTTAACTCTTAGAATAAACCAAAGGCCCCATTTATATATACATGAAAATGTGCATTTGAGGACACCATTTGGCTTGTGGTGTAACCCTCATAAGGGTTATACCCCTTCCCTTATGTCATTTAAAGCCTAAAGACTCATCCTTCCAATGTATATGACATGTCCATTTATCATTGTGTCTTAACCATAACATAGTACTTAAGTGACATGTCTCTCATACTTATATTATAAATATTGGAGAATTTACAATATTTTTTTATTATTTAATTATATAAATGAATAAATATGATCTTTTAATTCAAAAAATAATAGGTGTCTCTTATAAAACTAAATTATAAAAAAAAATAACTTCTAATTTCTTAACTCTTAGAATAAACCAAAGGCCCCATTTATATATGCATGAAAGTGTGCATTTGAGGACACCATTTGGCTTGTGGTGTAACCCTCATAAGGGTTATACCCATTCCCTTATGTCATTTAAAGCCTAGAGACTCATCATTCCAATGTATATGACATGTCCATTTATCATTGTGTCTTACCCATAACATAGTACTTAAGTGACATGTCTCTCATACTTATATTATAAATATTGGAGAATTTACAATATTTTTTTATTATTTAATTATATAAATGAATAAATATGATCTTTTAATTCAAAAAATAATAGGTGTCTCTTATAAAACTAAATTATAAAAAAATATATTTTAAGACTTAATTATACAAATACAAAATAACAATATTTTATACAAAAATATTGATCACATATGGGACATGAACGAATCTATCTATATATTATATAAAAGTTGAAAAATAGCTTCATTTTAAGATTATCCACGTAGGTTTCTTTTACCTTTGATGCTGTTCACGTACGCGTGTATCAGTTATTAATATTTATAATAAATTATTAATATTTAAAATGAAATATTAATATATAACTATTCACATTATTCCTCCAAACTTTTTGTTTTCCAAAATTATTAATTATTAATAATATGTTAATTAAATAATATTATTTCAAATGAGTTATCAATATTTCAACTTTTCATATTTTTCAATCTCAAACATTTTAATTTCCCAACTCTTTCAATTTTTTCATTTTCTTAAATTATTAATGATTGAAAGTGTGTGAGTTAAATATGTATTTATTTCAAATGAATTATTAATGTTTAATTTTTCACATTCTTTATTAACTCTTACTTATTTATTAGTAGCAGTTCAAGAGTCGTAAATCATATTAAACTAACTATAAAAGTATAGTTAAGCTAATTAAATTTATACTTACATTAAGAGATTTATTCTCCATCAATAAAAGTTATAAAATAAAATTTTATAATGAAATAAGTTAAAAAAACAAAGAAATAATTTTTTTAGACAATTATAATTAAATGTACTATTCATATTTTTATTTATTATTATTATTATTATTATATTTTTTTTTTGCATTTGATATATATCATAATTGTTTATAATAAGAACAAATTAAAAATCAAACAAATTATAATTATCAAACAAATTATAATTATAGGCTATAGCATCAGTGGGAACAGGAACGGAGTTTTGAGGGAGGGACAATAATGGAGTGTCTGACTCTAAGACTGAACACAAAATGGATAGCGACGGTGGCGAGCATATGGATCCAGTGCTGCAGCGGTGCCACGTACACCTTCGGCATCTACTCATCCACCCTCAAGTCCACTCAAAATTACGACCAATCAACGCTTGACACCGTGTCAGTCTTCAAAGACATAGGCGCCAACGTCGGCGTTCTATCCGGCCTCCTCTACTCCTTCGTCACACTCAATCACCACCACCACCACCACCATCCCTGTTTCGGATTTCTTCGTGGGCCATGGGTGGTCCACTTGACGGGCGCTATCCTCTGCTTCGCGGGTTACTTCTTAATGTGGGCCTCCGTCGTGGGGCTGATTTACAGGCCGCCTGTGCCGTTGATGTGCTTGTTTATGTTCATGGCGGCTCATTCGCAAACTTTCTTTAACACGGGGAATGTTGTGACTGGTGTGATGAACTTTGGTGATTATGGTGGGACCATTGTGGGTATCATGAAGGTAATCCGCAAGTTAGATTTTTTTTTTTTTTTTGGTTACTAGTTTTGTTTCTTGCTTAAATTGAGGTTTTGGACTCAAATTAATAAGCTGTGAATTAATTAGATTAGTGTTGAGCACAAGTTTGGGGAAAGGAGATGATTAAAAGGAGATGATTTTCAATTGCTAAAATGTTTTCTGAACATTAAGGATTCTTGTGAAATCCATAAAGCAGGCTTAACTTACTTCATTCCTTTGGGTACAAAAGCAATCATGTATAGTTGTTTTGCAGATTTTCTAGTAGGCAATGTTGGAATCCGGGTCTAACTCAACCAAAAGCTAGTTTGAGAGATGAGGATTGCCTTTTTTTGTATTTTTATACCAAGATCACTTCTCAGCCGACGTGGGATATTTGCCTCAAAGCTCCCTTCACGTGCGGGCTAGTATTTTGCCTGATCTGTTTCACATGGTTAGGTAGTGTGAGCCTACTCATCCGTGAGATTGGCTCTGATACCATGTTAAAATTATTGGGCCTAACTCAACCCAAACTTCCATCTATAGGCAAATAGGGAAATTTTGTTTTGCTATTAATGGGTATTATTTCTGATGCTCTTAAATGAATTATGAATTTTTGTGTAATATCCATGAGCTTAGATTAGATAGATGTATGAAAGATTGGCTTTTTCACTACTTAGAATTTACTAACTTGGAAGTATGAGATGGTTTATTTCTTGGAATACGATACAACATGATACCCCCTTCTTGTTCAGGGGTTTCTTGGTCTCGGTGGGGCAGCATTAATTCAAGCGTATGACACAATATGGAAGGGCCATCCGAGCACTTACCTTCTAATTCTTGCACTGCTTCCAACTTTTGTGTCTCTTCTGTTCATGTCTCTGGTAAGAGTTTACAGAACAAATTCAGTTGATGAGAAGAAGCACTTGAATGCTTTATCTGCAGTTGCTTTGACCATTGCTGCCTATCTCATGATCATTATAATTTTGGAGAATGTCTTCACTTTTCCATTATGGGCACGCATAATTACATTCATAGTTTTGCTACTTCTACTCGCCTCACCTCTTAGAATTGCTATCAGAGCCCAGAGGGAGGATGCAGAGATGTTATCACTAACCTTTTCCCCTGTGAGGAGTTCATTAGTCGGCTGCCCTGAGACAGCGACATCTACTAAATTCTCTACAGTACAAGATCCAGTAGCATATCAAGAGCTGCCTTGTGATGAAATTGAAGTGCAGACCGAATTTGATGGTAATATATTGAAGGATGACGAGGATATGAATATTTCGCAAGCAATGTGTACTCTAAACTTTTGGCTGCTGTTCATTGCCATGTTATGTGGAATGGGCTCTGGACTTGCCACAATAAATAATATCAGTCAAGTCGGAGAATCTCTTGGCTACACAACCACTGAGATCAATTCTCTAGTCTCTTTGTGGAGTATATGGAACTTTCTTGGCCGTTTTGGAGGAGGGTATGTGTCAGATATATTCCTGCACAGGATGGGCTTGGAAAGGCCAATGTTCATTATCATTACTCTAGCAACAATGTCCGTCGGTCATATTGTTGTTGCTTGTGGTTTTCCAGGAAACTTGTATGTGGGTTCCGTGATAGTGGGTGTTTGTTATGGTTGCCAGTGGTCCTTAATGCCTACAATTACTTCTGAGATATTTGGAGTTGGGCACATGGGAACAATTTTTAACACCATTGCCATTGCTAGTCCTGTTGGATCTTATATATGCTCTGTAAGAATCATTGGGTATATTTACGACAAAGTAGCCAGCGGTGCAGATAATTCCTGCAATGGCTCTCACTGCTTCATGTTATCTTTTCTGATCATGGCATCTGTTGCTTTCTTTGGATGTCTTGTTGCCTTCCTGTTGTTCGTTCGGACTAGAAGGTTCTATAAACAGGTTGTTCTCAGAAGGTTGCGGCATTCTTCAAGAGCATGAGAGGAAACCACAAAAGCTTCCTGTTCAGGCAGAAAAGAACTGTCAATCCATTTACTTCTTATTCCATTGTCTTTTTTAGAAAGGACAAGCTCCTGTATAGACTACAAAATTAAAAAATTGTATGTATTTCCCTGATATGGCTCTGCAGCTTGCACTTCTGCTGCATACCTGAAGCAATTCGAGTTCTTAGGCTTTTGTATTTCTATTTTTGATTTTTAATTTCTATTTCCAATATCTTTTAGAGAAGACTCGACAGACTCAAAACTCCTGTTTTTATGCAATAAAAGATTTCGACTTTTCATGAAGGTGTTGTAAGGATATTGGCGCTGGCGTTTATAGAACCGGCTGGAAAAATTAGGATTTGTAAAATCCGGGTTCAGTCCGGCCTGATTGCGATAAAAAAATCATGGATCGGGCTGAACACAATAAGCTCGGGTTCGAGCTTAAAAAATATTATATATATATATATATATTTTATATATTTATATAATAAATTATATATATAAATAATTTTTTTATTATTAAAAAATCAGGCCGGGCTTTTCCTGGCCCGAGCCAAAATATTGTTTATTATGAGTGTTCATAGGACGCGACCCGAGGTAACTCGACCCGACCCGTAGGGTTCCAAAAAATAAAAATCAAATATCGGGTCAATCCGACCCAATCCGATTTTTTCGGGTTGAGTCACCGGGTTTTAGACGCAACTTGACTCGAAAAATAGATTTTTTTATTATTTTCCTATTATTTTTTAAAATTTTTAATATTATTTTAGTTGTTTATTATTTTTTTTAATCTTGAATTTTATATGTTTAATAAATTTCGGGACATAAAATAATTAATATTTATGTCTCAAAATAATTAATATATTAAAAAATTCTTTTCTTTACTGACCAAACCCAACCCGGTACGGTCGGATTTGTAATTTCGGATTTCGGATACAGTGATCCTGACTGTATGTAGCAAAATTCCGACTCGACCGTGAACATCCGTTTAGGTTGGCATCTTTCCACAAAATTGAAACTCAAACTGAAACTAGAAGCCTGGTAAGTGTTTGAATACGGGCTTTCGTTTGGCATTGGCCCAAATTCTGTCTCGGTCCAGTCCAACCCCCGAGCCCACTTCCGAAATCCGCAAGATAGAAAGAGAGAAATAAATATTCCAGCACCAGCTTTTCGCTGGCTTTGCACTTCGGAGGCCGACTTCATGACCGGCGACTTCAGATTCAAAACAAAATAAGAAGAAGAGGAGAAGAAGAAAAAGGAAATTTTAGAAGGAGAAGAAGAAGATGAAGACAACTAAAGGAGGCAAAGTTATGAACCCTACCGACGCCTATCGTAAAGAGCTCCGTAAAAAGGAGCTCAAAAGGGTAATTTTTGTTTAAGCTTTTGAGTTTCTCTCTAATTTCAATTTAGAATTCATAATTTTTTTTTTTGGAATATACTGTAGTATCTCATAATTGCCCTAACTAAATTTTGTAAATTGCCTGAAATTAATCGAACTTAGCTCACTTAGGTTTTATTTATACTTGAGGTTGCTCAATTTGAGCAATTGTTAATTGGTTACTTGTTTCCTCAGCATTGGTTGTTATTCGTAGTGCTAAATTCTTTTTCTATTAGAATTTAGGAAACTTTTTAGGTTAATAGGGCGAGTTAATTAATTCTATATGATTCAAAATTAGGAATTAAGTGAATGAAATGTAAAATTGTCTATGTTTTACTGGAGGGAATAAAGTGATATTTAAAAAGTTGGTGGCAGTGGAACTATTTATGCCGTTGTGGCTTTGGAATGCGCGGTTTGAATTCATGCTTGAATGTTTCTGATAATGCGTTATTTGTTTGACAGAACAAGAAAGAAAGAAAGAAGGTGAGGGAGGTAGGGATTTTGAAGAAAGATCCAGAGCAAATCCGGGAGCAGATTGAGAAGTTGGAAGTGATGAGTAAGTCATTATCTGTTTTATCATTTCTGAACAGGTGGTCTTGGAGTTTTTGCATCTATTTTGAATTAAAATTTGCATAATGTTAACTGTCATTAAATACACTACACTATTATTGAAATGCAGCCTTTACTCCTTTTTAGTGGGACTTTCTATAACTGCAAGTTATTGGGTTCCTTTCTTGGTCTGCACGTGTTGATTGTCTTCGCTATTTCATTGTTAAATGCACCTTTTCTTGTTATAATTTTTCCATTCAATTCACCAATGTGTTTGTATGGTTTCTTTCAGAGGCTGATGGTGCTTTGGACAAAGCAAGGAAACACAAAAAGAGACAACTTGAGGATACACTTAATCATGTCCTGAAGAAAAGGAAGGTAACGACTGTAATTCAGACCTCTTAATCAGCACCGTGCCCATCATAGCCATGCAAACTCATATAATTGGGATTAAAATATAGTGCTAAACTAAAAAATTGTAATTTAAGATAATTTAGAAAAATCGGATTGCTAATATCTATATGTAGAAGCTGCAAGGATTGATACATTACTTTAACAAGCAACTTGTTGGGTCGAGTACTTTATAGCGTTATCTGATGATTTGTTACCTGACCATGAATGACAATGGTCCTTTTAATTCTTTTGACAGGAGCTCCAAGAAAAAATGAAGGAGAAGGGTGAGACTCCAGTCATGTTTAGGTGAAGAGGCGGCTTCTCTTCCTTATCTATTTTTGTTATGGTGTAACTTTTATATTTAACATCACTTTGTTTTGTTTACAAACTGTATTTTTTTTTCCCTGTTGCAGTCACTTGGGACCTCCTCGAAGAAGAACTGCTGAAGAAGAAGAGAGAGCAAAGCACCTAAAACCAGAAGTAAGCTCTAGCTGAAGAATGCTATTCTGATTACTTTTGAACCTAGCTTTGCCTTTTGGTGGTTTATTTATTTATTTACCATTTTACCTTCTTTGTGTTGCAGGACTCTGCGTACTATCACCCTACCCTGAATCCTACTGGGGCTCCACCACCTGGAAAGCCTCCCATGTATCTATCCTCAATAGGTTTGCTTCTTCTTCCTTCATTCTTTCTAATTTTCTGCTCAAGTACTTGGTAATACTTGCTGAGAACTCACAGTCCCTCTCACTTGAAGTTTGTTTTTAATGTGGTCTGCAGGGCCCCGAATTCCCCTATCTAGTGATGTGGCATCTTCCTCAAATACAGAATCAGATGATGTTGCTTTGCCCATACCACCGCCACCTCCTCCATTGCCCGATACTGTAAGATTAGGGTCTGGGGATGACTCTGTTATTCCTGCATCTTTGCCTTTACCACCTCCACCTCCCCCGCCAATGCCCCCAACGCCTGCTGATGCAAACTTGGCTATGTCATTGCCTCCACCGCCTTTACCGCCACCGCCTCCAGGCCCCCCACCCAAAGATCAAGTTGCAGGTCGCCCACCACTTCCTCCTCCCCCACCCTTCCAGCAGTCGGCGCAGCCACCTCAACCTGGCATCAGCGGAAGTGATAAGCAGGGAAGTCTATCTGCAGATGACTCAACCTCCAAGGCATCAGCTGAGGTTAGCTCTCTGTCATTCATCTATTTTCTTATGTTGTCTTAAGTGGCATAGATTTAACGAGGCATATTGTTGGTAATAAAGTTTATATATGGCAAGTATCTGGTTGATTTTCTAATCCTGAAGGGATATACTTGGTTATATCTCAAAGTCCAACCAATGGTTGTTCTTGTAAAAAATGCTAATGCTTCCATTTCTTTATCATTTAGGTTCATACTATGCTCCCGCCACCACCTCCCCCACCTGGGATGCCTCAAAAGTCACCAATTAATGAGTCTGAAGGTACTCCTGAAGCAGATGGCAATAGTCCTTCAGCAACAAAGGATCTTCCAAACAATAACATGGTTCCACCGCCGCCACCTCCAAGGCAACAGCCTCCTGGGGCTGGACCTGCCTTGATTCCGACTTGGCAGCCTGATGTATTACCTCCTGGAATATCACGTTTTCCCCCACCTCCGCCTCCGCCTCCACTAGACATGCACCCACCATTATCTGCTCCTGGACTTCCTGGTGGAGCCACTCATCCTGGTATGATGGTCCCATTAGTTCCAAGGCCACCATATGGTCCTCCCCCAATGATGAGGCCACCACTTCCACCTGGTCCTCCTCCTACCATGCAAGAAGGTGAATATGCTGCAAGTAGGCCGACAGTGCCTCAGAAGCCATCATATGTAAAATCTGCTGCCCCAACTGTTGTCAAGAGACCACTGGCTCAGCATACACCAGAACTTACTTCTATGGTGAATAATTTCCCCTCTTCTATCAACATTTTGCATCCTTCTTTTATTGAAGACTATAGTTCTTGTTATATGCATATCTTCATTTTATATAGTATGGAAATTTTCTTTTATGACGAGGAGCTTGCATAAATCTGTGGAGCCTAGTTATAATAATTTTGGAAGTTGCTGCATGAAAGTTATACCCCTCATATAGAGGTGTTCACTGCAGTGTGTAAGCTTCTTTGTGTGAACTATAACTACTATTATTTTGGTTTTGTTTGGAGGATCTGCTTGTATGTTGGTACTACTACATTATATCTTTAGCTTAATGTTCCGTCTGGATTCAGGTTCCTGCATCAGTTCGAGTCAGGAGAGAAACTGCCCTCCCAAAAGCCAAACCAAAACCATCACTGTCAAGCACGGTAACAACCATTCAGCCAGCTGCTCCATCGGTGGTAGCGAGGCAAGAATCAACTGTCTTATCATCAGCACCGAAGCCACAGGGCAAGAGCATTGATGATTCATACATGGCATTTTTGGAGGACATGAAAGCACTTGGTGCACTTGATAGTTGATATTATTTATAGCTTCCCAGAGTACCAAAAGAAGAGGCATGAACGCAGTGGAAGGAAACAAAATCTGTTTACAAGGCAAATCCTTCTGAAATATGTTCTTATTGCTTCTGGCTTGGGTTTCCCTCTTTACCTTTATGTTTTTATTCATCTCTACTTCGCCGGAGACTTGTGTATCTCAATAAGTTAGTTAATGAGATCATTGAGATGTATCAACTCTGGATAGAGTTCAAAGTGTATTGAGATTGAAATTCAGAAATGTACTTTGCTTTCCTTGTAAAACTGAAATTCAGAAATGTGAATTTGAGCAAGAAAAAAAAATAGCACTCTTTCTTTGTAAAATTGACTCTTTCAACCAAACTAAACATAGCATTTTCGCATTAAATGAGGTGGGTTATACGGATTTTTTAACAGTCATTATGTTATGTGTTGATGATGATTTTTTCAACTAAGGTAATTGAACAGTTCGACAAGGGCAGAGAGGGAATTCCCTCCCTTTTTGGAAGATCATATGTTCGAGGGTTTGATTTGTTCCTCAGTAGAGAAGAGAGTCCGGACACAGTTTCCCTGATCTGGCCGAACATGGGACACAACGCGGTGTAGATTTCAAAGACCGGCAACCTCAGAGCCGAGGCCGACCACAGTAGACCGGTGGCTCGGTTTGGTTTTATCTTACCTTTCAGAACAAGTTGATGAGCTCAGATATTTTGGGTCAGGACGGGAACAATTTGGGTAGTTCGGCAGATCATCTTTCCGACCTCTGGAAGACCGACGTGTGAACGGGGTAGTTTGAACTCCTAATTGTGGTATGTATCACCACATGAGATCTTTTCAGGCTGTCACCATTATTGTTGTTTGTGGCAGTGTGTAAAGTAAGGTGATGTGACAAGCCGTCAGATGACAGGTTTGCTTTCGGCGAAGACAGTTTTGGGGTAGAGAACCCGTCAATCAACCGGAAGTTCACGTGGGTGACCTCATTAAAGCAGGGGAATAGTGTTATGACTCCTTTAGTATATAAAGGAGAGTTAGTTTCATTTGTAGGGGGATAGCGAAATTTGTAACAAAAAGAGAGAGCACTACTTGTAAAAACTTGAAAGGCAAACAATTCAGTTATTCTTAGATATTCCTTGAAAACAGGTCGGCCGAGCTAGTTTTCGTAATAAAAACAACACCCCATTTTGTGCCCATGGTCGTAGGCTGGACTTGCTCCGCCGAACCATGTTAAGTTCTCTTGTCGATTTTTATGTTTTCTTTGCCTTTTTGCTACATTTGATTTTGTTCTCCCATAACCAAACAAATTCAAGGTTGAAGGAGGATTATCTCGGGAGGATTATCTCGAAACTGCCTCTGGGACGAAAATCACCCGTCAACAGTTGGCGTCGTCTGTGGGGAAAGAAAAAAAAAGAAACTTGCGTAGTGAGACAATGGCGGAAGGCGGAAGCCATGGATCATTGGAGAGTTCAGCAGCAGAGTGGTTTGGGAAAGGGAAAGGAATACTGGATGAAAAGGAAAGGGAATGGGAAGAAGCTGGTCAGAACGGAAAGAAAAAAGGGTTCACAAGAGGAAGGAAGATTGACGAAAGTGGGAAATATGGGGGAAGCAATGGCTCTCTTTGTTGAGTTGTAGAATTGAATGTAAAAAGGATGGGCAACGATCACCAATTAAAACTGAGTTGTAGAATGAAATGTAACGTCAAAAATGGGTGACGTTTGTCGGTCGTAGCTGAACAAGCTCCTCCGAGAGAAGGTGTTATGCGTGTTCGGCCTGCCGGGTCCGCAGTTTCACGAGAGAGGTAGTGCTCAAGGATTGGCCAAGGAACTAGTAGGCCAAGGGCACGTGGTCGGCATCCATCAGGGCTTCTCCGTCAGTGCTGTGGTCTCCCCAAATGAGAGGAAAGGAGAAAAATCGCACGAGGCGGGCCACAAAGAGTCAGAACAGAAGATCCCGGCCAGGCCCCCGATTTGTTCAGAAATCGTCATGAACGGTCCGATGGGGGGATTCCTGTCAACACAGTCGGGAAACTGCAAAATCAAGTTCAGACCAGAAGGATCTGAAGAAGCTCGGACTGCAAGACAAGAACCGGAAATGATTGTAAAAGCCTCTATTAAAATGACTCGCAAATAGTTGTAAGAAGGGCATCATGTCCTTTGAATATGAATAAAACTTTCTCTTTTGAATTAAGAAACTTGTCCATTTTACTTGTTTATTAATTGAATGCGAAAGCTATGTACAATATTCTTGGGATATGCTCGATGCGAAATGGGTGATCGGTAGTTAGGAAGGGCACCAAGTCCACGGCACGCCAATCCCGGGTGTCATTATCAAACCCCCGGGTGGAAGTGTTCTGACCTGACTCATTTCACCTTTGACGATCCAGAAAGCATCAAGTGATGAAGTGCATGTGGGAAAAACGTGAACCTCTTGCGACACGCCAATCCCGGGTGTCATTATCAAACCCCGAGGTAGGAGCATTACTTACCAATGACTCGTATTTTTGAGAAGTAGCTCAGGTAAACCGGACCCAGAGAGGTTTTTTCCCCTGCGAGTCGGCTGGTGAATCCCGTTGAGAACCATCAAAGCACATGGCATGGGGACAGCCGAATGGCCTCCATGACCATTGTGGTCTCGGGTAAATCGGACCCAATGAGGTTTCTTCCCCTACGAGTTGGCTGGTGAGTCCCGTTGAGAACCACCCAATGGATGACGCACACGAGGAGTCTTCTTCCCCCATGGGGTATCTGCCTAACCGCCTCAGATCAGGAGGAGCATGACATGGGGATGTTTCTGCCCTTATAGCGCTTTAAGAATCCATAGCCGCCCAACATGAGGAGGTTTCTGCCCTCAGGGTCTTGGCCGCTCACCGATCCGTAGCCTGGCTAGCCGGGACGCTGAATTGTAAGGTTCAGAATTGTGTTTTGGGAGGCACCAGGCAGGACGCTGCCTCGAGGCACCAAATTTGTTATCTTTTTTGGGTACATGTGGAATATATGCTAAGTCACATTCATTGTGCTAACCTTGTTTTGTTCCACTTTTTTGTTTTTGCAGATGCCCGGCAATGGGACGCCTGCGCCGGGATCCGCGGAGCCTCAGAGGTTGAAATTCTTCCCCCGTGATTAAGTCTCATATGTTCCACCAGCTCGGGGCTGGATTTGTTCCGCCGAGGCTATCTTGTTCCACCAGCTCGGGGCTGGATTCGTTCCATCAAGACTATTTTATTCCACCAGCTCGGGGCTGGATTCGTTCCACCGAGGCTATCTTGTTCCACCAGCTCGGGGCTGTATTCGTTCCGCCGAGGCTATTTTATTCCACCAGCTCGGGGCTGGATTCGTTCCACCGAGGCTATCTTGTTCCACCAGCTCGGGGCTTGATTCGTTCCGCCTAGGCTATTTTGTTCCACCAGTTCGAGGCTGGATTCGTTCCGCCGAGGCTATTTTGATCCACCAGCTCGGGGATGGATTCGTTCCGCCGAGGCTATTATGTTCCACCAGCTCGGGGCTGGATTCGTTCCGCCGAGGCCATTCTGCTCCATCAGCTCGGGGCTGGATTTATTCCTCCGATGCAATTATGTTCTACCAGCTCGGGACTGGATTCGTTCCGCCAAGGCTATCTTGTTCCATCACCTCGGGGTCGGGTTATGTCCCACCAAATGCATATGATCGGCATGGAGACGGAGCATTCCACCATTGTCAGACCTTCATTGGTCTGGAGAGGTAACATTCCCCCAGAGCCAAGTGTTCTCTTCAGCTCGGGGTCGGGTTACGTCCCACCGAGTACACAAGATCGGCATGGGGAATGAGCATTCCCCCATGGCCGGACCTTCATTGGTCTGGGGAGGTAACATTCCCTCAAAGCCAAGTGTTCTCTTAAGCTCGGGGTCGGGTTACGTCCCACTGAGTGCACAAGATCGGCATGGGGACAGAGCATTCCCCCATGGTCGGACCTTCATTGGTCTGGGGAGGTAACATTCCCCCAGAGCCAAGTGTTCTCTTCAGCTCGGGGTCGGGTTACGTCCCACCGAGTGCACAAGATCGGTATGGGGACAGAGCATTCCCCGTGGCCGGACCTTCATTGGTCTGGGGAGGTCATATTCCCCCAGGGCCAAATATTTTGACGGCTCGGTTCATATCATCGGTTTGGGGGTAGAACATTCCCCTCATTACCAGTTCGAATTGGTCGGGATCAAGATTTCTCATCACATTCAGATCTGGAAAAGTATGTTAGAAAATTTGAAGCCAAAATAAGCTAAGTAAGGGAAATGGGAAATGAAACATTCAGAATATATTGCACAAGAGAAGTAGTGGTTGTTGTTACAAAAAGAAAGTATATTGTTCAATTTACAAAGGGCCCCCTCAGGGTCGCCCTCATTCATCAGCCCACGCATGGGCAATTTTTTCTTCTTGGCCGGGCCCGGGTGGCGGGACCTCTGGTGCAGGCTCAGCAGGAATGACCTCGATCTCAGCTTGGGAGGCATGAGGGGCTTCAACCATTCCAGATTTAGGCACTTCAGGGGCGTGTGCCTCATGTTGGAACTCCTCAGGCACCAGGGAGATGGGCACGATAGAAAGGGGCTCGGGATCCTGGATTTCCTCCGAGGGGATGGCAAGTAATTCGCGAGCTTCATCCTCTGAAAGCTCTTATTTGCAGAACCGGATGGCAACGTGGATAGGCCCCATGTCAATCTCAGGCATCACCATCGGAATGATCTGAGCGCAGTCGCTGACCCCCTCGAGCCTGGTCTTCTCCAGCTCATCCTACAGTTCAGCCTCTCTCTTCTTCAGCGCCTCCCAAGCTTGATCTCTCTCTTTGGTCATTGCTCTAAGTTTGGACTCCGAGCTCGCCACCTCCCACCTTAGACGTTTGTTTTCCTCCTCGGAAGCCTCCATATTCTTCTTGGCGAGGGCAGAGGCATTGCGGAAAGGACTCATTCAGTGCGATGGCCTCGGCCGCAGCCTGCACAAGAGTTTTGTTTTCCTCATCCTTTTTTGCCAGTTCGGCCTCCCCCTCTGTGATTTGGATTTGAAGCCTCTGTATCTGGCCCCCCTCGGACAAAAGACTTAGGAGTAGGTCCTGGTTCCGGCCATCACGTAGCTTGCCTACAAGAAAGGAAGAAGAATTCAGAATCAACAAGTAAAAGCATGGAACAAGAAGATAAACATGTTAGAAGAAGTGAAGAACAAGCAAATAGGCAAACGTTCGCAAGTAACAACCAGTTTTAGTGGATTACAGTGAATAAAAAGAAGGAGGTCGAGCGGAAACTTACTTAGTTTGAGTAGATGTGTTGTTGGACTGATCTGGTCGGGCTTGAAGATTGTTGGTCTCGGGAATGAAGAGAGCTTTTGCACTTTGAGAATTCAGATTTTCGTAAAAGAGAGAAATGAACATTGTCTTGCATTATAGTCAGCACAATGTATTTTTAGCCGTCGGATCGAGGAGAGTCTTCGGATGTGCGCCGTGTGTCGCCTTCGGGCTCCATCTGCTCAGAATGAGATGAATGGTTGGGATTGAAAACTTTTCGGCTGCCTCGTGAATGGTCGATTATTTTGGTTTTTGGCGGGAGGACCACAGATGTTTGACAAGTATCACGCTCGGGTTAAACCATAGAGGTGATTTGATGGGCATTTAAGAGGATGTGATGGCTTAAGATTCTCGAGGGACGGCTACCAGAAGGGTAAAAATGGTACTTACTTCAAGTTGGGGAGTCGCTTGAAAAGACATCAGAATTCTCAGTGACCGAGCACATGAAGATGACCGAGGACGACCCGATTGAGGGCCGATGTGGTTTCATGTTTCGTTCCTGTAACCGACCACCAACTGACTGATATCACTTCCGATTTTGTAGTTCCCGGTACCAACTCGTACACTCATTGGAACCGAGAACTAGAGGACAAATATTGATGATGATTTTTGCAACTAAGGTAATTGAACAGTTCGACAATGACAGAGAGGGAATTCCCTCCCTTTTTGGAAAATCAGATGTTCAGAGGGTTTGATTTGTTCCTCAGCAGAGAAGAGAGTCCGAACACGGTTTCCAGGGGACACAACCCGGTGTAGATTTCAGAGACCGATAACCTCAGAGCCGAGGCCGACCACAGTAGACCGATGGCTCGGTTTGATTTTATCTTACCTTCCGGAACAAGTTGATGAGCTCGAATATTTTGGGTCAGGATGGGAAAAGTTTGGGTAGTTCGGCAGATCATCTTTCTGACCTCTGGAAGACCGACGTGTGAACAGGGTAGTTTGAACTCCTAATTGTGGTATGTATCACCGCATGAGATCTTTCCAGGCTGGCACCATTATTGTTGCGTGTGGCAGTGTGTAAAGTAAGGTGATGTGACAAGCCGTCAGATTGCAATTTTGCTTTCGGCGAAGACAGTTTTGGGGCAGCGAACCCGTCAATCAACCGGAAGTTCACGTGGGTGACGCCATTAAAGCAGGGGAATAGTGTTGTAACTCATTGAGTATATAAAGGAGAGTTAGTTTCATTTGTAGGGGGATAGCGAAATTTGTAACAAAAAGAGGGAGAAATACTTGTAAAAACTTGAAAGGTAAACAACTCGGTTCTGCTTAGATCTCCTTGAAAACAGGTCGGCCGAATTAGTTTTCGTAATAAAAACAACACCCCATTTTGTGCCCGTGGACGTAGGCTGGACTTGCTCCGCCGAACCACGTTAAGCTCTCTTGTCGATTTTTGTGTTTTCTTTGCCTTTTTGCTACATTTTGTTTTTGGTCTCCCATAACCAAACAAATTCAAGGTTGAATGAGGATTATCTCGGGAGGATTATCTCGAAACTGCTCCTGGAACGAAAATCACCCGTCAACACTATGATTAACAAATATTCCTGATGATGGATCTAACGGGATTGTTGAATCTGAAACATTTTTAGACTCAACTGATGAACTTGTCTTTGATACTGGACACGGTTTAATGGGCAAAAAAAAAAAAAGTCAAAACTGTACCAAAATGAAAATAATCAGTCAATTATAGACTCCACACACATGCCTTCTCTTCTTCTCTTGTGAACATCAATTACAACTAAGATGGACTGATCACCATGTTGGATTTAACCAGTGTTTAGTTTTTAACTAATAATTAATGGCTAAAGTAATTTAAAGACTCTTTCCTTTTTATTACTATTCCTTTTTTTCTTTAGAACCCATGAAAAGTTTATTGATTTTTTATTTCATTATGTGGCACACTTTCTTTAAAACAACCAAAAGAAAAAAGTAATATTAAAGAAAAATTACCCAAATAGCCCTAAAGTAAAAGTAAAATCCTAGTAGAATTATCAATCCTTTCTTCCCCTCCTCAATTCTTCACACACCCTTCTCTCTCTTCCCCATTTTCCTCCTCTTTAGCCCAAACCCAACAAACAAGGAAAAAAAAACTTTAATTTCAAAAAAATAATAAAAAATTAAATAAAAAAGCCAAAAAAAAAAAAAAGAAAAAAGAAAAAAGAAAACATAGACCAGAATAGAAGAAACACAAAACAAAACAGGGGAGCTTTGGTAGTAATTGAGCTTCTTCCTGTCTTCAATTTGGTCTCTGATTCAGAAACAAACATTAATCAAAATCTATCTTAACAATTCACTTTTGATTTATTTGACCTAAATCTAAATGCATAAGCCCATGAATATGATTAGTCTACATGTAACCTCACCGTAAGTACCCTAAACCCTCCCTCTCTCGATCCCCCCCAAGCTATGTCCCGCGAATCCACCCCTGTGAGTTCTCCGATCCCTAAAGACAACACCGCCCCCAATCCCCAAAACGACGCCGTTCAATCCCCTCAAAACCACACCGCTGCCGCTGCTACTACAACTGCCCCGACTCCGCCTCTTAATCGGACCAACCGCCCCTCCCGCGCTTGCACTCTACGTACCGCTCAGCGGCTCTACGCCGCGGCCCAGGCGCCGAAGAAGAAGGAGCAAAGAGAGAGGCCAGATGAGTCTCCGCCGCTGCAGCAATGCAGCGCTAATAGTAAGATTGTCACGCCGTTGGTCGGTGACCCTCCTCCCTCGCAGCTGCCACGGTGGAATCTCCGGTCCATGTGGGAGTTAGCTTCCGTACTTAATTTCTTGCACGTGAGTGTTTTTGTTTTGCAAATTTCGATTTTTTTTTCTTTTTTTGTGTGTGTGAAAAGAATTGTTGTTCTGTTATCGTTTTTTGGGTTGTTAGGTATTTAGGCCGTTGTTGAATATAGCAGCTGAGTTTTCGGCGGAGGAGTTTGAGACGGCGTTGATTACTCCAAATGATACTTTGAGTGATATTCATATACCAATTTTGAAGGTTGGTGCTTTTAACTTTTGTATTAAAGTTTGTGTTTTTAGTTTGTTGTTGAAATTTAGCTTTTTTTGGTCATTAGCTAAGTACTTAGCGTGGCAATGCCTGTACTTTTATAGTTTCATTTGAGTTTGTTGAGACTAAAGAAGGGTAATATTCTTTCAAATTCTAGTGCTTACTTGTAGTTTTTGTGGTGCTTATGTTGATACTTGGGTTAGTATGTTCTTCAGATTTTAAGTGAGAGAAATAGCGAAGAGTGACTATAATGTACTTGGGCATGTGGCATGAGGTATATTTGAGTCGGGAATTAGCTGACAATGGCATGTTATGAAGTGACAAAGGCTAATGGGAATGCGATTATCATTTGGTGAAGTTTTTTCTTTTTCCCATATGATGAATGGTAAAAACTGTCTGCTGGCAATTTGAATGTTATGCTTGTAACTAGACGGAACATCCAAATACCGGTGCTTTTTTTTTTTTTTTTTTGGCAATGAACTTAGGGTTCAATACAACTGTAAAATACATCCGTTTATTGCATTGATTGGTTACTGCAGCACAATTAGAACTTCACAACATTATAAAAGCAATGAGCTATGTTCATTTGTCTTATGATTACAAATTGTGCAATGTGTTCCATGAGTACATTCTGTAGATTTCAAGTCTCAAACAACAAGTTCCTAGTTTCTGAAATTATGCCTTCTATGGCATGTAATCAAGGTTGTTAAAGGCGAGAGGCGCACCGAGTCGATCAGAGCCAGAAAAGCGAGGCGCGAGGCGAGGGGCGCGAGACGCACGCCTCACAGACACGAAGCGCACGTTTATTAATAATAATTTTAAATTTATAATATATGCATCATTAACTTGTAAATATAAAAAAATAATAAATAGATAATAATATTTTGACATATACTCTACTTTTCTATTACTTCTACTTATCTAATTCATAATACTTGACAAAATATGCACAGTTCAAAACTTCAAATTCAAGAAAATAATAAAAAAAAACGTAATTAAAAATATGCATAGTTCAAGTTCAAGAAAATGAAAAACAACAAGCATTAAAAAAACATCTGCTGAAAAAATATAACTGAAAAAAGAACCGTTAATAAAGAAAATATAAAAGAAAGAATCGTAGATAAAGAAAATGGAAAAAATAAAGAAAAAACAGAGCTAAAAAAAGTTCAAAAAAAAGAACTGTAAAAGAAAAAGAAATACAAATGTAAAAGAAAGAATTGTAAATAAAGAAAATGAAAAAAAGGAAGAAGAAAGAAACAAAACTGAAAAAGGTAAAAAATAAAAATAAAACAGAACTATAAAAGAAAAAAGAAACATAAATGTAAAAGAAAGAATTGTAAATAAAGAAAATGAAAAAACAGAAAAAAGATGAAGAAAGAAACAGATTTGGAAAAAAAAGAGTAAAAAAACTGATTAAAAAACCGTAAAACCATGATGCGCGCGCCTCGCCCCTCACTGCGCTTCGTGCGCCTCGCTGCGCCTCACGTCGCCTCGCTGGAGTCGCCTCGCCTCGACCAGTTAGATGCGCATCGGCGATCGCCTCGTGCGCCTCTCGCCTCGAGGCGCGCCTCAATGCGCCTCTAACAACACCGCATGTTCTATGAATGCCTTTGAATTTTTGAAGAAAAGCACATGAATTAGTTCTTTTGTTCTACATAGGACAAATATGAATGGAATTTATATTGTGAGCAACATAAGGCAAAAGAGTTTTGGGTTTCTCTCACCTTGAATGAGAAAAAATTGCTGAAAATTTGATTTTCATGAAAAGCATCCATGAAGTTTGATGTCTGCCTTTCTTAGTAGTCAAATAACGTAAACTTATTGTAGAAAATTTACCACCGTGCCAGGAAAAGCTGGGAACAAAAAAACATCTGGAAGGTTTTATTGTTCGACTCTTCTTATAATGAATTTGCCAAATTTGTAATTGTTTCTACTTACTTTCTGTTTCTGTAGACATACATGATGCTGACATAAGTGCTATTCTATGAGCCGCATGGCCTTTGTATATTGTAGTCCCAGAGTGTTGGCATATTGATATTCAAAATGACCAGACTTGTTTAATTGTCTGATTTTTAGTATTGATTGGTGTTTTAGTGCCACACAAACTTAGCCATTGTTCTGGTCTTTCAGGCCGTTTTAAGCCCTAACGGGGATAGTTAGTATAATGGAGAGACACCTTAGAGGCGTATTATCTTCAATGTGTTATGTTTCAAAGTTTCTCTTGTAATTGCTAGGGCTCTTGCTTTGTTTTCCCTTCCGTCTAAAGGATGGATTTCTAGGCGGCCAAACAAATTTTTTGTGCTGAATGCTGATTGGATTTGATGGTTGCGAATTTGGATGAGAGAGTTTCCATCTCTGAAGAGGTTAAAAGATAATGACCGTTGTTGGTGAAATTAATCTTTTAATATTTCTCATAGCTGGTTTAGTTGATAGACCTTGTGGTTTTGAATATTACCTCTAATGGTAAAATCTAATTAATATTCTCAAAAGATTCGAGGCATGTGTAATTGGGATACTATGGCACCGTTTGGTGTAGAGTATGGTGAGCTTATAAGCTACTGTATAATCTAGCATTGAAACACTACACCAAACACATAGTTAACGCTAGCGTATACTCTCACAAAATTATAATCTCATAACATGAGATTATTTTTCTACGCTAGTTTATACTCTAGCTTTTGTTCCACAGCTTATAAGCTAGCTTATACTCAGTGCAATACTCTCTACCAAACTCGGCCTATGTGTTTTTGTAATTTTCATGGTTTTGTAATCTGACTTATTCATGGAACATTGTTGGAAAATTCAATTTTTTTGTACTATTTGCTAATTTAAGTGCTACTTATGTGTATTTTCCTTGTTATAGGCAATCCCTCCTATTACACGAGTGGCCCTCACACGTGATACATGGGTTACTGTTTTATGCAGAAAATTAAGAGACTGGTGGCATTGGGTAACTTGATTATTGCATTCTTATCAACTGATGACATTAATGCGCATACATAATAAGTTCATTGCTTAATTGCTAACATGGGCTTATAATCTTATTACAGGTTGCAGAAGGGGATCTTCCTATTGTTGCTTCGCATGGGTGAGTGTATGCATCTTTGATATACTTGGCATATATTATCTCTGTGATGCTAATGTTGCATGTTCATGCTAATGTTTTAGGACGGAGGTTGAGGTATATAAAACACTTGATCCTGGTGTTCGTGTGGTGATCTTGAAAGCACTTTGTGATATTCGTGTTGAGGTACTATTCTCGTTAGTAAAAAAATGACATGCTCTGCAATTAAGTATGTGCAGTTTGGCACATTATATCCAACTCTTTTATTCCCTCTACTGCTCCTTGAACCTTATTATGCTGATTTGTGCAACATCATAATAACACAATCATGATTTTGTTGAATTTGTCTGAAACACAGCTAATCCAATAAAGTCTTCATTCCAACTGCTTAAAGTTGGATTGTGATCTTTTGATGCTATTCAACTGTATCAAGAACCTTATTTCTTATTAATTGTTGGCCATGTTTTATTGTGCCATTGCTTGACCCTCGTCCTTTTGGGGCTTCAGTTTGTAGTTTGTGGTTTTCTCAGCTGGAATGAGATAGGTCCTTCTTATTGGTATATTTCTTCTTTCACTGCATATGATTCAGAGGCACACATATTGCCTCAAGTTGGGGTGGCATAACCCTTTTATTATCGATTTATTCTTCATATTGCCATCATCACTGTTAACACTTTAATGCTCTCATCTTCCTTGCACTCATTTATTGAGTATGCTGCTTTTTATCAATCAACATCTTTTATCATAAAGCTGACATAGCTCACCTTGAATCTGCTGTAACAAGTCACCCTTTATTTGGTATTCTATACAGCACTTCAGAAGCAGTTCCTTTTCAAACGCTTCAGTAACAGTTCTGGGATTCATCTTAAATGTGTTTTGTTTGTTGATTACTGATCTAAGTTAAACTAGTGTTCAGCTTTTGGATGTCCACTAGGAATAATTCTTCAATTCCGCACCTGTAAACATCGTTAAAATACATACATACATACATACATACAATCAATTCCATGATTTGATTTTGATTTAAATTGATGCCGTCTTATTTTGTCAGCAGTCTCTACTATGTACAAATAATATATGATGTGGTACTTCTTTCTGGGTTTTTTTAGGTTGAAGCATAACCATCGGTGATAGATACTGCACATTGATTTAAAAGCCAATTGTGAAATCTATTGTTAAATGATTGTACAAAGTTTTAAATTTGACATTAGTTTCTTTTGCTTTATCTAAAACCTTTCTGTTATTTTCCTACGCAAGTAATAGTTATTTGGACGATCTTTATCACCAGCCTAGTCAGTTGCTTTTTGACGCATGTGGAACGCTTTTTTTTTGCGGGTTATTCTCTTTTTCAATAATGGATGCAATGGCCTATTATTACTTGTCAGTTGTCATGACAATATATTTTAAATTTTCCTATAATATTTGCATTTGTTGTTGATTTTTTTTTTGAGGAACTGAAATACAGTCATATTCTGCAGCAAGAAGATATCCGGAACTACATTGACAACTCTCTTAAACATGGTGTTCAACTTTCGGCATTTCGTAAAGAACGTGTTGGGGGTGATTCACATGGAATTAATTACTGGTAACATAGTTAAGCTTTTCATAATGATCAATCAATAATTTTGGCAATTACTAGTTTTTAATCGACTGGATAATGTTTCATGTTATCTACATGTTGGTGCAGGTATGAAGATGATCCAGTAGTAGGTCATCGGTTGTACCGGGAGATAAGAAAAGTGGAGGTGAAGAAAGTGAAAACCAAGGGCTCCCATGTCCTTCCTAATGCTACATACCAGTGGGAAACAGTTGCAACTAATTTGGAAGAATTTCAGGATGTTTCTGTATGTCTTTAGAATTCTGTCCTTGTGTAAAGTGGATTTTTTTTTGGCTTTTCTGTGTGTTGTGAGATCAAAGACGGTTAATCAGATATTGAGAGAGGCCACGAAGGGTGTTTTCTTCTTCTTTCTTTCTTTCTTCTTATGCTTGTTATCTCATACAATTTTTAAATTTTCTGTGCTATTGCTGCAGGAAAAGCTTTTCTTAAGTAAAAATAGAACTGAGGTTTCTCTAGGGAAGAAGTTAAAGAATGGCATGCTTCCCGAAATTGAGAAGGAACATAAGGTGTGTAAAACTGCTGTTTTCCCAACATCTTATTACGTAATTATGTTTTTTGAACTAGTGGAAAAAAGAATCTCCTCACATTTTTCTCTTGCATTTTGTCAAGTTTCTCAATAATGTGTCGTCTCAGTTCTTTGGCTTCAGTAAATAATGCTATACCGTCATTTGCCGTTTTCATGTTCTCAAGAGGAAAGAGAAATTGCTGAAAAAGCAGCACAGACAAGCTCTACTCCTTGATAACTTCCTGAATGTCGATGGGCTTGGTCCTGGACGCTCCCTTCGTGACAGAAAACCTGTGACTTATACTTTTGGTGAGAGTAACAAAAACCTATTTCTTTATTTTATTAAAATCTTTTTCTGCTTCATGTTACAAGGGCCCGAGTCATGGATTTGAGGAATTCTGACGTAACATTTTGCAGACGATTATGACCGGTCAATCAATGAGGCAATCAAGATAACCAAGTATGAAGATTATCCCTGAACACTTGCTTTTGGGTTTACATTTTACATAGCGTTTAGAAGGAAAAAATGTATCTTTGTACAATACTCTGTTGATTGATTTTCTCATCCCTACTTTTATCAGGCGGAAACCACCATCCCCAGAGCCTAATCAAAGAAGCGAAGTTGATTCCAGGTCTGAAGCTTCCATGAATGGTAAATGGAGTGATTCTATGCATGCCTCTGAACATGTTACTTTCAATGCGTTGTCTCCTAATTCACTCGACTATGATGAGTTTGATGAAGATTGTAAACCTGAATCATTGGACAGAAGGTAAGACAAGTTTCTGTGATTTTCTGCTGCCTTAGGACTTGAAAATAAATTAACTCTATTTCATAAATATGTGTAGCAATCGGAGAAGACAGAGGCCTCACCGATATTCAGTAAAAGAGTTTGTTGAAGCTGTTTCAGATATTGAGGCAGATTTTGACAGTGATGATGATATAGTTGGAGAAGTTGTATATGATGAGGATTATCTGAGGAAACGTAAACAAAAAAAGCTGTCCAGCAGCTCGGAAGGAGATGAGGAGTACAATTGGGATGAAGAAAATGCTGAAGATGAGGAGGAGGAGGAGGAGAAGAATCCTTGAGTATCAGTGAGGACAGTGATGAGCCTCAAAAGGTTAAAAAATTGCCAGGCCGTACTCGGAGGGAAAGTAAATTGAGGTCAGTAGATGAGCTCCAGTCAGGTCTAAGACGCAGTAAAAGGGCCTCCAGTAACCGCATTAATTACCGACAGTATGAGTTGTCTGAATCAGATACAGAGTCGGCAAAGTGCAATAAGTCCAGTGAATCAGATAAACACTCAGATGCGAGTGAGAATGCAGAATATGCAATGGCTAGTCAAGAGTCAGATGGCAATGACGATGACCAGGAAATAAAAGTTGATCAACATGGCAATGACGATGACCAGGAAATAAAAGTTGATCAACCGGTGGAGGGTTATGCTGAGGCAGTTGAGAAAGAGCAAAGCCAGCCTCCGGAGAAACCAAATAGCCCAGGCCAAACTGAAGTCGACGGTGTAAAAAAGAGGCGTTTCCTTGACCTAAATGAGCTTGCCCCACTTTCTGGTTTTGATGATGGTTCAAACTCGATAAAAGATGAAGATACAGGTGATTTATAGAGCTTCCCCATATGCTGGACCGCAAGAGTTGTAGTTCTCTCTTGGGGAAGCTAAGTGTATGATAGTAAGAATTATAAATTTTGGATTAAGCTTGTTGTGGAAGTTACCATCAGAGCCCTTCCATGGTTTCACATAAGCAGCTCCCACAATGCCATTCATTCCAAAATTTTCTGCGGGCAGCAACATAATGCTGAGAGCTATGTAGATTAGGTAGTATTTTTGTAGTATGTCTACATTCAAAGAAACCTACGCCAGGTGGATGGGAATCTGTTGCGAGTTCTTTAGCTTATCCCATTGATGTACTATAACCTTTAACTTAAATCTATAACTGATAAACTTTGGTTTTAGATGTTCAATCCCTGTAGTTTATATTCATGATCACGAGTATGATCTGCCTCTTGAGCTTTTGGGTTGGTTGGGTCTGTTGGTAACATATCTGAGGTTAGAAATGTTATCTTTTGTTGTAATTGAACCATCCTCCCTCAAATGGTAACTATTATTATTTCTCTTACTAGTTCAAACTCAACAGTCTTGCTCTTTCAAGTGTACTTAAAATTATTGTTTTTGTTCTATATAATATGGTGTAGTTGGATTTGCATTGATCTGGTTTCATGTTAGTTCAGTGGATTGGATTTGCTTTAATATATTGCTTAAACAGCTTATTCCCAAGAATTAATTAGGTTAAAGCATTACAGAAAGTTGTTTCTATAAGATGATTACTCCATAATTAAAACATACAAATCCCTCATACAAGTTCCATAGAAAAATTATTCCTAAAGATAGATGAATTCATGATTTTTCTTCTTTTTCATCATTTGTCTCAGCATCATTTTCCTTGATCTGCTCCTCTTTTGATTCCTCAGATTGCTTCCTTGCTGCTTCCTCCTTTCCTTCCTCAAGAGCTTGAATCAAGCTTGAAAGACATTTCTCTACGTTGTCGGATGGAGATTTAGGCATGAGATTCTCAGCAACATCAGCAGGTGTGATCTTGGTCTCTTCCATCAGCTTTTGAATTGTATCAAACAATGGATGAGTTTCCACATTCAGGTAATTCCTTGCAAGCACTTTAAATCCCTGGAAACTGCAGTAAGATAGCTCTATATGTTTATCCATCCTGCCCCTTCTAATCAAAGCAGGATCAAGCTTTTCCACATAATTTGTAGTGAACACAATCAGCCTCTCCCCTCCGCAAGCTGACCAGAGTCCATCAATAAAATTCAGCAACCCAGATAGAGTAACCTTGCTGCTGCCCTCTTCCTTTGGTTCTTTCCGCGAATTCTCCTTATCCAGCTTCTCTTTCTCATCATCGGACAATTTCTCAGCTTTCTTCTTCCTCTGACCCGTTAGATCAAGCGAGCAATCTATATCTTCAATCACAATAATCGACTTACTAGTCGTCTCAATCAAAAGCTTCCTGAGCTCTGTATTGTCCTTCACAGCCGTGAGCTCAAGATCATAAACATCATAATTCAACAAATTTGCCATCGCGGCAATCATAGTAGACTTCCCAGTTCCTGGGGGACCATAAAGAAGATACCCTCTTTTCCAAGCCTTCCCAATCCTCGCATAAAATTCTTTGCTTCTGCTGAAAGTAACAAGATCTTCAATAATCTCCTGTTTCTTCTCCGGCTCCAAAGCCATTGTCTCAAATGTTGCAGGATGCTCAAACACAATGTGACTCCACATAGTTTGCTTGTAACTTGGCCACTTGTAACCAGGACTATTAGTATAAAGCTTCCTCTGCCTATTTCTCACCTTAATTTCTTTCCCTTCCTTCACCACATGTTCCAAATAACTCTCAGTTATAATCTCCCTATACCGCTTATGAAATGTGAGCCTGTAGTATCTCTTCTCCTGTTCTTGATAATATGACATGTTCCTTGTTGGTGACACAACTTTGCTTGATAGCCACCAAACTTTTACCCCACGGAACTCATCGGTAACTCTCTCATGCTCATCCATGCTAAGCACCATGTTGCTGCTATCTTTCCCCATCTCAGCCTTGAGTCTTCTAGCACTCTTGGATGAGTTGACACTGAGATAAGCCTCAACAGCAGCATAGGCCTCGCTTCGCCTGAGGCGTTCTCCGGTAAACTCATGGATTGAAATCTTGATGTAGGGGTAAAAGTACCCCATGATTCTGTGAGAATATTTCTCAAAGTAACGGCGGACTTCATATGGGCAGTATTGGCGAATCATTGCCCATACAAACATGAAACTTGCTATTGTTGAACCCATTGTTGCCCACATCTCTGTCATTGTTGCTGGTACCATCTTTGATTCCTGTTTGTTTGATTTTTTTTCCTTTTAGGCTTTGGGATCATGAGACTGCAGGTCACTTAAATAAAAGTAAAGAAGGAGAAACAGAGTAAGTAGACAAAAGAGTAATGACAAATGACTGGTTTTTATCATCAACACAATAATGCTGTATATGTTAAGTCGATTTTCTCTTAGGTTCATTGATTATGAATAGAATATAATTGGTGGGTCTACATGGACGGTGACAAAATGCTAAATTTTTTATAATATTTTATCTATGAATGACAATAGTTCGGGACGAATCGAGATTTGTCAATCCCGATTCCGTTACGTTTATACAATCAAGACTAAAAATCACTCAAATCTCATCCCATTAAAATCATATCACATCCCGCTAAATCTCATCATAACCCGCTAAAATCTCATCTCACTTTTTGTCACGTTTCATTTCGCTAAAATCTCATCCCTCTCCAATCACAAAACCAAACTTTAACACGGAATCCAAGTCCAGTATAGAAGAGACTACGAGTCTATACCGTGTGTTGCATTTCATTTCATTTCATTTCTTGAGAGAGAGAGAGAGAGAGCAAAAGTGGGCAGTTTGGTGACATAGATTATCAAAACAAAATGACAAATTTTGGACTGGTTAGTGGGGTCAACTTTTTATAGCTGTTTCTGGGTTTGATTTAATACTTTTAATATTTGTTTAGGAATTTGCCTAGTCATTCTCCATCAATTCCACTTCAAAAGATTTTGAGTGCAAATACGTTTTGAATCTTCTTGCACTCTCTGTCAATTGGGTGACCCATGAAGCTATCATTAGTGAGGAACCTGCTTGGAAATTATAATTTTTTTTGCAATGACAATGAAAGCTATGAAGTCATCTCATGGCAATAAGCATGACACTACTTTGAAATTATCTATCATTTTTAATATATAATTTTAACATTGTCTTTTCAAGAAAAGTAAAGCCACAACACAACCTAGTTATAATTTATTTGTTCAACTTTACGAGCAAATTTCAAGCAGACAATTGGCTTTGACCATGGTATAAATATTTCGGAGGCATTGTAGCAAATTGGGGATTGCTTCAACTCTGGTGAGTGGTGATCGAGTATTAAGATTTGGGAACGGGTACTAACCGGTATGAGATTAGAGATGATTTTTTTCTTAAAAATTTGAATTTCTAACCGTTTGATCTGTTTCATTTCGATTTAATAATCAATATGAGATTGGAGGATGATATAAAAATTTCGTAGGCATAGTAGCAAAATTGGAGAGTGCTTCAACTCTGGTGAGTGGTGATCCAGAATCTAGAAAGAGTATTAGGACGGTAGCTTGATATAGTATTGTCCTAGTCCTCACCTCAGTGAGCCTCAGCACTCAGGGATATAAGAAAAGTCTGAATTTTAATTAAGATTTGGGAATTTATACGGGCCGATAAATGATTTTTGGTCATAAATAAAAGTTATGTCGGACTTTTGGGATAATTTTACATTATGAATATGATTTTTTCTGTAAAAAAATTTGAATTTCGAATTATTTGATTTGGGATTAGTGATGATTTTTTATTTCAATTTAGAATTCATTTTCAATAGGAAACTATGATTAATAAATTTCATCTCTATTAAAGAATGAAGCTGATGTTCAGGCAGGTTGATAGCTTGTGATACAGTAAGAAGTGGGCTTGCAAATACGTGGCCCTGTAGGGCCCGTCTGTTATAAAAGAGATGACATGATATAATTTGGGGAGTAGTAGACCACCAGTTAGTCTTGTTTTGGATTTCACATTTTGATCATTGAATGAAGACAAATTGGTCGACTCATCTCTCTGTCTCAGCATAAAAGTTTGGGCCAAAAGTACATAACAAATAATTAACAACTTTAGGATGCATTTGAATTGATGAAAATAGATAGTTTATCATAAAATATAATTCGATAGAATAAAATGGAACGAATCAGGATAAAGAATAACATATCATAATATTATTGAGGAAAAATGAGATATTTATAATGTAATGTTTTAAAATATTATTTGATAAATAAATAGTAATAGAATGGAATGTAATTAGATAAGTTTTAAAGATAATTGTGTCATTTTATATATTTTTTTAAAAAAAAAGATAAATATTTTAATATTATTTTTTCAAGAGATAAATTTACCTTCACATATAATTTTATTTTTTAAAAATTACATTACATCCACAACCCCTCAATTTAGACGGTTCATTTTCAATGGTTCAATGTCCTTTTTTGTTACACTCATTTCCATCCCCTTCAACTCCATTTTATCTCATTCATCAATCCAAATAATAAATTTTAAATATTTTAAGTTATGTTTCACTCTATTTCATTTCATTTCATCAATCCAAACAGTATATAACTTACATTTGGAATAATTTATTTTTAAAGTTTGGAAAAATCATCCACTGCCCTCCTTTTATGAATATTTTATTAAGGCAACCTGAAAGGATTAGGCACTCAATTACTCATAAATCTCCTTTTGTTTTGGAAACATGCACTTGTATCACATGGATTCCTCAACCAAAAGAGAAAAAAGTGATGAAAAGTGCAGCATTTGTTATAATGGACAAATGGGTTTTGTCAGATATTTTTCAACATGATGAAATAACATTGGAGGCCAAATTTCTTGGGTTCTTCAGTACACAAAATGGTGATTATGAGAAGTGATCCCTTCAAAGACTTGGTTTGAATGCATCTAAACTTACAAATTGTCACCTTAATTTAGTTAGTTAGCCACAATCAAGCTAAACAACTCCAGTTGTGCAGATGATATGGAGCTTCTTAAAGTTATTAACAACTATGATTGTTCCAGTGCATAAACTAAGCTGTTAGTGCTAGCTGCTGCGAAGAAACGAAAGCCTATTGTACTTGCTACAAAGAACACAGCATCAAGGTTTATAGAGGCTATGTTGGATCATAACTATCACCTTTTTTTCGCATTTTCAGAGCTTCAGACTCTTGATATCTTCCTCGTTGGCAAACCAGTCTGGTATTATTCGCGCCAAATGAGGAAAAAGATCCTTGTAGACATTCTTGATGGTCCCTTCTGCCACTCTAGTGACAATGGAGATCTCTGCAAAATCAGGGGCATGGATGTTATTTAAGTAAACACAATGACTAATAGAGTTGATAGTTTTCTAACCTTTGAGAGGCTTTGTGTCATTTGATAGTTGTGTTATGATGTAAATAACAGCTGCTGCCACTGAGATTGGGCTCCTCCTGTGGAAGTATGCAAGAATTTGTTTTAATAAAAGTAAAAATTGACACCAACTACACTAATTTATGATCAGTTTTCTAAGAGAGTTGTCATTAAATTTCATTAAAAAGTTCAAAATTAAACCAATCAAAATGCTACTTATTGACTAATGACTAGTTCAGTAGATAAGATTCTAAAGCCTCTGATTCCCTACAAACAAACAGAGAAACAAAAGGGAATTAAAAAAACAAGAAAAGTCCGAGAGAATTCATTGTTTCACAGGTTATCTGATGTTTTCCCTTCTTTGGAAAGAAGGAAAATGCTTCTGTATATAAGATCCATGGTCTAAACCCATGTAATGATCCACTAATAAAGTGAGAAAATTTCTAACAAGGGGTGACCACATGAAAGTAAAATCCATCTCACCCCAACTCCCCACCCCCTTCTCTTTTTTATTTTTCCTTTTTCCTTCTTCGGAGATAAGAATGTGCTAATAGGGGACGGCTATTCAGTTATAAGCAGAAATGTGCATCTTAACGTATTGAGTAACAAATTCGGTCTTTTAATTTATACAATCTATTATTACATGCGTGTAACACTGAAAAGTAGAAATGCACATCATAAAAGCCCAAACTCTAATTTGAATTTCAGTTTCTACCAAGAAGTGGGAGGAAAAAAAAACAGAATTAACCTTATGTCAAGATCTTCAGATTTCTGCACGGCTTCTTGGGCAGCCTTAACAGCTTGATTGGTCATTCCAAGATTGGAACAAAAACGTCTCTAAAAATTGAAGGAACAAAATATGTAAATGGATGCATTGGTTAAAACAAGGCCACATGTCATAGAAAATCATGCAAAGAAGAAAAATTACAGATGGACAGAAAGAACAAAATGAGAAAACTTCACCAGATAGTCCGAAGCATGTATAGTTCCTATTTCCACCGATTGACCATTCTCTGCTTCTAGGTGTTTCACAATAAATTCTTTTGCCCGTCCTATTTCTTTCTTTGTTGTCCCAATGGCAACAGAACAAAATTCTACAAGAAATCTACGCAGTCAGTGTAGGAATCTCACAACATAAAGAGAAAGATCAACAAAAAGTTTTAGAGAAAGTTTGCTCTGTACCTTTCACAGTCCTGGCCTTATTTTCTTGTCGGCAAGCAATATAGAGGCAAGCAGCCACAATTGCTTCTTGATTTCGCCCTCTAAGAGGTTTTTGATCTTCTACCTTCTTATAGATTTCATTAGCTCGATCCTTAAGAGTCAAAAGTAAAAACTGTTAGCAGATGATAAAAGCCCTAACAGAAATCAAGACCAGGCCAAATGGTTGAAAGTAGAAACTGGCAGAGTACGTTCATGTAGCTGACCCCATCTAGTGGAGAAAAAGGCTTTTGTTTGGTCTGGTTACGTTCATAAAATGGAAAAATAACATAAGCATGTCCGCATATAATCCCACATAGAAGTACAAATACTGAAAGTTCAGACATATTATTTCTAAAAAGATATATGGTTGGCAATTTATGGTTTAATCAATTGACGATCAATGATGAAATATTTGATCTTAATGCGTAGCATTTGTGCTTTATTGACCACACCACTTACCATTCCACATTTCACCTGAAAATCATGATTGATTCAGCTATGAATGTCATGTTTGTATCCTTGAGTTCCTTAAGCTGGTATTAAATATATCACAAGAACATCTATAAATTGAATGTTGGTCATATGCAAGGTGCCTCAACTGGAGTAAATTTCATAATACCAACAAAGCTAGTTAGCATTGAGAAGAGAAATCATAAGCAGAAGGTTATGGAAACAATTCCTCAACTGAATGCTTATCATCCCAACTCTTTAGGTCTCTCCTACCCATCATCTTTATCCTATATCAACACTATTTATAAAATTTTATAACCTCCATTGCAATGTTTTTAATCATAATAAGTTCACAACGGAATTCAGTTCTGCCAGCCCAATTGGATGAATGGATACAAGAATCCCCATAACCATGCAGAATAGTTTTCCAAGAAGGTAAAAGAACATTACATATTCACGCATGTAATCACTTGAAAACAAATTTATTACATGAGCAGAAGTCTAAGTAAAGAACTAAATACCTTTATGGTAGTAACAAGTCCCAACCTGAAACACCCAAAAATGGCATTAGTTACACCCATAAATTGTAACAAGTCCCAATATTTTAAGAATACCAAAATTAAAATAGAATTTCCTGCTTTTCATCAGAAAAAATGCTCCCAAAAAATAAACAAACACATCAGAGCAACTCATTAAGGAAACCATACCACATAAATCTAAAGGAGAGGAATATTCAAGAATGAACTTGGAAACAAAAACAAATGAACAATTCATTAAAATATTGGCAATTTATGCTGAATGTGCAAACAAGAACACCAACAACGAGATGGAGTTTGACTGATGCAAATGATCAGGACATCCCATATCCCACATTGGTTAGGTGTAATTGTGGGAAAGTGCTTATATGTGTGTTGGGTATTCCTATCCATTGGACCGGTCTTTTGGTTAGTTAGGTCCAATCTACATCAATTGGTATCAGAGTTCAAGTTTGCCTAATACTGTGGCTGCATGCAGGTACGTGGGGTGTGCACGTGAGATGCGTTCCCACATGAGATTCGCTCCCATGTGAGATGCGTGGGGCACACAGGACGCTTGTTCTTTTTAGAGGATGGGAATCATGCAGATGATCATAGTCGTCCTATATCCCACATCCGGTAGGTGTAATTGTGAGAAAGTACTTATACATGGGTTGGTAATCCTATCCATTGGACTAGTCTTTTGAACAGTTAGGTTAGGCCCAATCTGTATCACTGACCCTAGAATAGAGGCATATCTACAAATGAAAAGCCAACATCCTCCTCAAATATCTCCACACATATGCTGACTACCACAATGTGATGTAGCAAGTATCTTGCATTTCTGCTTTCAGCTAACTCTTAAGTTACAATTGGACCTATTGACATTCGAATTGCGAGTTATTTATTTCAGATAAGAATGAGATAATCCTCATCAACAGCAGCTTGCAATTTAAAATGTACACAAATAAATTAAGCATTCGACTACAAAACGACATTATTAAACGACTCATTAAAATTTAAAATATAGTCTCTCTCTCACAGAATGCAACAAGAAACACTTTGCATAATGCCAATCTACAAGCATTTTATATACAATTACATACATACATCGGACAAACTAATTCCATTTAATTATTCAAAATTGAAAACAATTTTCACACTGCAAGATTAAAAAACTAAAACAAGGTGGCCAATGCAAAAGAAAATAAAAAAATAAAAAAGCAAAATTTGATGCCTAATTAATTACCTATCAGACATGGCCGAAATAGACTTAAAAGCTTGAATAAGATTCCTATCAGGATTCGAACTGCGGCTCTGCCACTTGCCAAGCGAGCCAGACAAAAGCTCGGTGGACCCACCACCAGTTGGCTTAGCAATAACAGTGGATAGACCGCCGTCGGTCAACAGAGGGTTGAGGGGCCCACCGACACGAACAGGGTCGTGATCGGAAGATTCGTTGGCGAAAGAACGCCACTCTGAGGTTTCATCGACGGAGTGAGCCTCCAAGACGAGACCGCACTCCGAGCAAATGGTGTCCCCGGCCGAGTGGTCGAACACGACCTCCGTCAGTCGCTTGCAATCTGCGCAGTACGAGTCCGCCATTAGAAACAATTTATTGTTTTGATTTGAGGTGAGGTGAGGTGAGGTTTCAGTTCAGCAGTGGTGTAAATGTGTGATTTTTTTTTTTAATTTTTTTTATGGCTGTTGGTGGGTTGGTTACGAGCGTGTGAGCGCGTGACCGTGAGAGCGAGTGAGTCGGAGAGAGGGAGGGGTTTTATTAGGCATTTATATTAGTGGGGCCAAGGGAGTTCGGTGAGGCTTCGTGCCAGCTCATTCTTCAATTTCAACTTCAAGGGTAAAAGTAGGGGTTGGTATAATTATAAAAATAAAAATAATAATAATAATTTATAATTATTAAATATTGTTATTGATCGAGAGTATAAGTTAATTTATTAATATTATTGTGATGATATAAATTAGTTTATAAGTTCATTAAATTCTATATTAAATGGTATATAAATATTCGATTTTTTATTTAATTTTTTAAAAAATTATTATTACTTTTAATTATCGATTTGGTTTGATTCAATTAGATTTTTTTTTAAATTTTTAACAATAATAATAAATATTGAAAAATTAATAACATTCAATAAATCTAACCATTATTTAAATTTTATGTATTATAACTTCTATAATTATCACAACTAACCAATAATGTACATAAATGAATAATGGCCATAACCGAACATCGAAATTATTTGTCATCTTGTGTTGCATTTCTGAGCCTTTCCCAGCGTTTGCAATTTGTTCCACAAGTGTAAGGGTGGCAGAAAAACCCGGACTCGGGCCGGGCCATGTATAACAAGCAGATCGATATTTGCCTTACTGAAAACGATCTGTATATAATAACAAACGTACTCATGACTTGCTCTTAATTTATGCTTTCCAAACTCGGATACTATGCTGTTAAGGGCACATATATTCGTAATATGTACAACAAAAAATAGATAGATTGGATTTATTTAAGGAAATCCAAATCGTCCAATTATTGATATTTCGAGGAATCAGTCATCTCCCAAAACGACTTAAGAATTACCATACTCATTCTCTTCAATATAATCCCAAAGCTAATTATTCTTAATGATATTTACGTTGAATTTAGTCACAAGACATTGAACTCAATCACAATCAATCTCCACAATAGTCTCACTTTTGTATTTTGAATTTCTTTTCTGTAACTATATTGATAACATATAAAGGTTGTATGTCTCCTTAAATTACTGATTGTTGGTTAGGCTTGCAGTGTATTTAAACACTTTCAATACAATATGATCAGTGTGCTTGCCAATATAATTTTCCTTCCTAATTTACTTTACATGGTATCAGCTTAAGAAATAAAGCTCACGCTTTGATCCTGGTCACGCTTCCGCATACATATACACATCAAATCAAATGGCCTTGCCCAATTCCTCCACTATCTCTACTGAAAACAATGGCAGCAACACTCAATATTATGCATCTCCAGTGTCTTTCAAACTGGATAGACAAAATTACCTCCAGTGGCAATCATTGTTTTTGCCTTTCCTACGCAGCAACTCACTCATGGGGTTTGTGGATGGTTCTGAACCCACCCCAAACAAGAATTTACCTGATGGCTCTCCTAATCCCACATATCTTATTTGGTATAGGAAAGATCAGGCGCTGCTTGGTTACATTCTCTCATCAATTGATCAACATTTGGTTGCTAGTGTTTATGGTCTCACCATTGCAAAACATGTATGGATAGTACTTCGTACAAGATTTTCCAGCCAATCCAGGTCTCAGACCACACACCTTAAGCGTCAACTTCAGACGATCTCACAAGGTAACCGTAATATAACTGAATATCTTCAATCAGCCAAAGCATTGGCAGACCAATTGGTTGCGGCAGGTAAACCTGTTGAAGACTCAGACTTGATTTCTTTTATCATTGGTGGTTTACCACAGAATTTAATCCTTTTATAACTTCCTATAATTTTGCCTCACGAGAGATGGACCTTTCTATTGAGGACTTTAATGCTGAGCTTTTAAGTCATGAAACATTACTTGATAGCCAACATGCTTTTATCTCTTCCAACACTACCCATTTCGCACTTGTTGCTAACAAGCCAAAGGGACCAACCACTTCTAAAAAGATGATATCTTTAACTCCTACACACAGATTTAGTACGCCTAGCACTAATACTCAATGTGTGCATGGGCCTAAATCTTTTCAGAATCAAAACACAACCGCGGGAAAACCAATTTGTCAAATTTGTGGGAAAGGAGTGCACACTGCTATTGACTGTTATAACAGGTTTGATTATGCTTATCAAAGACGTCATCCTCCCACAGAGCTTACAGCTATGGTAGCAGAATCCAATGCTGCACATGAACATCAGGTTTGGTTTGCGGATAATGGAGAAAATGTCCATGTCACTTCAGATGCAGAGAATCTCTCCCATTATCAACCTTTCAACGCACAAGATACTGTAACAGTAAGCAATGGTTCAGGTTTGCTCATTAAAAGCACTGGCTCTACTTCCTTACAAATTGGACCCAATAAATTCAATCTCAAAAATATTCTACATTGTCCAGATGCCTCTACCAATCTTTTGTCTATAAACAAGTTTTGTTTGGATAATAATTGTTATTTTATATTAACTGGATTTGATTTCACTGCGAAGGCCAATCGGACAGGTCAAACCCTGCTTCACGGGAAGGTTGATTTCAAACCGCAGTTTTTTTAATAAATAGATTACCCACTAAGGTCTTAGGCAATCGGTTTCCTTATAACGTCCTTCACAATAAAGAACCAAATTATTCTGAATTACGAATCTTTGGTTGTTCTTCATATCCATTACTTCGGCCCTATCAACCACACAAGCTAGCCTTTCGAAGTAAAATATGTGTTTTCCTTGGCTATTCTTCAAATCAAAAAGGATATCGTTGTCTAGATTTAGAAACTGGCAGAGTCTATATTTCACGAAATGTGATTTTTGATGAAGATATGTTTCCAGCAAAGGAAGTAGCCTCCAAATCAACTTCTCCATGAAGCACTTTGCCTCACGATTCTTCACAGGTAAATTCAATTCCGATTTTTCATAATAATTTATTATCTAACCATTCTGATAACAATTTTCACATGCTTCCACTTTCTCAAACACTGGATCTCAGTCATGTTGCACCTATACCTCTTTAATCAATCTCCAATACCATTGCAGACTTAGAAAATACTTCTATTTCTTCCCCCCTTATTGCGTATGAAAATTCTAATAGCAGTGGACCACTTCCACTGGCTGACAGAAATTTAAATTCAAACCAAAACACCTCATCTTTTCCAAACCAATCACCAACAGACAACTCTGATACTACACCACCAAATCCTGTTGTTGATCATTCCAATTTACCTTCATTAACAGATACTACATTGGTCCAACTTGAGGATACTTCAAACCTAACAAATCCTCACCATCTTACACCGATGATCTCAACCCAACCTCGATAAGTTATAACTCGATCCAAAACTGGTCACTCCAAACCCAAACATTTCCCAAATTTTAAAGTTTTTTATTCCACAAAACATCCAATTTGTTTGTTGGCTAGTGTTTTACATGAACATGAACCAAGTTGCAATACACAAGTAGTGTCACATCCAGAATGAAGGGTTGATATGGGTAAAGAATTCGATGCTCTGATGGAGAATGGAACTTGGTCTCTTTGTCCTAGACCACTTCATAAACGCATTGTCAGAAACAAATGAGTATACAAAATTAAGACAAAATCAGATGGGGGTGTGGATCGCTATAAAGCTGGATTAGTGGCCAAGGGCTTTGATCAGAAGAGTGGTGTGGACTATCATGAAACATTTTCCCCCGTTATTAAATCTTCAACAGTTCGCTTGGTATTGTCTTTGGCAGTGACATTTAATTGGCCCATTTGGCAATTGGATGTATCAAATGCTTTCTTGCATGGGGTGTTGGATGAGGAAGTTTATATGGAACAACCAAAAAGATTTGTGGATCAATCAAATCCATATTTTGTCTGCAAATTGCACAAATCTTTGTATGGTTTAAAGCAAGCACCACGGGCTTGGTTTCGACGTCTTCTCTACAACTCATTGAACTTGGTTTTGTGGAATCTTTAGTTGATTATTCCTTATTTGTGTTGCAGACAGAAGCTGTTAAAATTTTTATCCTCATTTATGTCGATGACATTATCATTACAGGTTCAATTCAAGTGTTATAATGGACATAATTGACCAGCTCAAATCCAGTTTCCACATTAAAGATCTTGGACCTATTAGTTACTTTCTCGGCATCCAAGCTACACGTGATCAAAATGGCCTTCATTTAAGACAATCAAATTATATTTCAGATCTCTTAGATCGGACAAAAATGTCAGGAGCGAAACATTTATCATGTCCTACAACTTCGGGCTCTAAATTATCGAGTGAAAAAGGAATTTTGTTGAACGATGCGACAGAATACATGCAAGTCGTCGGTGCCCTCCAGTATTGTACACTTACACGTCCTGATATAAGTTATGTTGTCAACCAACTATGTCAGTTCATGCATAATCCTAGAGAGTCACATTGGTGTGCTGCAAAACGGGTTCTCAGATACTTAAAAGGCACAATTGACTATGGACTGTTTTACACTCCTTCCTCAATTTCTTTCAATGCATTTTGTGATTCAGATTGGGCAGGGTGTCCCGATGACAGGCGATCTACTAGTGGATATGGTGTATTCATGGGTCAGAACCTCATTTCCTGGAGTGCGAAGAAGCAAATTGTGGTATCTAGGTCAAGTACAGAAGCTGAATACAGATCAATGGCTTTTACTACTTTCGAATTATATTGGCTCCGGATGCTGTTACGCAATCTATGTATTCAATTGTCTTCTTCTCATATCTTATGGTGTGACAATATTGGAGCAATTGCCTTTGCTTCCAACCTAGTATATCATGCAAGAACGAAGCATATCGAGGTTGATTATCATTTCATCCGTGAAAAGATGGTCAATAAAGATATTCAAGTTCGATATATCTCAACTCAAGATCAAGTTGCCGATGTTTTTACCAAAGGACAAACGAAAATGCGCTTTATTTTTCTACGGAACAAATTGACAGTTACTATTCTCCCCATCACTTTGCGGCGGGGGGTGTGTGTGTGTGTGTTAGAGTAACAGAAGATTTTGTCAATCTTCAGCCTTGATATCAATCTCCACAATAGTCTCACTTTTGTATTTTGAATTTATTATCTGTAACTATATTGATAACATAGAAAGGTTGTATGTCTCCTTAAATTACGGATTGTTGGTTAGGCTTGCAGTGTATTTAAACACTTTCAATACAATATGATCAGTGTGCTTGCCAATATAATTTTCCTTCCTAATTTACTTTACAATCCAAACCGTCCAATTATTGATATTTCGATGAACCAGTCATCTCCCAAAAACGACTTAAGAATTACTATACTCATTCTCTTCAATATAATCCCAAAGCTAATTATTCTTAATGATATTTACGTTGAATTTAGTCACAAGACATTGAACTCAATCACAATCATAATCATATTGATCTCAGTCATATTCACATTAAGTTCAGTTAAAGTCACATTAACATTGAGTCCAATCATAATCTCATTGACATTGAGAATATAATGGTGCGTTTTCGTACTCGTAATTGGAATGAGATGTAATCAAAATGGGCTGAAATGGAAATGGTAAATCGAAATCATAATAACTTGTTTACTTAACTGTAGGAATCAGAATCAGAATCGAAATGAAGTAGTATTAACATTGATGTGTTTACTTTATCTAATAATCGGAATGAATAGTTAACAAGTTAAAAAAAATACCCTTAGTTATAATTATATATTAATTTATGACTTATTATTTATTAATTATTATTAATTATTGTGAAGTTTTAATATATTAAATTACTAAATATTAAATTATTATTTTATTAAAATATTAAGTATCATTTTATTATTAATTAATTTTATTATTATTTATTATTTAAGTATTAATTAATACTTTATTAATGTATTAAATTATTCTTTTATTAATAATTGATTAATTATTAATATATTTTATTTATTATTTATAAATTAATATAATTAATTACCTTAAGGGTAATATTATAATTCTCATTAATAATGAGAATAACAATCTCATTCCCATGAGAGTGGTGAGAATAAGACTCTCGTTCCCCACATTCTCATTCTCATTTTTATTCAATTTAAGGAAATAACAAACTTCAATAGAAATGATTTTCATTTCTCAATTCTCATGACCCTCAAATAAACACCCATAGTAATATTATAAAATTTGTATAAAGAATTGAGTTAATATGGGTGAGACTATTAATCTTCTAAAAAAAACTCTGAACATTCATATTTTTATAAAATTTTATATTATTAAAATACTCATAGTAAAATTTACTATTAAAAACAACTTGTATACAAATATAATATATTACATTATTTTTGGTTGAGAAACAATAGGACTTGAAGAAATTGGCTTTCTTTTTTTGTTCAATTTACATGGATTGAACTTTTATTAAGTGGTATAATTTAGTAGGCATTACTTTGATCATATAATGCTTATATAGTTTCTTCTTACTTCTTTTTATCATTTCTTGAATATTGGTTGAATAAAAATAGAAACATGCATTAAAGGGAGTGGAACCAAATAATATATTGTTATACGTGATAAAATATTCAAAAATTATCAAATAAATGATAATTTTATTTAATATAATTTCATGTTATATGATTATTAGTTGATGGTATCACACTGACACTATCACATCACTCATATTTCTGTTGTATAAAAAAAAAATTCTCATCCAATTTTTTTTTTTTGAATCTTTGGAAACTCAACCATCAAATCACTCATTACGGACTTAAGCGAAGCATGTAAAATCCCTGATTGTTCCGAACTCTTATAAGAAATGTATTCCTTGAATTCAAATATAAGACCTCAAAGTGAGATCTTGAACCTTATTTATCAATTTCACTAACTAATTTAAGAGATGTTCATCTTATAAATAGCATAGGGTTGTAAGTTTTACAGGTCTATAAAAATCAGCTATAGCATCAACCCTTTCTTGTGTGCATGTTTCCTTGGCTAGAACCTTGTGATTGAGTGTACATTTCTAGGCATTTTATAATGAAATTGAAATTGAAAATCAGTTGATTAATGGTTAAAATCAGTTGAATTTTGATTTAGATTTAAAACATTCAAAATCGGTCGTAAAATAATGATCCGTAATTAAAGGCTGATTAATCGTGGATTAATATTAGGTCTTAGGCAAATGTCATGTCTGCAAACTTTATTAACAGATTGGGTTCTTTTCTCCTAACCCATCACTTTAGAACGATAATAAACCCAATGTAATCTAGGGGTGGCAATTTGAGTTATAATTCGTTTATTCATTTGATTCGATTCGTTTTAAAGCGAATACGAGTTTGAAAAAATTGATTCGTTTAATAAATGGGTCGATTCGTTTATTAAACGAATCAATACGAATTTAAACTCATTGATTCGTTTATGTTTCGTTTTATTATTTTCTTTTACTAAATATTATTATTTTTCAATTAAGAAAAAATGATATTGTTGATATTTGGTGATGTATTTTTAGTACATATATTAATTACATATTTCATATATATATATATATATGTATATATTTGTGAAGAATTAATTTAAATAAATTATGGTAAATCATGTTATTAAATAATATCATGATTAAACAAATATTTTTATTTGATTCGTTTAATAAAGGAATCGAATACGAATTCTGATATTAGGATTCGTTTAATAAACGAATCAAATACGAATCTATCATATTTTGATTCGATCCGTTTAAGATTTGATTCGTTGATTCGTTTTATAGAGTCTCCTAAATAGCTCTTAGGATAATAAAAATCGATGTAACCTGGTATGTTATGGATAATTAATGAAATAATTTCTATAGCCGTTTATTGAAATGAACAATATAAATATAGATATTTTTATATTATACCGACCGGTTATTATTTCTACGTTTATATGACATAATTTGAATATTCGAACTCAAAACTGATCAAATCCTCCTTCAAATAATTATATGAAAATGTTCACCATGGTTTCCTAAAAGTACAATAATTTTCATTATATTTTATACCCTTTTGATTTTCGTGCATAATATATTTGAGAAATAGCGAATTTGAGTCATCTTTGTAACTTTAAACATCTTATTTGATATCACATCATCCTTATCTGTAAATGACAAAGTTCTTATAGGAAAAGATAACACTATCCTAAATAAAAGATACTTTATTATTATTTATTATTATTTTTTTTTAAAAACTTTAGTGAGTTTCATTCAAAGTGATACTTCATTTCCCATTAACACTGCGCTAGTTGTTTCTTCGACTTTGTTAACTAGTATAAGTAATTTTAGTATTATTTTTTTAATTTGCTTTTGTGACGGAAAATTAAAGATATTACAAAATTCTTCATTTATCAATCATTAAAAAAGTGGAAATTATCATAGCTAAACTATGAAAATATAACTGATTTTTGAAAATTTGCATTTGTTCACTCAATGTTAGGAAAAATAAACGTTTTCCACTAAAAAATTAATAATCATAGATATTTTATACCCAACAAACTAATTAAAAAGAACTTTTACACTCAAAACATAGTATTTTGAGAGTAAAATGTTTATTTTACATAACTTAGAGGGGACATTTAATAATTTTCAAAAACCAAATATTTGTTTTTTTGAGGAAAAAAAAAAATATTTGGTTTTTAAAAATTATTTCTATTTTTTTATATGGATAGATGATAATTTCCCTATTGAAAAAAAAACAAATAAACAGACAAAATTTTCATGATAATAACTTGTGTTTCATCCACTACTTTTTCTTTTTTATTTGGTAACAGAAGTATTTGGGTCAATTTACGTATACTTCAACTAATTCGCAAGACTTGTACCTCGTGCTTTCAAAAATTTCCCAGCACAAATCATGATAATCTGGTGGCTTTTATGGCCCCAAGTTCATCCACTAGTTGCATTAAGTTTATGATCAGCTACATAAAGGTTATATTAAAGATGACAACCAGTTGGAACATATCGGAATCTGCTAATCCGATTCCGTTTTAATTATAATTTGGAATAAAAAATTATCCTTAATCCATATCGATTTTTGAATCGAAACAAAAAATTGTTCCGAATATTAGACCAAACGATCCTCAATCCCAATAGAAATTCGGGATATTTTTTTGTAAAAAAAATGAGAATTCAGAATGAAAACTCGTCTCAAATTCCGATTCAAAATAAAAAAAAAAAGTTCGAGTTGATACGAAATCCTGAATTCCGATCAGAAATCATAAGTTTATGGCATTTAACAGTGAAAATTACAAAGAGGGCACATCACTTTAGAAGTTTAGCCATTAGCATGTGGAATTAACAAGTCCCCAAAGTGACGTGCCTTGATGGTGTATGATTTAATGTTTGACCTTCAGGTCCTTAATTCGAATTCAGGGAGTGCGTTTCTTGTAAGAGTATGTGACAATCAGAGATTTTACATATTTCGCTTAAATCCGAAAGAGGTAATTTGACGGTATGATTTGCAGCGATTTAAAAAAAAAATTGTGGAATTAACAATGAATTGGCCAAGATGTGTCTATATTAAAAGGAAAAATTCCATAATCTCCAAACCAAAAACGAAAGTTTTGGAGCACATTTCTTAAACCGAATTAAGAAAATAAGAACTAAAGGCATGCAATAAAATCCACTTGCTTGGGCTCTCGGGCAAAGATTAGAATTTAGTCACATGAATTGACATGCAAAGCACACATACATGAAAATAAAGTAAAATAACAGAAAACTCCGAATTCCAATTGAAATTTAGTATCCCGTATTACAATTAATCTGTTTGGTTACTGTGTTCTTACAAAGGATTTTGAACAGCAGTAAATACAACACGGTTGTTACAATAATCAACAATAAAAGAGTAATAATAAAAATGACAGGACAACAGCATGCAGTGAATGAGAGTCAGTCACAGTGGTAATGACAGGAACAGATCAGGAACGAAGGCAGTGCAAACCGAGAGAATTCTGAGGCTTGTTGATGCGGCAACAATCTCTTTAAAACAAATTCGCCCCCTACCGAAGGTGCAGTAGAACATGAGACGCTTGTTTCCTAGGATGCAACAGAAACAAACAAGTATGGGCACCACCAATCTTGTTTCCAACGAACTACAAAGTGTTTTGAACTCTCCCAAAAGGTTTTGTGTTTTTCTTCTTGTGTGTTCTGTGTGTAACCCAAAAACGAAAACACTTCTCTATTAAAATAAATTAACATGCCAATTACATCTCATCAATGAGAGGCTTTTCACTTGTTGTAACCATCAAACTAATTAAATTAGTTGTTATGGAAATTCAAAAGGTTTGGAAAAAATAAAGAGACATCCAAAAATTGGTTGGGCCGGGCCCGCACATTTTGGTTCGGCATTCGTGTACGCATGACACGCGGGTGCACACGAGCCAAGCTTGATTCGGATTTGATTTGCACCCCCACCGCACGTAGAGAGAGCCTCTATCCTTATAACTCTTACCCATCTACATATGAGCAATCATATATAAGCATAATTTTCCCTCTATAGCTTTCACATATGGGACAAGCTCAATTCTCCTTATTTTCCAACACCATTGGGTGAACTTTGAGCAACAATTTCTCATTCACCCAAGCACCATTTTAAGCATATGAATATATCATTTCGAACTACTCACGAAGGAGTATCTGAATCATTCAATAACAACCACTAACACGAAGTGGATCATGCTTAAAATTGTGCATCAAAATGCTTACTCATAAGCATTTTCCAACAATCCCCCACATGAATGAAATTTGCGAAAAACGTCAAATAAAAATATTTTATAAAACAGTTTATTTTGACCTAGAAGAGTTCAACGGTTCAACACTTGCATAGGATAGGTAGACCTCATCCTTTGAACCTTCATTTGTGAAAATATATCTCATTTACTGGCTGGCAGTGAACACGATGTCATTGAACTGTACTGCCGTTCATGTAAATGGAGAACATATATCACACAGATATTTTACCTAACACATCTGAGTTCTCATTATTATGTTCATTTTGGCCATGAACATCAACCTGGTTCTGCAAGAGTTTCTAAGAATTGAGCCCCGTACAATTCCCTTTGAAGCGGTCTCACTTCTCTCTCACATAGCTGATTTCTTATTTAAGAGTATCTCGTAATACTCTGCTCGGATTCCCGACGCATAAGAATCATTAAAAGCCTTTGCTTAACCTCTATCCATACGAGCATCACTGTTTCATTTCACCATAGGAATGGACTAGAGGGTAACCCCCCACCCCCCCACAGTGAACCAATTATGTCTTTTACGAGTAGGTTGTCCCATTGAACCTAGATCTTGGGATCTCCAGTCAACAAGGTTGGGTTTTCCTTCGTAAAAAACATTTATCTAACGGGGTTTAGTCTCATTCCCCTCGATGATTTCACAACCAACTCTCTATTTAACCCTTTGGTTAGCGGATCCGCAATGTTATCCTTTGACTTTACATAGTCAATCGAAATAACTCTAGTAGAGAGTAATTGTCTAACGGTATTGTGTCCACGACGAATATGTCTAGACTTACTATTATACATATTGTTATGTGCCCTTCCAATTGCAGATTGATTATCGCAATGAATGCAAATTGCTGGCACTGGCTTAGGCCAACTTGGAATATCCTCTAGAAAATTTCGAAGTCATTCTGCTTCTTCAGTACACTTTTCTAATGCAATGAATTCCGATTCCATTATAGACCTGGCTATCACAGTCTGTTTGGAGGATTTCCATGATATAGCTGCACTTGCTAGTGTAAACACATAGCCACTGGTAGACTTTGAGTCTTTCATGTCAGATATCCAATTAGCATCACTGTATCCTTCGACTACAGCTGGATATCTATGATAGTGCAACCCATAATTACGAGTAAAATATAAGTACCTAAATACTCTCACTATTGCTTTCCAGTGATCAACCCCTGGATTACTTGTATATCTGCTGAGCTTGTTTACTGTACATGCTATATCAAGCCTTGTACAACTCGATAGATACATCAAACTCCCGATCACTATAGAGTATTCTACTTGAGATATACCCTCTCCCATATTCTTCGATAAGTGTAGACTCACATCTAAAGAAGTTCTAGCCACAGCAGAATCATCATTGTTGAATTTACCAAGAATCTTGTCCACATAGTGCGACTGATCAAGAATAAGTCCATCAGGACTTCTCGAGATCTTTATTCCCAGAATGACATCTGCTAAACCCATGTCTTTCATGTCAAACTTGGATTTCAGCATATTCTTGGTAGATTTCACCATTTTAACATTACTCCCGACAATCAATATGTCATCAACGTAGAGACATAAAATGACATAGCCAACTTCTGTCTCTTTGACATAAATGCATTTATCACACTCATTGATTTTGAAACCATTTGCTAACATGGTGTCATCAAACTTTTTATGCCACTGTTTCGGAGCTTGTTTTAATCCATACAATGATTTAACCAACTTACAGACTTTCTTTTCTTGTCCTGGAGCTATAAAGCTTTCAGGTTGTTCCATGTAAATTTCTTCATCTAAATCTCCATTTAGAAAGGCTGTTTTCACATCCATATGATGTACCTCAAGATTGCGCAAAACTGCAATGCTATTATCATCCTTATGGAATTTATTCTCGTTACAGGAGAATAAGTATCAAAGTAATCAAGACCTTCACGTTGTCTGTAACCTTTAATTACAAGTCTTGCTTTGTACTTGTCAATTGATCCATCTGCCTTTATTTTCTTTTTGAAAATCCACTTGGACCCTAAAGGTTTACATCCTGAAGGAAGATCCACTAACTCCCAGGTGTGATTTTGTAAGATGGATTCAATTTCACTATTGATGACATCTTTCCACAAAGCACCATCAACTGACCTTACAGCTTCGTTATAGCTTTGAGGATCATTTTCTAGCAAAAATGTCAGAAAATCGGGACCAAATGATTTTTCGGTTCTAGCTCTTTTGCTACGTCTTGGTTTAAGTTCAACAACTTGTTGATCCTCTGGAACATTTATTTGTTCTCGGTCCTGACTATCTTCAATTATAGTCTCATGTGCCTGTTTGTGCACATTTGAATTCGAATTAGTTTTACAAGGAAAAATATATTCGAAAAATGATGAATTTCTCGACTCCATTATCGTATTCTTGTGAATATCTGGTATATTAGACTCATGCACAAGAAATCGATAAGCATTACTGTTATGTGCATATCCTATGAAAATGCAATCAACAGTTTTTGGTCATATCTTCACCTTTTTAGGTGGAGGAATAACTACCTTGGCAAGACACCCCCACATTCGAAGAAATTTATAGGAAGATAATCTTCTTTTCAACATTTCATAAGGAGTTTTTCCTGCTTCTTTCTGTGGTACCTTATTTAAAAGGTAATTAGTTGATAAAACAACTTCTCCCCACATATTGTGAGGTAAGCCAGAGCTGATTAACATAGCGTTCATCATCTCTTTCAATGTACGATTCTTACGTTCTGCAATCCCATTCGATTGAGGTGAATAAGGAGCTGTGGTTTGATGTATGATTCCATTTTTTTCACAAAGTGATTCAAAAAGAAAAACATACTCACCACCACGATCACTTCTTAACTCCTTAATTCTTTTATTCAGTTGGTTCTCAACTTCATTCTTATAGAGAGTAAATTTCTCTATAGCTTCGTCCTTGCTTTTCATCAAATACACATAGCAAAATCTCGTGCAATCATCAATAAAGGTAATAAAATATTTATTACCACCTCTTGATTGTATTGAATTAAAATCACATACATCGGTATGTATTAGATCAAGTGGTTCAGAGTTTCTTTCAATACTATGAAAAGATGATCTAGTTAGTTTTGCCTAAACACAAGTATCACACTTATGTTTGTTATCAATTTTAAAATTGGGAATGTGGTTCATGTTAATTAATTTCCGTAATGAATTAAAATTAACATGTCCTAATCTATCATGCCATAGATTAGAGTACTCAACAATATAAGCAGAAGAAATAACTTTATTGATATTCTTAGGTTTAACAACCATTACATTGAGCTTAAAGAGCCCATCAGTTACATACTATTTTCCCACATACATCCCATTTTTAGTCAAAACTACTTTATCAAACTCAAACACCATCCAGAATCCATGCTTATTCAGAAGTGATCCAGACACAAGATTCTTCCGTATTTCTGGTACATACAGAACGTTGTTCAAAGTCAACTCTTTCCCAGAGGTCATCTTCAGAATCACCTTGCCTTGACCTTCAATCTCAGATGTTGCTGAATTGCCCATGTATAATTTTTCCCCATTACCAGTAGGCTCAAATGAAGAAAACATGCTCTTGTCCGAGCACACATGTCGAGTGGCACCAGTGTCAATCCACCACTCTCTTGGGTTAGAACCCACCAAATTCACCTCAGAAACCACAGCTGAAAGGTTAATGTCTGAAACATCTTGAGTCATGTTTTCCATCACATTAGCCTCTTGATTTTTTTTCTTCTTCGGCAGTCTACACTCAAAAGACTTGTGACCCATTTTGTCACAGTTGAAGCATCTTCCTTGAAATTTGGATTTCTTGGAAATTCCTCCTTTAGGGCCCATCTTTGACCATTTGTTCTTGATGTTCTTGTTCTTATGGCCATGTTCAACAACATTTGCCTTGGCCTCATTAGATATTTCTCTATTGTCAGATACTCGGTTATCTTCTTCAATTCTGAGCTTAAGAACCAGGTCTTCAATGCTCATCTCTTTTCGCTTATGCTTTAGATAATTTTTGAAATATTTCCAACCAGGTGGTAGTTTCTCAATTACCAGATGTAAATTAATTTTATTCCCTTTTTACCCTTTTTTTCCCTCAAATTTACTTGGATGTATTGAATTAGGATTTTAAAAGACTATTTTGAGTTAAATAAGTCTTTTGGTATTCAATTAAGACTTTTAAATAATCTAAAAAGTTTTGTGGTATTCCATTAAGATTATTAGGACTTTTTAAATAGGGTGTCCAAATCCAGTGGTATTCAATCAGGACTTTAAACAAATAATAAAAAGTCTTGTGGTATTGAAAAACTTGTTAATTTTGAAGGATTTTTTTATATATGTAATTGTGTGAGACTTTTTAGTGTAAAGTATAAATATCAAATCCTATAAAAAATCTCACCCTAACCCATCAGACTTTTGACATGAGATTTTTTTGAGGCTAGAGAATAGAAGAAAAACAGACTCGTGAACTCTTCGTGAACAAGATATTTTTGTGTTCCAATTTTTTACTATGTGTGGATCGATTTTTATTTGTGAATGAAAAATAGATAGATTAGCGTTAACTTTTTCCCAATAATACTTCTTCCATCAGTTTATGTTATAATTGATTTTACTGTAACTTTGATGATTTTTAGTTGCTGTGTTTATGTTAATTTGGCGATTATGTTAATTTGGTGATTGTGTTAATTTGGTTCCATCATTGTCACTTTGGCGATTATGTTGGTTCCATCAGTTTATGTTAATTGATAATACAACAACCAAATTATTTATGAATAAAAAATTTGTCCTTTATTCAATCTCAAAGTAATTTATTGAATAATAACACAGCAACCAAATTATTTATTTGTGTTAATTATTTTATAATTTTTTTCAATTTGTGTTGTGTGTTTTGTTAAGGGTTCATCCAAAATCCAAGTTTTGAATGTATCCACTATCAAGATCATTTTTAATTTTCAACAAAATTTTTTTAATCATCAGCGGTTCATGGGGATGGCTTCAAATTTGGCTGGCTTAACAATTGATTTGTTAGTGTATGCGTGTTTCATTATAGCCTAATGTTGATTTTGAGAGACCTTTTGATTCATAAGCTCAAGTAACAAGCTGTATCAGGTAAAATGTGAATTCGATTTTAAAGATTATAAAATTTACAATTTGATTTTTCAACCTTAAAAAAGCTGCTGCTTCTGTAAAGTACTTATTCAATACCCACCACAATATGCAAAATGACTTTTGAAGTAGTGCAACATGAGTCAAAGTAGTATTCACATATCAATTTACGTAAAATATGTCTATTATGCATCGATTCCATTGAGATTCAAAAATAATAATTTCTTACATGTGTTGTAGAAGTAATTTAAATGGGGGATTCCGAGTAAGGAAATTTAAATGGGGAATATTTGATGTGCACAAGATGGTTTATTGGTATCAATTTATCAAAAAAATTTAACTTAAATCGCGGTTTACAATTTTTAAGTCAGCGCCTCCATTTATGTTTAAGACACAAACTGAGCTTGTGTTGGCATATGTAGCACTACATAACTTTCTTCGTAAAAAGTGTCGTTCTGATGAATTTCCAATTGAACCAATATAAGACTCTTCATCTTTAGTATTATCGGTTAATGAATAAGATAATTTTGAACCTATTGTGCAAACCCAATAGCAGCAACGAGAAGATGCTAATGCATGGAGGAGAAAATCTTCTATGCAACAGTGATATCAAATCATCCATGCAACAAGCCAATCATCCACTGCCACGCGTGCTAAAAAATTAAAAAACAACTAAAAAATAGGTGAACAAACTCTACATGCCATTTTTCAATTCGCTTGTGGTACCACGTCACTCATACCACTGTTGCACCAAAGAATCTCTCTGCATGGAGGGGCTAGCATAGCTTTAGATATGTGGAGAAATGATACTTAGGAGGACATGAAGCTACATCAAATTGGCTATTAAAAGACCTTGAAAAATTATATTGACTTTTGCTTTTCTTAAAAATTATCGTTTCTTTATTATATTTTTCATTAATTTATGATTTTGAATATTCGTTTTTATTTATGGTTCTATTTCATATGATTCCATTTTATGTTATTGTTGATGCAAATGTCCACAGCTTGAACCAATTGATTTTCATTAGTTTTTTTTTTTTTTTTTTTTTTTTTTTTTTTTTTTTATGGTTCCATTCCATACAATATTTGTCTTTTAAAAAAATAAAGAAAAAAATATATGCAGTCCTTTCAAATCTTACAAATTCTTATGATATAAAATCTTATAAGTAAATTTTTTTTTTTTAAAAGAAATTTCATAAAATCTTATAAGTCATTACATTCTTTAAATGTCTTTTAAAATCTACTGGACTTATTTAACTCAAAATAGTTTTTTAAAATCTTAATTGAATATACCCCATAAGAGGTAAATGGTGAACTGGTCGAGTGGAGCTGATATATATATATATATTTTTTAATTTAATCAGATCGGATCAAGGAAAAATATGAATTCGAATTTAAAAAATAACAAAGAGACGAATTGCAAGTTCGATAAGATAAGATCGAGTCAAATTTTAAAATTATATATATATATATATATATATATATTTAAAATTGAACAGATTCAAGCAGGTTGTAGAGGTGTGTGTTCAAATTTATTTATTTTTTTAAAAAGAAATAAATCTGAGAACCAACTCGCATTACTCGAATACTCATGTCAAACAGAAAAAAATCGACTCAATAAATTTAAAATTCAAACCTAATCAAATCGAGTCAAGTTGAGTAGTCGGATTAACCCGATATTCGAACATTCCTACCAGAGCAATAAACTTGTCGAATTTTATTTTTATAAATTTGTTTTCTCACAAAAATAAATATAGCATTAAAATTTAACACAATGCAATGATTTGATTTTTTTTAAAAAAATAAATCAAATCAGTTTTTCCTTGAAAAAAAAGGTTTGTTTTGAATACAGCAAAATATAATTTAGATCATGATCTCCTCATTAGCGGCGCGTGATCCCATGACTTTCAATTTGCATTCTATATATCAATCACGCGCTCGCCAAATCTCGAGTTGATACTTGAGGAGTCCCTTTTAGACACGTGTTTCCCTGTTGACGCGAGTACACACACATTAGTCTACATCCAAGATTAATTTTAAAATGACATCCACCAGCCTCGCTCAATTAATTACTCGACCTCGCATATCATAAAGAAAAATGATAGATGTACCCAAATCACAAATCATAAATAAAAAATAAAAAATCTCGAATATAATTGTATAAAATATATTGATTTGAAATTAAAAAAAATAAAATAAAGAGAGAGTTTTTTTTTCATTTTCTAAATTTAAATTTTTGGATAAAAATCTAAGGAATCAAATTTTAATCGAACGATCCAGATTTTATAATAAAGCTGCCCGGTTCCTTTCTTAACTGACCGCATAACTCAGTAAGCCTCACTCAACTTGATTCAACTCACTCAGTCACAATCTCATCCTCTCATCTATTATTTATACACTCGCTTACCTCCCAAAATCTCTCAAAAATCCAAACTTTTGCTCGCCCACTTGGGGCCTCAAATTCCTGGATCCGAATCCCAGCTCAAATTCTCAACGTTTAATGAACCCGGGTCACTAAAAATGGATCCTCCGCTAGTAAACGAGTCCTCATTCTCTGCTGCCAACCCATCATCCTACAGTTTGGCAGAGATTTGGCCTTATCCAGTCAACGGTGGCGGTGCTGGTGATGTGGGGCTCCGAATGGGGAATATGGGTCGTGGGTTTCGGGAAAGTTCGGGTCTCAGAGATGGGTCAATGGAGGAATCAACAGTGACTGAGCAGAGTGGTGGTGGGTGTGGAAGAAAGAGAAGGGATTTGAGCTCTGAAGATGAATCTTCTAAGATTGTTTCTACTACTAGCAGTGCCACTGACTTGGTACGAGTAATTTAGTTGTTGCATTCGATTTCTCTTTTTAAAATTTCACGGTATATCTTTTGGGGGTGTTTGAATTTATCTGGTTGATGAGAAAATGGAGGAAAAAAAGAATTTTGATGAATGGGTTTTGTTTTGATTAGATTTAAGTTGAGATAAAGAGAGAGAGAGAGAGCTGGCCACGGTTCGGTTATGGTTGCAACTAACCGTAGGAGCGGACCGAACCGGAAATGGAAAAAAATTAAAAAAAAAGTTGTTTGGTTCCACCGGTACCGGACCAAACCGGGCTTTGGATAATTATGTCTATGCTTAATTAATGTTTCATTGGGACAATTTGAAGATTTAGAGGGAAAGGAAAGAAGAAATTTCGTGATAATTGTTTTGTGTTTATTTGGTTTTAAGTTTGCGAAAAGCTGAATTAGTTGTTTTATGCTCTATTTGCCGGGGGATTTATTTTTCAAGGAACCAAATGGTTAAACTTTAAGATTTAAGATTATGATTATTGTTTTGTTGCTATTTGGTTTCTGAGCAAATCGAAGTAAGTAAATGAATAGGAAGGCAAGTTTTAAACTTCAAAAATTTAATTAATGTTCTTTAGCACATTTTATTTCAATGATGCCGAGTATTTGTTTATTATGGCCTCATATATGAGAATTTCTGAAATTTTAGGTTCTTTTGTAGTTGGTTAATTAAGAATTGAATGAGAAATTAACAGAAACAAGTATGTGGTGATTGTGGCTTTAGGTTTCTTATGTTGTACTCGCTGAACTAGGGTGATAATTTTAGGTTCTTTTCTCAAAACTTAGGTTCTTTCTACCACTTCAAACTCAGAATGTGGTTTCTTATGTTGTTGGAGCTCAGGCACCATGGTGATGATCTGGGTTTGGAATATAGATTATGGAGTGATTCAAGTCTTGTCTGTGTTCACATTATCATTTGATTTCATGTTTTGATTATGAAGCTTTTATCTTTTATTTGTTACAGAATGATTCAAATGGTAAACGGATGAAAACATCAGGATCAAAAAATGAACCTGAAGTGGAAGCAAGTTCTGCAGCTGGTAACAAGCCATCTGAAAGTAGTAAACCCTCTGAGCCACCTAAAGACTACATTCATGTCAGAGCACGAAGGGGTGAAGCTACCGATAGCCACAGTCTAGCAGAGAGAGTAATTCACTTAAATCCTCTTGGCTTGTGAATTGCGAAAAATTTTCAACTTCTAGAATAACGATGAGATGTCTTGCGGTTAATAAACCGTTTATGTAGATAGCTATGAAATGTTGTCATAGTTTTCTTTTCTTTGTTTTTTGATTTTCTATGAACATTTGGTTTTTTTTTTTTTTGTCTATTCTATTTTGAACTACATAAGATATTCCTATCTTTTTGGCAGGCTAGAAGAGAAAAAATTAGCGAGAGGATGAAGATTCTCCAGGATCTAGTCCCAGGATGTAATAAGGTATCCAATGATGTTGGACAATTTTTGTGTTATAATAGTTAAGTCATGATGTTTATATAATTTTCGTTTGAGGAAAAAAAATGAATCCAGTCTCTTTTGTTGTAAATTTTATTTGAAGTCCCAATGAAACCTCTTTCAACTTAGTAATTCCATTTAACAATTTGGTGTGTTTCACTGATAAATCAGGTTATTGGAAAAGCTCTTGTTCTTGAGGAAATAATTAATTACGTTCAGTCACTACAGCAGCAGGTTGAGGTATAATTTTCCCATCTCATCTTATATGAGGAATTTTTCAGCTTTACCCCATTTAACCTTAATTTCTTCTATATTCATGTCTTCACTTCTGCAGTTCCTGTCAATGAAGTTAGAAGCCGTAAATTCAAGGGTGAGCTTGACTCCTACCATTAAAGGATTTCATCCAAAACATTTAAGTTTATCAATGCGTCCTTTTTTAGTATGTGATTTCATCCAAATGATACTGTCACAGTCTCACCGGACTCATCAATATGATTCTATTACAAGATTTTCATGATGCATAATGTAAAATCTCATGAGGAATATATCTCTCTGACTCTTCATAATATTTTCTACGTTGGACAGTTCACATCATATAGTCGTTTCTGTAGAATGTAAACAAATGCAAATTTCTTCGGATTTTTTTTAGATGATTAATCCTCTCTCTGGTATTTTGGCTTGGTGCACAGGCATTTGATGCTACCGGCATGATATTCGGGTCACAAGCAGCAAAGGAATATGCTCAAGGATCACAACCAGATTGGCTGCATATGCAAGTTGGGGGAAGTTTTGAAAGAGCAACAGAGAATTTTAGATGACCCTCATTGCATTAATTGGTGGATTAAGCAGCAAAGTTAGTTCCGTTTGTCATCCTTACTCGTAGGGGGAAGTGACTATTAGTTTCTTCCTACAAGCAAGACTATTCTTAAGTTTGTAATATTATTTTATCATTTGTAGAAAATGTCACTCTTCATATGTATCACTGACTGGATACTCCTGTGTACTCTATTTCTCAGTTAACAAAATTATCTAGAGTGAATTCAGTTCTGTAACTCTGAGATAAGGATCATGTTTGTCAAGAATTTGTGTCATCTTTAGACATTGGAGTCTTGGACTAGAGTCCAAAGTTCAACTCATGCAGTGACATTTATAAGAATCTGAGATAATATTGAGTTTTATCCATTCAGATCGGGGTCCAATGACACATGATATGGAATGAAGTGGGATTTCCCGATATTAAAAAAAAAAAAAACATTGCTACAGTTATCCAGAATGATCATGTTTAGGGAAAAAATCATATCAATTTCAGATTTTTCCTATCTTTTCGCTTGTATCTTAACGTGCAATGATTCTGTACTGAAGTACTTGGAACCTGAATCAAGTAACACAGTTTTTGTGTATTGATCTTATGCACGGGAAACTCCAACCTTTGACCTAGAAAATAAAAATAATAATAAGGTAAAGAGGTGCGCACATCACTTGACCATGACTCGGATTTGCTGCACACCATTTTACTATGACTCGGATTTGTTATTATGCTGAGTTTTGTAATCAGATTCTTTTTTTTTTTTAATAAATTATGATCGATAGGTATTTTATAATAATTAAAATATAATTTAATTTTAATCAAGTTCGTATAATAAAAAAATTATGAAAAATTTAGTATAATTCAATTTAACATTGAATCCAAATTAACTTACGCAACATATACTGTGACCAAAATGAAAGTGATTTTTTAAAGTACACTTGAGTGTAAATAAATACTCCTACATTTTCGTGCCTCATTTCAACAAACATATCTTATGAAAAATACTCGCACGTGTCATCAAATATAATGTCATCACCAAACAATCATCAGACGCATAACTGGAAAGCATAATTCCGGTATGAAGTTTGACTTTATGAGTTACTGACTATACCTCTTAAAGATCTAACTACATAAACATCATTTGTATCTATTTCTAATCCTCAATATCGGGATACACATCACTGTGACATCAGCGTTGTCCAAGACAGACACTGATACTGGTACATCTATAACTGGAAGTCAAATGTCGATTTCGTATCTGTTCCTCTTATAACTTGCTATCTAGAAACCTGACACTATGCAGACTTTCAAACAATCTGTTTCTATACATGCTCTTTACGAATCTCATTGACTGTACCTTTAATAACTCTCATTTCATACTTTCTAAGACTCCACAACTACTGTTACATATTTCTACAAGTCTGCAATCTATACACATATCTATATACATATATAAACACACAATCAGCTATCGTACCTTATCTATCTAAGGCAAGTTCACAGTGAGGTACTTACCTGTGGTCCATGCTATCATTTATCTCATTTTCTTTTGATCTGTAACATAAAATACAGACGATTAGGGTCGTTAATCACGGAAAACTAACTGATAGCATAAACTCCCCAACTTTCCGGGAAAACCCAAATTAAATTCGTTTTCAGTGATTTCAATTTCATTTCTCATAATACATCCAATAAAACATATTCGTAGCATTAGATTCCATTTCTGGCTAAAATCCAGAAAACATTTCGAAAAGTCCGAAAATATTGCGAACGAATCCATAACTTTTTAGATCCTTCCCGTTCCACCTGGAACACATCTAATAATCATATGACATCATTATACATTATTCTATGTCAATTCAGTAGCTCAAATATACAAATTACGCGTTTTTGAAAAATCTTCCGAAAAAGTTTCTGAAAACGCTGTGGAAGGAACCTAAGCCCTCTTAACTAGGGGTGAAAATTTGGGTCAGGATTCGTTTATTCGTTCGATTCTATTCGCTTTAAAGCGAATACGGGTTTGAAAAAATGGATTCGTTTAATAAATGGGTCAATTCGATTCGTTTATTAAACGAATCGAATAAGAATTTAAGCTCATTGATTCATTTAGGATTCGTTTTATTATTTTTATTTACTAGTTTTTGTTAATTTTCAATTAAGATTCGAGAAATTATAGCTAATTATTATAGAAAAAAAATAATATTTTCGATATTTGGTGATGTATTTTTAGTAAATATATTAATTACATATTTCATATGTATATATTTATGAAGAATTGATGTAAATCAAGTGTGATAAATTATTTTATTAAATACTATCATGACTATACGAATAAATGAATATTCGTATTCGATTCATTTAATAAACGAATCGAATACGAATCCGAATCCCGATATTAGGATTCGTTTAATAAACGAATTGAATACGAATCCATCACATTTTGATTCGATTCGTTTATGATTCGATACAAATTCGATTCGTTGATTCGTTTTTCCACCCCTACTCCTAACCTCTATGGAATTATTCAAATAATATCATATCATCATAATTAATATATATCCTTAATTACCTTCATTAAAGCACAAAAGCATGGGAAACCCGATTTTACCAGAAATTCGCTTTACTTATCGGATCGATCAAATCAGCTCTGATTTCTCTCGGATTCTACCATATACACATATTCAATTTACTAATGCTCAAACAATTCAATTTCTATCATAATGATACTCTACGAAGCTACTGGATACATCCGAACATTTAACAGAAAACTTGAAATTAGCAACTTTTTACTGGGAGGTCTTACCGAGATTTCAAGGCCATATACGGACTCCAAACGATCCCACGAACGCGCTGGAATCAACAAAATTCCGATCGGAGCTACTATTCAACGTGGATAACTATTTATCTGAATCTTATTTACTTTTTTTTCGCGTGCAATTATGCACGGAACATAAATTCCATCATCGCCAATTTCTAGTAGTCTCCGAGAGCTTCGATTTGACAGGTGGCTCGGGTCGTGATACAAAGCGAGGAGCCGAGATCGACAAACCCATGCCCGAGCGAATCCTCTTCCTTTCCGCCGTTTGCCGGCGACTTGGGGGCTACCGCCGGCCACCACAAGGTGGAGGGGTGGTCGGCGCATCCCCCTGGCTGGTCGCACCGGCCGGCAGGCTACCGACGTGACCAGCAGAGAACCAACATGTATTTTGGGAGATAGGGAGTCGGGTGAGAGAGTTGTGTGGCTTTTGGTTTTTTCATAATTTCTGAAACTTGAGGGTATTTATAGAAAAGTTTCTGAAATTTATGTTTAGATCCCCATAATATGCAATCTGACCCCTATCATGGGGCTTCATCGAAAATTCATATTTTTGAAGCCCTTATGATGTAAATTTCGAAAAATGTTCAACAAAAAAGTCGTTTATCTCAGAAAAAGAGTCTGATGGTTCAGGAATCATCTCAATCAGAATTCGTTTGCGCTTTTCTCCGTATAGAATAATATGCATAATTCGCTTCAGTGGCTCTTTATATCATGCGAATTCCAATGCATCTAATTTATATTTTAAAAATATTTCAAGCTATATTTCAACATTTAAGCTCTTATTCTACGATATAGTCTCATTCCGAGACCCGATCTACAATATGAAATCTTTCCGGAAGAGTTTCCGAATTTCTGGATGTTACACTTGTAGGGGTTTTTAGGGGCTAAATCCGGTAACGCAGCGGAAGCGGTGGAAAATCAAATTTTCCGTTTTCAAAATTTTTTCTCGGATTAATTAAATAAACATATTTATTTAATTATCCAATAATCAAATTATGAAATAAAATTCAATAAATCATATTTAAGTGAATTTACCGAATTGCCCTTACACTTGGTATTTTGTCCATTTTAGTCCGAAATTGATCAAATCAATTTTGAATGATTCTAAATCATTTCTAAGATGAACTTAGCATGTTCAACATCAAAACACCAAAAGCAACATAAAACCCAAAAATAACCCATTTGGCCGAATGCACCATTAGGGTGCCAAATGGTGCACTTTGTGATTTCATGCTTCAAAACACATCAAGATGTAATCCAATCAACATGAACTTTATATGCATCATATACACATCATTATACACACAACATAAATGAAAAGCTCCAAATTTGGACAAGGTCTTAAACCCTAATTTTTCAATTTCTTCAAATTGGATAAAATAGACCAAATTGGTTAAATCAATTAGTTCAATCATGTTTCTTTCATCCAACCAAGTCTCAACACAATGAAACAACTCAAGATCAAATCTAGGTCATTAAGAGTGGGTCAACAACTCTAGATTAGCATCAAAGTTTCCAAAACCTTAAAAGAATACTTATAACTACACTATCACAAGCTTCCACCATTATACATGCTCAACACTTCATTCACCAAACTTCCATTCACCAAAAACACAAAGAATAAAGAAAATAATAACTTAAGAACATCACAAGATGTAGCCTAGATCCTAAGGAACATTTTCCTTTCTAATAGTAAGTTGAGAAAACTTACTAAATCCAAGCTTTTTCTTTGTTTTTCATTTTCTTCTTCTCTGGCTTCTCTTGTTTCTTTTAATGGAGTTTTTGTAAAAGTGTATTAGGTTAGAAAACAAATGAAATGAAAACAATATATACTTGTTACACAAAGGCCTTGGCCGAATTCGGCTAAGGCAAATACAAGAATATTAATTTCATTTTCATTTGATTTTCTTTGATCAACTTGATTTAAATATCTAATATCACTTTATAGATATTTAATTAAGTCAACAAAGGAAACTACATTCATCATTTAATCCAAATATCCAAATTTTAAGATATTTATATTTTAATTAATTTAATCATTTAACAATTATAATTATTATTAATTAAATACAAATAATTATTATGTATTTAATTTAACATTAAATATCAAAAACATATATTCTTTAGAAGATATTCGTCAAATTCTCAATTGACTATTAATTAATGTGTATTTTAATTAATCAAGTATTAAATGTAAATCACATAATTAAGCAAATGACTATCGGGTCCCTTTAAGCATGTATTTTGGCGTTAACCTTTAAACGACTTTATTAAATAATCAATATTATTTACTAAATATTGTTTGGGGTTGGTGCTCAGAGCGCCAATTCCCGGTTGTATTTCTGTTAAATACTTCTGTAAAACATTATTATTATGAATAATATATGCAGTTTCTATAACATAATCTATTCTTTTATATGGTAAAGACGTAATGACCCTAGAATGATTAGTCATGATACAGTTGCAAAAGCGTCGCAACGGACATTGAGATGTATCATGACGTTGTCATTCTCAGACAGTTCCTGGTCAAGGTTTACACTACTTGGTCAGTATAGTAAACCCGTTGAGACCGGTACATGTCGTATACTGGAATATTTGATTCCAATGGTTTCTCAATGAACCATAAGTCTTGGAGACTAGTATAGACGTGTAGGTGTTTATAGCGGATAAACACTGAACGACTCAATGGATGGTACACCAGCGTCAATAAGAATCTTCTTGGGTTGAGTAGCACTTGTGATTCTTAGACTTGAGATGCCATTGTGGGCGCATGAGACATCTTCTACACTTAGACGGCAGTCACGTCACCGATCTATTAAGATCAGACCTCCGCCTGTTCGTTGGGTGTAGATAGATCCTCAGGGTGTCCTATGTGTATCAAGATAGGATCCGTCAGTTCTGTGTACCAGAGCACAGGTAGTCCATATGATTAGCAATCAGATAAAACCATGGGCCCGTGGTAAAGTTTAGAAGCTAGTTCTAAACATTCTTTTGAGATTGCTAATAGAATAGTCGACTGGATAATCCCGATAGAGATTTGACGTTTACATCTATATCTTTGGGATTTATCCGGATACCTGTGACGGAGGAATTATACATTTGCGATGACCTCGACCTGTATGGTTCAGCGAGATTATCCGTGATCGTCATAATCTACGGGTGGATAGATTATGGACACGAAATAGATTTGTGACGGATATACCTGAACCTAGAGAGTCTCAATAATGAAACATACTCGTAGAGCACTAGAGCAACATAATAAATAATATTGATTATTTATAAAGTCGTTTAATGGTTAAACGCAAGATACATGCTAAAGAGACTAGATAGTCATTTCCTTATTATTGTGTATTTACATTTAATACTTGATTAATTTAAATACACATTAATTAATAGTCAAAATGAGTTATTTGACTTATTCCTAAATGAATATATGTTTTTAATATTTAATGTAAATATTATACATATATTTAATATATTTGTATTTGATTAATTAATTAATTATTTAATTGTTAAATGATTAAATTAATTAAAATATAAATATCTTACATTAGGATATTTAAAGTAAATGACATTAGTTGCATTTGTTGACCAAAATAAATATATAATAAAGTGTTTATAAGATATTTGTGCAAGTTGATAAATGATAATTGAAATGAAATTGAAATTACAATTTCTTGTATTGGCTTTGAATTTCGGCCAAGGTGGAAATGTTACAAGTATATATTGTTTTCATTTCATTTCATTTAATTGTTAACCTAATACACTTTATCAAAACAACTCCATTGAAGAAACCTAAAGGAAGCTTGAGAAAGAAAGAAAGATCAAAGGAAAGCTTGGATTTTAGTAAGTTTTTTCAAACTTACTATTAGTAAGGAAATTGTTCCTTAGGATCTAGGCTTCAATATGATATTCTTAGTTATTTCTTTCTTTATTTCTTTGTGGTTTTTGTTGATGGAAGTTTTGGTGAAGTGTAAAGCATGTATGATGAAGGAAGTTTGTGACTAGTGTAGTTGTAAGTACTTCTTTTAAGGTTTTGAAACCATGTTGCTAATCTAGAGTTGTTGTTGACCCACTCTAAATGACCTAGATTTGATCTTGAGTTGTTTCATTGTGTTGAGACTTGATTGGATGGAAGAATGATGATTGAAGTAATTGATTTAATGTATTTGGTCTAATTTGTCCAATTTGTGGAAATTGAAAAATAGGGTTCTTACTAATTCCAAATTTGGGGCTTTTCATATATGTTGTGTATTTGTTGTGTATATGATGCATATAAAGTTTCATGTTGATTGGATTTCATTTGGATGTGTTTTGAAGCATGAAATGACCAAATGTCAAATTGGCACCAATGGTGCTCTCGGCATTGGATAGAAATTTGGGGATTTTGTGGTTTTTGGTGTTTTGATGTTTTGAACATCTAAGTTCATCTTAGAAATGATTTAGAATCATTCAAAATTGATTGGATCAATTTCGGACTAAAATGGACAAAATACCATATAAGGGTAATTTGGTAATTTCACTTGAATATGATTCATTTGAATTTATTTCATAATTTGATTATTGGAATATTAAATAAATATGTTTATTTAATTAATCCGAGAAAAATTTTTGAAATCTGAAAATCGGATTTTCACCGCTTCCGCTGCGTTACCGGATTCACCCCCTAAAAACCCCTACAAAATGGTATCAGAGCGAGTCTGATTCTAGGCCACTTAAATGATTAGCCTTCATTGAATCAATGTTTAATCATGTTTTCTTGACTTTATGCATGCTTATTAGGATCTAACTGGTTAGATTTAGGGTGTATGACACTTAGCGGAAAATCCCTAATAATAAGGTTTAAATGTAATTATGTATTGATGCATGTTATATGGTCCGTCTTGTCAATACGGTTTATGAATACTTCTTTGTGACTACATCCGAGACCGTGCCTCTGCTGTGAGGGTGTAGCCGATAAAGATTTATTTATACCGGATGTATATTAGATACTAGGTAAATTCAAGTAAAAGCGGAATTCTGAACGTGCCCTAGCTGTCAGGATTACGTAAGTAACTTGAGTTTATCATTGACGAGTTTAACCTTGGTACGTCTCCTTGTGGGCCTGCCTTCGCAGCGACAACGAGAAACGGCCAGGACCGGATACTTAGGAGTCATTAGTGAATGATTGACAAATGAGTTGTCTACCTGATGAATATACGTAGGCGAGACCGTGCCTCTGCTGTGAGCCGAAATATATTCACGGGATCCACTTTTCACTATTATATTTAATTTAATATTAAATATTTGTATTCTGTTTTGGGATTACAGTATTGCATGATTTAGTGGGAGGGGCATATTAGATTAAAAATCCATGATCTAGTTTATGCTTTTGATATTATATGAAACTGCTTTATTTCTGCTAACCGTTTTTCGTGATCTATATGATAGATTGGCGATGGCGGCACAATCCACAAATCAGTTTGCGCGTATGCTTGATGCGAACAAACTGAAAGGCGCTGAGAACTTTGCAGACTGGGAATTGGATTTGAGGATTGTCCTCGATTCCGAAAAGCTGGGTTATGTTCTTGAGGGTCCGTTGCCCCTTGCAGTGGGCGAGGATGCTTCGGAGGAGGAACGCCAAGTTTTTGAAACTTGGAAGGATGATGATTTAAGGGTTAAATCATACATCCTTAGTTCACTGTCTCCGAAACTCAAGCAACAGTACTATGGTATGTTAGATTCCTATAGTATGATGACGCGATTGAGACAATCGTTTGAGAACCAGGAACAAGTTATTGTTCACAAAGTCGCCATGGAACTGTTCCATGCGCGTCTGGATGAGGGGCAAGTGTTAGCCCACATGTTCTTCAGATGATCGATTTGATCGATCAATTGAGGCAACATAATCTCATCTTGAATGACATTCTCGGTAGGAGTGTCATTCTTGGTTCACTGCCAGCTTCATTTCGCGCCAGTTCGTGATGTACTTCAACATGCACGGGACTGTCTGTACCTACCAGGAGCTACATAGGATGTTGCTCACGGCAGAAGAGGACCTTAAGAAGGGAGTACCGACTCGCCCTCCTAGAACTACTTCTCTTTCGGCTTCTTCCCAAGGATGGTCCAAGGGAAAGAACAAGAAAGGCAAGAAGAAGAAGAAGGCTTTTGGTCCTCAACAACAGGCGAAGATTGCAAAGCCCAAAAGGGCTTCTGAAGACAAATGCCACCACTGCGGCAAAGTTGGGCACTGGAAAAGGAACTGTCCTGATTACATTGCCCAAGTGAGGAGAGACAGAGCTTCTACATCAGGTACTTTTATTTTTCCAGTTATTGATTTATCTTTGGCTTGTGAAGCCGTTACATCCAGCTGGATTTTAGATTCTGCTTGTCCCATTCACATTTGCAATTCGTTGCAGGTGCTGAAGGAAAGTAGGAAACTGAAGCCTGGAGAGATGCAGTTGCGGTTCGGGAGTGGAGACTCTTTGGATGCAGTTGCAGTGGGAGTATGCGAGATCTCATTGCCGAATGGGACACTTTTGTTATATGACTGTCATTTTGTACCGGGATGTGTCGCTAATATTATATCACTTTTTGTATTAGATACAGAAGGCTTTTGTATTAATATTAAGAATAGTTCTTTGTATTTATATGATAAAAATAATATTCAGATCCTTAGTTGTCCAAACCAGCATGGTCATTATACATTGCAAACTTCAAAAGATATATTAAATACTGGAGTTAATAAACGTAGTTTACCTGTAATTAATAATACTGAACTTTGGCATATGAGACTTGGTCACATTGGCGTTAAACGCCTTACCCAATTGGTTAGGAATGGTTTGATATCAGATCTTACCATTGAATCCTATCCAACTTGTGAATCCTGTATTCAGGGTAAGATGACCAAAGCCCCATTTTCTGGTGTTGGACACCGCGCCACTAACTTACTGGAACTCGTACATTCTGATGTATGTGGTCCACTAAGTCAAACTGCTCACAGTGGTTATTCGTACTTCGTTACCTTTACCGATGATTTATCACGGTACGGTTATGTGTATTTGATGCGACATAAATCGGAAACCTTTGAAAAGTTCAAAGAGTTCCGAAATGAAGTAGAAAAACAAACTGGTAAATATATTAAATGCCTTCGATCAGATCGAGGCGGCGAATATATGAGTGGTGAGTTCATGGATTATATGAAGGAGAATGGGATTCTCGCTCAATATACTCCTCCAGGTACACCACAGCACAATGTGTATCTGAAAGGAGAAATCAGACTTTATTGGATATGGTCCGATCGATGTTGAGTTTCACAGATTTGCCCTATTACTTATGGGGCTACTGTCTCTTAACAGCCGCACATCTTTTGAATAAGATTCCTTCAAAGGCTGTTCCTACGACACCGTATCAGATATGGTTCGGTAGGAGACCGAATCTTAATTATATTAAGGTTTGGGGTTGTCCTGCCTATGTCAGGGTAACTCAGCAAGTAAGCTTTCGCCTCGAGGGCAAAAGTTTAGGTTTGTTGGATATCCCTCGAACACGAGGGGATATCTGTTCTATGATACCGAGCATCGAAATGTGTTCGTAGCTCGCTTCGCAAAATTTCTAGAAGTAGAATTTTTGTCAGAAGGTGGTGATCATAGACAGGTTGAGCTTGATGAAGTCCAACCTGAAAACAACGAACCAACGGAGGAACCTGAAGTTCAAGTAGATGAAGGACCTTCAACACACACACTCCGTAGGTCGGAAAGGGTATCTAGACCTCCTGAACGCTTGTATTTGATACAAGAAAAGAGTCTGGATGTTCTCTTAGTTGAAGAGACAGATCCTTTCACCTATAGAGAATCGATGTTGGACATCGACTCCGTGAAATGGCAAAGTGCCATGAAATCCGAGATAGACTCAATGCATGAAAATCAAGTTTGGGACTTGATTCCGCTTCCCGAAGGAATTGTTCCTATCGGTTGTAAATGGGTTTACAAGAGGAAGCGCGGGCCTGACGGTAAGGTTGAAACTTACAAGGCCCGACTGGTAGCAAAAGGTTACACGCAGCGACCTGGCGTCGACTACGATGAAACTTTTTCGCCGGTAGCAATGCTTAAGTCTATCCGGATTTTGCTTTCTATAGCTGCGTATCATGACTACGAGATTTGGCAAATGGATGTCAAAACGGCTTTTCTAAATGGATTTCTTGATGAAGAAATCTATATGGAACAGCCGGAAGGTTTCACGTCCAGCGAAACCTCGGGTATGGTATGTAAGCTTAAGAAGTCCATTTATGGACTTAAACAAGCTTCACGAAGTTGGAATCTTCGATTCGATGAGATTATTAGATCGTCTGGTTTTCTCAAGAATTCGGAAGAATCCTGTGTGTATCAGAAGGCCAGTGGGAGCATGGTCGTATTTTTAGTCCTATATGTTGATGACATCCTAATCATTGGGAATGATTTAGGTATGTTGCAAAGCGTCAAAGCGTACCTCTGTAAGAATTTCTCCATGAAGGACCTGGGAGAAGCTTCCTATGTTTTAGGGATAAAACTCTATAGAGATAGACAAAGGAGGCTGATTGGGTTATCCCAATCAACGTACGTAGATAAGATCTTGGAACGGTATAGCTTTGGTAACTGTAAGACAGCAAACATACCGTTCAGACATGGGATTCATCTTTCTAAGAAGATGTGTCCACAAACAGAAGATGAGAAGGTTAGAATGTCTAACCAACCTTATGCTTCGTGTTTGGGTAGCATAATGTATGCCATGTTATGTACGAGGCCTGATATCAGTTTCGCTGTTAGCGTAACTAGTCGATATCAGTCCAATCCAGGTAATGACCATTGGATGGCCATTAAACATATCCTAAAGTATCTTAAAGGTACTAAGGATAAGTTGATTATATATGGAGGAAACGAACTGCAGGTTAATGGGTATACAGACTCCGATTTCCAATCGGATCCCGATGATAGAAAGTCTACATCTGGATTTGTCTTTACCCTTAACGGAGGTGCAGTTTGTTGGAAGAGTTCCAAACAGGGATCGACAGCTGATTCCACCACTGAGGCGGAATATATTGCAGCTTCTGAAGCTGCAAAAGAGGCTGTGTGGATAAAGAACTTTATCACAGAATTGGGAGTTGTCCCAAGTATCGAGAATGCGATTCCGTTATACTGTGATAATACTGGAGCCATTGCGCAAGCAAAGGAACCGAGGGCGCATCAGAAGTCGAAGCATGTGGAACGCAAGTACCACATCATTCGAGAGATCGTGTCGCGAGGGGATATTGTCGTGTGCAAGGTACCGAGTGAAGATATGTAGCAGACCCGCTGACGAAGGCCATACCTCCGAAGTTGTTGATAAACACGTGGAGTCGATGGGTATTAGATACAATCGATATTGGCACTAGAGCAAGTGGGAGATTTTGTTGGGGTTGGTGCTCAGAGCGCCAATTCCCGGTTGTATTTCTGTTAAATACTTCTGTAAAACATTATTATTATGAATAATATATGCAGTTTCTATAATATAATCTATCTTTTTATATGGTAAAGACGTAATGACCCTAGAATGATTAGTCATGATACAGTTGCAAAAGCGTCGCAACGGACATTGAGATGTATCATGACGTTGTCATTCTCAGACAGTTCCTGGTCAAGGTTTACACTACTTGGTCAGTATAGTAAACCCGTTGAGACCGGTACATGTCGTATACTGGAATATATGATTCCAATGGTTTCTCAATGAACCATAAGTCTTGGAGACTAGTATAGACGTGTAGGTGTTTATAGCGGATAACACTGAACGACTCAATGGATGGTACACCAGCGTCAATAAGAATCTTCTTGGGTTGAGTAGCACTTGTGATTCTTAGACTTGAGATGCCATTGTGGGCACATGAGACATCTTCTACACTTAGACGGCAGTCACGTCACCGATCTATTTAGATCAGACCTCCGCCTGTTCGTTGGGTGTAGATAGATCCTCAGGGTGTCCTATGTGTATCAAGATAGGATCCGTCAGTTCTGTGTACCAGAGCATAGGTAGTCCATATGATTAGCAATCAGATAAAACCATGGGCCCGTGGTAAAGTTTAGAAGCTAGTTCTAAACATTCTTTTGAGATTGCTAATAGAATAGTCGACTGGATAATCCCGATAGAGATTTGACGTTTACATCTATATCTCTGGGATTTATCCGGATACCTGTGACGGAGGAATTATACATTTGCGATGACCTCGACCTGTATGGTTCAGCGAGATTATCCGTGATCGTCATAATCTACGGGTGGATAGATTATGGACACGAAATTGGATTTCGTGACGGATATACCTGAACCTAGAGAGTCTCAATAATGAAACATACTCGTTGAGCACTAGAGCAACATAATAAATAATATTGATTATTTATAAAGTCGTTTAATGGTTAAACGCAAGATACATGCTAAAGAGACTAGATAGTCATTTGCCTTAATTATTGTGTATTTACATTTAATACTTGATTAATTTAAATACACATTAATTAATAGTCAAAATGAGTTATTTGACTTATTTCCTAAATGAATATATGTTTTTAATATTTAATGTAAATATTATACATATATTTAATATATTTGTATTTGATTAATTAATTAATTATTTAATTGTTAAATGATTAAATTAATTAAAATATAAATATCTTACATTAGGATATTTAAAGTAAATGACATTAGTTGCATTGTTGACCAAAATAAATATCTAATAAAGTTGTTTTATAGATATTTGTGCAAGTTGATAAATGATAATTGAAATGAAATTGAAATTACAATTTCTTGTATTTGGCTTTGAATTTCGGCCAAGGTGGAAATGTTAACAAGTATATAATTGTTTTTCATTTCATTTTAATTGTAACCTAATACACTTTATCAAAACAAAACCATTGAAGAAACCTAAAGGAAGCTTGAGAAGAAAGAAAGATCAAAGGAAAGCTTGGATTTTAGTAAGTTTTTCAACTTACTATTAGTAAGGAAATTGTTCCTTAGGATCTAGGCTTCAATATATGATATCCTTAGGTTATTTCTTTCTTTTTCTTTGTGGTTTTTGTTGATGGAAGTTTTGGTGAAGGTTGTAAGCATATGATGAGGAAGTTTGTGACTATTGTAGTTGTAAACATTCTTTTAAGGTTTATGAAACCATGTTGCTAATCTAGAGTTGTTGACCCACTCTTAAATGACCTAGATTTGATCTTGAGTTGTTTCATTGTGTTGAGACTTGGATTGGATGGAAGAATGATGATTGAAGTAATTGATTTAATGTATTGGTCTAATTTGTCCAATTTGTGGAAATTGAAAAATTAGGGTTCTTAACTAATTCCAAATTTGGGGTTTTCATATATGTTGTGTATTATGTGTGTATATGATGCATATAAAGTTTCATGTTGATTGGATTTCATTTGGATGTGTTTTGAAGCATGAAATGACAAAATGGTCAAAATGGCACCCTATGGTGCTCTCGGCATTGGATAGAAATTTGGGGATTTTTGTGTTTTGGTGTTTTGATGTTTTGAACATGCTAAGTTCATCTTAGAAATGATTTAGAATCATTCAAAATTGATTGGATCAATTTCGGACTAAAATGGACAAAATACCATATAAGGGTAATTTGGTAATTTCACTTGAATATGATTCATTTGAATTTATTTCATAATTTGATTATTGGAATATTAAATAAATATGTTTATTTAATTAATCCGAGAAAAGTTTTGAAATCTGAAAATCGGATTTTCACCGCTTCCGCTGCGTTACCGGATTCACCCCCTAAATAACCCCTTCAATATTGCTATAGTGCTCTACGATTAATATTTTCATTATTGAGACTTCTCTTCTCTATATTCAGGTATAATCCGTCACGAAATCCAATTTTCATGTCCATATTTTTCCACCCGTTTAAATTATGACGATCACATATAATCTCGCTGAATCCTACAGGTCGAGGTCATGGCAATGTATAGTCTTCCGTCACAGGTATTCCGGATATCCCAGAGATTATCAGATGTAAACGTCAAATCTCTATGGGGATTATCCAGTCGACACTATTCTATTAGCAATATCAAAAAGAATGTTTAGAACTAGCTCTAACTTTAACCACGGGCCCATGGTATTATCTGATTGCTAATCTATGGACTACCTATGCTCTGGTACGCAGACTGAGGATCCTATCTTGATACACATAGGACACCCTGAGGAATCTATCTACACCCAACGAACAGGCGAGGTCTGATCTAAAATATCGTGTGACATGACTGCCTCTAAGTGTAGAAGATGTCTCATGTGCCCGACAATGACATCTCAAGTCTAAGATCACAAGTGCTACTGACCCGAGAGGATTTTTATTGACGTGGTGTACCATCCATTAAGAATCTTCGGTGAGTCGTTCAGTGTTTCCGCTATAAACACCCACACTTCTATACTAGTCTCCAAGACTAATGGTTCATTGAGAAACCATTGGAATCATATATTCCAGTATACGACATGTACCGGTCTCAAATGGTTTACTTTACTGACCAAGTAGTGTAAACCTTGACCAGAAATTGTTTGAGAATGACAATGTTATGATACTACTCAATGTCAGTTGCGACGCTTTTGCAACAGTACCATGACTAATCACTCTAAGGTCATTACGTCTTTACCATATAAAAAGATACATTATATTATAGAAACTGCATATATTATTCATAATAATAATGTTTTACAGAAGTATTCAAAATAAATACAACCGAGAATTGGCGCTCTGAGCACCAACCCCAACAAAATCTCCCACTTGTTCTAGTGCCAATATCGATTGTATCTAATACCCATCGACTCCACGTGTTTATCAAACAGCTTCGGAGGTATGGCCTTCGTCAGCGGGTCTGCTACATTATCTTCACTCGGTACCTTGCATACGACAATATCCCCTCGCGACATAATCTCTCGAATGATGTGGTACTTGCGTTCCACATGCTTCGACTTCTGATGCGCCCTCGGTTCCTTTGCTTGCGCAATGACTCCAGTATTATCACAGTATAACGGAATCGCTTTCTCGATACTTAGGACAACTCCCAATTATGTGATAAAGTTCTTTATCCACACAACCTCTTTTGCAGCTTCAGAAGCTGCAATATATTCCGCCTCAGTGGTGGAATCTGCTGTCGATCCCTGTTTGGAACTCTTCCAACAAACTGCACATCCGTTAAGGGTAAATACGAATCCAGATGTAGACTTTCTATCATCGGGATCCGATTGGAAATCAGAATCCGTATACCCGTTAACTTGCAGTTCGTTTCCTCCATAAATTATTAACTTATCCTTAGTACCTTTAAGATACTTGAGGATATGTTTAATGACCATCCAATGGTCATTACCTGGATTGGACTGATATCGACTAGTTACGCTAACAGCGAAACTGATATCAGGCCTTGTACATAACATGGCATACATTATGCTACCCAAACACGAAGCATAAGGTTGGTTAGACATTATAACCTTCTCATCTTCTGTTTGTGGACACATCTTCTTTGAAAGATGAATCCCATGTCTGAACAGTATGTTTGCTGTCTTACAGTTACCAAAATTATACCGTTTTAAGATCTTATCTATGTACGTTGATTGGGATAACCCAATCAGCCTCCTTTGTCTATCTCTATAGAGTTTTATCCCTAAAACATATGAAGCTTCTCCCAGGTCCTTCAAAGAGAAATTCTTACAGAGGTATGCTTTGACGCTTTGTAACATACCTAAATCATTCCCAATGATTAGGATGTCATCAATATATAGGACTAAAAATACGACCATGCTCCCACTGGCCTTCTGATACACACAGGATTCTTCCGAATTCTTGAGAAAACCAGACGATCTAATAATCTCGTCGAATCGAAGATTCCAACTTCGTGAAGCTTGTTTAAGTCCATAAATGGACTTCTTAAGCTTACATACCATGCCCGAGTTTTTACTGGACGCAAAACCTTACGGCTGTTCCATATAGAATTCTTCATCAAGAAATCCATTTAGAAAAGCCGTTTTGACATCCATTTGCCAAATCTCGTAGTCATGATACACAGCTATAGAAAGCAAAATCCGAATAGACTTAAGCATTGCTACTGGCGAAAAAGTTTCATCGTAGTCGACGCCAGGTCGCTGCGTGTAACCTTTTGCTACCAGTCGGGCCTTGTAAGTTTCAACCTTACCGTCAGGCCCGCGCTTCCTCTTGTAAACCCATTTACAACCGATAGGAACAATTCCTTCGGGAAGCGGAACCAAGTCCCAAACTTGATTCTCATGCATTGAGTCTATCTCGGATTTCATGGCACTTTGCCATTTCACGGAGTCGATGTCCAACATCGATTCTCTATATGTGAAATGATCTGTCTCTTCAACTAAGAGAACATCTAGACTCTTTTCTTGTATCAAATATAAGCGTTCAGGAGGTCTAGATACCCTTTCCGACCTACGGAGTGTGTGTGTTGAAGGTCCTTCATCTACTTGAACTTCAGGTTCCTCCGTTGGTTCATTTTTTTCAGGTTGGACTTCATCAAGCTCAACTTGTCTATGATTACCACCTTCTGACAAAAATTCTACTTCTAGAAATTTTGCGAAGCGAGCTACGAACACATTTCGATGCTCGGTATCATAGAACAGATATCCCCTCGTATTCGAAGGATATCCAACAAACCTAAACTTTTTCTCTCGAGGCGAAAGCTTATCTTGCTGAGACACCCTGACATAGGCAGGACAACCCCAAACCTTAATATAATTAAGATTTGGTCTCCTACCGAACCATATCTGATACGGAGTCGTAGGAACAGCTTTTGAAGGAATCTTGTTCAAAAGACGTGCATCTGTTAAAAGAGAGTAGCCCCATAAATAATAGGGCAAATCTGTGAAACTCAACATTGATCGGACCATATCCAATAAAGTCCGATTTCTCCTCTCAGACACTCCATTGTGCTGTGGAGTACCTGGAGGAGTATATTGAGCGAGAATCCCATTCTCCTTCATATAATCCATGAACTCACCACTCATATATTCGCCGCCTCGATCAGATCAAAGGCATTTAATATATTTACCAGTTTGTTTTTCTACTTCATTTAGAACTCTTTGAACTTTTCAAAGGTTTTCGATTTATGTCATATCAAATAGACATAACCGTACCGTGACAGATCAGCGGTAAAGGTAACGAAGTACGAATAACCACTGTGAGCAGTCTGGCTTAGTGGACCACATACATCAGAATGTACAAGTTCCAGTAAGTTAGTGGCGCGGTGTCCAACACTAGAAAATGGGGCTTTGGTCATCTTACCCTGAATACAAGATTCACAAGTTGGATATGATTCAATGGTAAGATCTGGTATCAAACCATTCCTAACCAATTGGGTAAGGCGTTTAACGCCAATGTGACCAAGCCGCATATGCCAAAGTTCAGTATCATTAATTACAGGTAAACTACGTTTATTAACTCCAGTATTTAAAATATCTTTTGAAGTTTGCAATGTATAATGACCATGCTGGTTTGGACAACTTAGGATCTGAATATTATTTCTATCATATAAATATAAAGAACTGTTCTTAATATTAATACAAAAGCCTTCTGTATCCAATACAAAAAGTGATATAATATTAGCTACACATTATGGTACAAAATGTCATTCATTTAAAAAAAGTGTCCCATTCGGCAATGAGATCTCGCATACTCCCACTGCAATTGCATCCAAAGAGTCTCCACTCCCGAATCGCAACTACATCTCTCCGGGCTTCAGCCTCCTACTTTCCTTCAGCACCTGCAACGAATTACAAATGTGAATGAGACAAGCAGAATCTAAAATCCACTGGATGTAACGGCTTCACAAGATAAGATAAATCAATAACAACTGGAAAAATAAATGTACCTGATGTAGATGCTCTATCTCTCATCAGCTGGGCGATGTAATCAGACAGTTCCCTTCCAATGCCCGACTTTGCCGCAGTGGTGGCATTTGTCTTCAGAAGCCCTCTTGGGCTTAGCAATCTTTGCCTGTTGTTGAGGACCAAAAGTCTTATTCTTCTTCCATTTCTTCTTCTTTCCCTTTGACCATGTCTGGGAAAAAGCAGAGAGAGAAATGGATCTCGGAGGGCGAGTCGGTACTCCATTCTTAAGGTCTTCTTCTGCCGTGAGCAACATATTATGTAGCTTTTGGTAGGTACAGACAGTCCCGTTCATGTTGAAGTACATCACGAACTGGCGATACGAAACTCGAAGTGAACCAAGAATGACACTCCTACCGAGAATGTCATTCAAGATGAGATTATGTTGCCTCAATTGATCGATCAAATCGATCATCTGAAGAACATGTGGGCTAACATCTTGCCCCTCATCCAGACGCGCATGGAACAGTTCCATTGCGACTTTGTGAACAATCACTTGTTCTTGGTTCTCAAACGATTGTCTCAATCGCGTCATCATACTATACGAATCTAGCATACCATAGTATTATTTCTTGAGTTTCAGAGACAGTGAACTAAGGATGTATGATTTAACCCTTAAATCATCATCCTTCCAAGTTTCAAAAACTTGGCGTTCCTCCTCCGTAGCGTCCGCACCCACAGCAAGGGGCAACTGACCCTCAAGGACATATCCCAACTTTTCGGAATCGAGGACAATCCTCAAATCCAATTCCGAGTCAGCGAAGTTCTCAGCGCTTTTTAGTTTGTTTGCATTAAGCATACGCGCAAACTGATTTGTGGATTGTGCCGCAATCGCAAATCTATCATATAGATCACGAAAAACGGTTAGCAGAAATTAAACAGTTTCATATAATATCAAAAGCATAAACTAGATCATGGATTTTTAATCTAAAAATGCCACTCCCACTAGATCATGCAATACTGTAATCCCCAAACAGAATACAAAGATTTAATAATTAAATTAAATACAAATAGTGAAAAGTGGATCCCGTGAATATATTTCAGCTCACAGCAGAGGCACGGTCTCGCCTACGTATATTCATCAGGTAGACAACTCATTTGTCAATCACTCAATAGTGACTCCTAAGTTTCTGGTCCTGGCCGTTTCTCGTTGTCGCTGCGAAGGCAGGCCCACAAGGAGACGTACCAAGGTTAAACTCGTCAATGATAAACTCAAGTTACTTACGTAATCCTGACAACTATGGCACGTTCAGAATTCCGCTTTCGCTTGAATTTATCTAGTATCTGATATACATCCGGTATAAATAAATCTCTATCGGCTACACATCACAGCAGAGGCACGGTCTCGGATGTAGTCACAAAGAATATTTATAAACCGTATTGACAAGACGGACCGCATAACATGCATCAAATACATAATTACATTAAACCTTATTAATTAAAGATTTCCGCTAAGTGTCATACACCCTAAATCTAATCAAATTAGATTATAATAATCATGCATAAAGTCAAGAAAACATGATTAAACATTGATTTAATAAAGGCTAATCATTTTAGGGGGCCTAGAATCAGACTCGCTCTGATACCATTTTGTAGGGGTTTTTATGGGCTAAATCCGGTAACGCAGCGGAAGCGGTGAAAATCAATTTTTTCGTTTTCAAAACTTTTTCTCGGATTAATTAAATAAACATATTTATTTAATTATCCAATAATCAAATTATGAAATAAAATTCAATAAATCATATTTAAGTGAATTTACCGAATTGCCCTTACACTTGATATTTTCCATTTTAGTTCGAAATTGATCAAATCAATTTTGAATGATTCTAAATAATTTCTAAGATGAACTTAGCATGTTCAAAACATCAAAACACCAAAAGCAACCTAAAACCCAAAAATAACCCATTTGGCCGAATGCACCATTAGGGTGCCAAATGATGCACTTTGTGATTTCATGCTTCAAAACACATCAAGATGTAATCCAATCAACATGAAACTTTATATGCATCATATACACATCCTTATACACAACATAAATGAAAATCCCCAAATTTGGACAAGGCCTTAAACCCTAAGTTTTCAATTTCTTCAAATTGGACAAAATAGACCAAATTGGTTAAATCAATTAGTTCAATCATGTTTCTTTCATCCAACCAAAGTCTCAACACAATGAAACAACTCAAGATCAAATCTAGGTCATTTAAGAGTGGGTCAACAACTCTAGATTAGCAATAAAGTTTCCAAAACCTTAAAAGAATATTTTTAACTACACTAGTCACAAGCTTCCACCATTATACATGCTCAACACTTTCACCAAACTTCCATTCACCAAAAACACAAAGAATAAAGAAAATAATAACTTAAGAACATCACAAGATGTAGCCTAGATCATAAGGAACATTTTCCTTTCTAATAGTAAGTTGAGAAAACTTAATAAATCCAAGCTTTTTCTTTGTTTTTCATTTTCTTCTTCTCTAACTTCTCTTGTTTCTTTTAATGGAGTTTTTGTAAAAGTGTATTAGGTTAGAAAACAAATGAAATGAAAACAATATATACTTGTTACACAAAGGCCTTGGCCGAATTTGGCTAAGGCAAATACAAGAATATTAATTTCATTTTCATTTGATTTTCATTTGATCAACTTGATTTAAATATCTATTAACACTTTATAGATATTTTAATTAAGTCAACAAAGACAACTAAATCATTTAATCCAAATATCCAAATGTTAAGATATTTATATTTTAATTAATTTAATCATTTAACAATTAATTAATTAATTAATTAATTATTAAATACAAATATATTAAATTATGTATTATATTTACATTAATATCAAAAACATATATTCATTTAGGATATTAGTCAAATATCTCAATTTGACTATTTAATTAAGGTGTATTTAAATTAATCAAGTATTAAATGTAAATACACAATAATTAAGCAAATGACTATCGGGTCCATTTAGCATGTATTTTGCGTTTAACCTTTAAACGACTTTATAAATAATCAATATTATTTATAAATGTTTCTATAGTGCTCTACGATTATATTTCATTATTGAGACTCTCTAGATTCAGGTATATCCGTCACGAAATCCAATTTCATGTCCATAATTTATCCACCCGTAAATTATGACGATCACAGATAATCTCGCTGAATCATACAGGTCGAGGTCATGGAAAATGTTTAATTCCTCCGTCACAGGTATCCGGATAAATCCCAAAGATATAGATGTAAACGTCAAATCTCTATGGGGATTATCCAGTCGACTATTCTATTAGAAATCTCAAAAAGAATGTTTAGAACTAGCTTCTAAACTTTACCACGGGCCCATGGTATTATCTGATTGCTAATCATATGGACTACCTATGCTCTGGTACACAGAACTGACGGATCATCTTGATACACATAGGACACCCTGAGGATCTATCTACACCCAACGAACATGCAGAGGTCTGATCTAAATAAATCGGTGACGTGACTGCCATCTAAGTGTAGAAGATGTCTTATGTGCCCACAATGGCATCTCAAGTCTAAGAATCACAAGTGCTACTGAACCCGAGAAGATTTTTATTGACGTTGGTGTACCATCCATTAAGAATCTTCGGTGAGTCGTTCAATGTTTATTCGCTATAAACACCCACACGTCTATACTAGTCTCCAAGACTAATGGTTCATTGAGAAACCATTGGAATCATATATTCCAGTATACGACATGTACTGGTCTCAACAGATTTACTTTACTGACCAAGTAGTGTAAACCTTGACCAGGAACTGTCTGAGAATGACAACGTCATGATACTACTCAATGTCAGTTGCGACGCTTTTGCAATATTACCATGACTAATCATTCTAAGGTCATTACGTCTTTACCATAAAAAAAGATACATTATATTATAGAAACTGCATATATTATTCATAATAATAATATTTTACAGAAGTATTCAAAAGAAATACAATCGGGAATTGACACTCTGAGCACCAACCCCAACAACACTTAGCATTAAAATATTTTTCGACACTAAAGCAAGTATTTGGCGATGAATATTTTCGACGCCAAATAATTTTTTACTTAATAAAAAAATTATTTATTTATATCTTTAGCGTCGAAAGTTTCAACGCTAAATGTATTTTTAAAATAAAAAATGAAAAAATATTTTATTTTGACGCTAAAAATGAAATAATATTAAAAAATAAATAGTTATTTTATTACATTTATCTTCGAAATATTTGACGTTAAAGATGAAATAATATTAAAAATAAATAATTATTTTATTACTTTTAGCGTCGAAAGCTTTGATGCTAAGGAGAAGTAATATTGAATAATAAATTATTATTTTATTACCTTTATCGTTGAAACATTCGACGCTAAAGGTTTACAAATTCTTTTTGAAAATATTATTATACTAGTCAAACGCCGATGCAGATTGGTCGAGTGAGACCTCAATCATCTCCCTGAAAGTCCTCATCTACTAGTCAAACTCCAGCATCTTCTTCTGGTTTTCCTCATCCATATGTTGTAACTTCTCATGGGTCTTCTTCAGTTCTTCTTTAGTATTGTCAAACTATTCCTTGGTGCTGTCTAGCTGTTCTTGAAGGCACACCTGAGTGAGAGAAGAAACAGTAGTCCATCCAGACGACATCGACTTCTTACGAGTGCCAAGGTCGACGTTGTATGCTGTTTAGTTCTTGAAAATCAATTGCGATAACTTCTCATCAGGTAGAGGGTTGGACAATTTCTCCTGAGCATGTCGCTAGAACTCCACCATTTCGTACTGTTTAAAAAAATTGAAGTTAATGTTCAAACTTGAAAAGTAAAAAATTAAATTTATTTTAAATACTAAAACTCATGTAGCAGTGTTCAGCTTCTTCATTGATCCATTTCTTCTCACTATAGTGTGACACTCGGAAAAACTCCGAAAAAGACTACACTCCACATGTGCTACTCTGCAAAAAAACATAAAGTGGTTGTTAGTGTTAGTAAAATTAATGAAATGTTAAAAAATTATTTATGGTATTTTTCCTCAGAATGCTCGGCACAGTGTTGGGAAAATGACTTGGAGCCTCCACGATCGTTGAAACGCATGTGACTATGATTCTTCGCGTTTGCTTGACATTTATTATGCATTTAACAACATTGTCATTAACAAAAACAAAAAGAATTATCGGTTTTGTATTATTTTAAAAGTTACCTCTTGTTTCTTGCTCGACCAGAGCACACATAAGAATGTTCAGTCTTGCTCCTCTATACAACCAGGCTTGTGTTGTGGAGCCTTCGAAGCCCCATGTTCGTCGAATTTCAATTTCAGGAATTTTATCCTGAAATCAGTGTAACTTTTCCCCATGCGGCGGTCGAGATACTTTAAGACGTTTGGTTTGTTCATGTCCACGTCGAAAAACAACAGCTGGAATAACAACCAATTATAAATTAAAGATTAAACAATAATTTAAAGAAAATAAAAAATAAAGAAAACTTAATACTGTAAGTTTATTCACAAGTAGCGTGGGAAAAACTGATTGATTTTCGTCCCCCACGAGATATTTCTCCAAGAAAAGTATTTTTGGGGAGCTTCAAACCGAGCAGCAACACCTATGACATTGGTAAAGAATGAAGAATATTGCCCGATATATCTTTCTCCGTCATTTGATATCTCTATCCGGATACGGCCGTGGGCCTTGACGTGCTTAACCAACGCCAGACCACAGCTGCGTCCTCGAGGCTTCGTTGTACTCGAGTCACCTGTGCTAGTAGAGACCTCAAGATCATCTTGAGTCATTGAAGATGTAAATGGAGTCGAATAAGGGCGTTTGCGAGAACCCGATGCCATCTGCAAAATAAGAAACCAAACCTTTCACTGCAACTATCAAAATTTTTATTTTACAGTTATAATTTTCATAAAATCAATTTCATAAGCATATAATCAAATGATAGAAAAATTACAACAACATTGAGCATGCGTACTATTGTTGTTGCAATAGCAACAACACACCATTGCAACAACTACAGTATTGTAACAGCAGCAGCCTCCAACAGCAGCAGTGTTGCAACACTGTTGTTGCAACAACAGTAGGCTGCTGTCTCTGCTGTTTTTGCAACAACAGTAGTGTAGCTCAAACAAGTCTTGGCCAAGGCATCCACACAAGCTAATACGTGGCTAATTGCTCACACATTTTACCAGTTGAAGAGAGCGGCTCTCTTGATACGAACATATCATGGTCAAAACAAAAGAATCTGCCTGCTTGCGATATAAGACTTAAGCCAAAACGTCAATTTTATCTTAGATGCCCTTGGGCGGAATTAAATGTCACGACCCCCTCCGTAGGGCGGGCCCAACCCTAGAAAGAGGTCCACGATCAACTTCAGCTCGAGCACTCTATATGCCAAATCAACCAATTTAAAACACACAAATAATACATCACAAATTACAAACTCATAAAGTATACACAACCTTTATGGTTTACAACACAAGACTTAAAAAAAATGCAAATAACGACTCGAATGTCTGGACCAACCCGAAAATACAACTGTGGCACGTGGATCCCAATCTGGTACTGCTCTCTGCTATTCTCGCGCTTAGAACTATCTGAAATATTTGGGGGAAGAGGGGAATGAACTTAAAAGCTCAGCAAGTAAGCACTCATTCTCTCAACATGACCTCACCAACAAAATAGGGTTATATATATAATATATATATGAAAATAACATATGTTATAATATCATCACAACAATCATCCCATAATAATACAAACATCCATCAAACATGGTTGCTAATCCGGGTTTAGTATAATAGTGGATTGAAACCAATGGGAGAGTCCCTCTCTTACCCCCAAGGTTTCCAACCATATCAACTCGTAAAATTTGAGTAAAATATAATCAATGGGGGAGTCCCCGTATACCCCCAAATCAAAACCAATGGAAGAGTCCTCAATGACAGCTCCCAAGGTTTTCTATCATCTCATATCATCTGATGTATCATCACATCTCATCTCAAATCCGACCACTATTATACAAAACCCGGCAGCATAACACAACATCACACATCATCAAACACAATCACATCTCACATCCAATCCATCAATCTCATCTCAATAATCATGATTTCATATTTATCATGCTTTCAATATCTCAATATTATATCTCAACAAAGTATATTAATATAAATATATATATATAATATACCATTATATTTATATATATACCGACTCTCACAACAATCATCAATCATCAAAAATATATTAAGAGAATCACCATATAATGTACTTACCTCTATCCATGCAAAAGCTCTGAATAATTCTATATCCTCGCCAAGAATATGAAAAATGTAAAATTACGATAAGGTCTCTCAATTATCCAAAATTATGACTTTACCCCTAAAGTTTCAAATTCCGTTTTAGCCCCTAAACTTTTCTAATAAGCCCAAATAGTCCTACAATTCGTAAACATTACTATTTAACCCCTAATTAGCAGAATTTACAATTTTACCCTCTTAATTATGTAAATTTACAATTATATCCAAAACTTTCTAATTCTATCATTTACACCCCCAAAACGGTAATAATCACATACCGAGCTCCAACGATCTCCAAACCTCTCAAAAAAGATCCACTGGTCAGCCAATATCTCAAGGATCACAGCGACGGCTTCAGAACTTGCTGATACGCTTAACGAGGAAAGCGGGCCCCACAACGAAGATCGGGCCCCACAACTAAAAAGCGGGCCCCACCACCAGAAACTTTCAACAGTGGATATATATACCAAAATGCTCGTATAATCGAGAGCAACAATCTGATATATTCGGATCGTCAATCCAACGGTCGGATCTCAACTTCCAATACAAATCCCGAATTATCGGTAGATATAAAACGGAAAACAACCCAAACGATGTCGGATCGGGAAGTGACCACCGGCGTTGGAAAGATCTCGGCCTGAAAAGTGCTCACTTGCCGGAGGTGGCTGTCAAAAGTGACCGGAGACGGCCGAAAATTGCTGAAGAAACGGCGACGTATCGCTCCCTTCCAGCGGCGCGTGGCGGCGCGTCCGGCGTCCTTTCGGCTCTTGCTCGGCTGATCTGGAAAGTTGACGACGGCAGATTTCAGGTGGTCCGGCGTGTGGCGGTTGATGGCCGGAGGTGAAGCGGCGGCAACAGCAGTTTGAAGTTTCAGTTGAGAGAGAGTATTTGGGAGAAAATGAAGAAAGAGAAAGAAAAGAAAAGAAATGGGAGAGAAAGAAAGGCTGAGAGAAAAAGGAAAATGTGACACGGCCCCTTAAAAAAAATTGTCTCTCAATTATTAATTTTTTTATTTTATTTTATTTTTTTAAAATCTGTCACGTAGTATTACAATATACATACCTTACAAAAATTTCGTCCTCGAAATTTCTCAATCCTCAAATAGTTCTTGATATTTCTCCAACATGTCTTGTTCCAATTTCCAAGTTACCTCCCGAATATGATGATTAGTCCACATGACCTTCACAAGAGGAATACATTAGGATCTTAACTCTCGAATCTTTTGATCTATGATCTCCACGGCTGATCTTCGTATGTCAAACTCTTACTCAGGTCCAGCGGTTAACTTTCTAAAATGTGTCAATAGTCTGATACAAACTTCGTTAGAACGAATATACGAATCACTTTATGAATCCCTTTCTAATCCCAATGGTAATGCTATATGATACGTCATTATTCATCATTCATTTTTTTTTAAATCTCTAAAGAACCATTACAGCTCGAAGAAAACATTCTCTTCTGGCCAAACCTCAATGCTCCCTTCCAATAAGAAATTTTTAAGAATACAGTATCCCTAATTTGGTACTCGAGATCATACCCCATACTGTTTACCAAACTCTTCTATCGATTCTACTCAACCAACAGTCTCGCTCGAATTAATCTGAATCTGTCTGTCTTCAATCTCACCCAAAAAAAAAAAACAAAAATCCTAAATCGCCTCTCTCGTAAAGCCTTAAATGGAGTCATGCCGATTCTAGTAAAAAAGCTATAGTTATAGGCAAACTCGACGAAGGTCAAATCACACGATCTCAACGAATCTTCCAGCATCTGAATAGTCCACTCTGACTGCCCGTCAATCTGAAGATGAAATGAGGTGCTCATAGAAATCTTTGATCCGATAGTCTTCTAGAAACTCTCCCAAAAATGAGAAGTAAATCCGAGAACTCTATCCGATATAATCGATAAGGGTACACTATGTAATCGTATAATTTGCTTCACGACTAAATATCACTAGTCTCTCTGGTCCCCACGAACTCGAATTGCTAGAAAATAAGCAGACCTATACAATCGATTCCCTACTACACACATTGCATCATAACCATACCGCGTCCTCGACAGCCGTACCACCAAATCCATCACGATATTTTCCATGGTCACTCAGGTCTAGTTGAAGACTGGAGTAATCCAACTGGTTGTTGATGCTCTCCTATATCATACTGACAACTAAATACCGAGATATAAACACTTAAATCTCTCTCTTCATTCCCAACCACCAATAAGTCTTCCTTAGATTTTGATACATCTTAGTGCTCTCAGTTTTCATGTAATAAGGATCATCATATGTCTCTCCCATGATCTCATACTTAAGCGTTCCAATATGTGGTATTACAACTCTATTACCAAATAGTTATACATCCTCTAAACTCAGTCTGAAAGTAGTAGTCCCAATTCCTCACAATCTATGCTCTCTAATTTTCCACATTGGTCAAACTGCCTTGTGCTATAATAATTCTGTCTAACGGTGTGGGTCAAACCTTCATATAGACAAGAATACTCCCACTATTGAACAATCCAAAAGTCAAACATACCAATGTCATCTCCTCGAACATTCTCTGTCTAACGTTCAAAAATTAACTCACATTCTTCCCACTCAGTGTATCAGTAACTTCATTAATCTTTTCTGAATACTAAACAGTAGTACAACCACAGTTACTTAAAAACTCCATCCAACGTATCTATCACTAAAATTCAGATATTTCTGAATGGAAACATATTTCAAACTCTAACGATCATTATACATTTCACACTTACCATCATATGAATAATGCCTCCAATTATTATCATTATTCTAACTTGTGCCCCAACTGACGAACCGGCTATCTTGTCTCCAAAGGAAAAAGGCTCCACCTAGGGTCCCGTACAGACAACAACTGTAAAGAATTTTTAGCAATTTTCGCAAAATCCACCACCTTAAGATTCCCACTACTAAAAAAGAGATTTCCAAGTCCCTCATATTTCTGCTTTACATCTTATCATCGCGACAATTATTATCCTTTTCCAATTATGGATGGATACTGTGAAAACGTCTTTTCACAAAGAAATTATTGTTATCACTCCCTATAATGAGATACATATGTTCATAGGGAATTACTCAAATTTATTTCATGGCATCCTCCTCTGCCAATCCTAATTCCTATTCAAAATCTGCCAAAGCTAAAGTAATATACCAAAAGCTTTGTAAATGGCCAGTCACTGATCGTGCAATTATAGACTCTAAATATGTTCGAGACCTTTGGAGAGACATCTACGATTGTCTCAATGAAACTCCGTCCGCTCTTTTACCTAAAGAGGTTGCAATGGATATCGTGGCAAGAGTTCCTACAAACTTCTTGAGATGGTGTTTCATTCTTAGAACAATTGGAATGGTAAAACAGATGGTTTAATCCAATACAAAAATAATTCTGTGATTGTTCACTGTGGATATCACAGATTCCATTCCACAGTTTTTATCAACAGTCAGGATTTCTTCAATCATTGTCAGTGGAGTCTCGGCACCTTGTTTGAACTCGGTTTCCTTAATGGATTTATCCTTGGACCGAGTCCAATCCATCCCAACTATCCTGGTATCTCAGAAGCCATCCTAAGTGAGCTTCCTCACTTCGTCAGTAATATCTTATATCGTTGGTATAAACGCCACAAATGTATTACTGTCTGGATCGAAACCATTACTCCAGAATGGTCAGACGATTATTCACTCATTTATCACCCAATTCATCTTATAAGAATCATACCATCACATCAACTCACTAATTGGAGACTTAGTAATTGGCCATCTAGACTAAAGCTTAGAGCTTACTATGGATACGATGATATTTTCCCAACAGATATTACATTTCGTCAATCCTGTGATCTTAGAGCTCTCTCCGTAGACTCAGTCCGTCGAAGCCTAGAAAGTAATACTAACGATAGAGCTTGGAAACTCTTCACTACTATCGAAGAGTCAAATAGAAATATCGTTCAAGGCTACAATAAAATCAAGTTTCCTGACAGTCTCGAAATCCAAGTCATCGACGGCCTCATTCCAATGTCTCTACGTGCGAAACGCCAATGGGAAGATTATCAATTCGAAGATGATACTGTCCTTGCAACACAACCAAGCTGTTATATTCCATAATGTAATCATAAATCTTATATTTTGTTGCTTTGCTTGGTATTATAGCGTTTGTTTGTCTATACAAAAGTGGCAATAAACTCTTCTTCCATCTTTCTTAAACACAAAAATTCTTATATCTTCGACTTACTCACTCACGATGATGTTATAACTATGACATAAAGTTCACATTAGGTACAACTGTAGAAATCTTGTCAGATACAACTACGGAAATAGCGAAAAGGGCAACTGTTGAAACTACTAAAGGTAAAAGTCTAAACTCCTCGTTATCCTCAACAATCGGATGAACACCAAATAAAGCGATAACAAATTCAAGATCTATCGGCTGAGTGTGAGGTCTCTCTATATTATTTCTCGACATTCTCACACACCGTCAGAATATACCTCTCCCACATTGAGTACCAGTACCACGGCCACGTCCAGACATTTTTCCACGGACACAAAACTACCCTTTTAATACCCTCATCTAATGCAACGTGTCTACAGAACCTAAAACCCTAAGCTCTGATACCAAATCTGTCACGACCCCCTCCATAGGGCGGGCCCAACCCTAGAAAGAGGTCCGCGATCAACTTCAGCTCGAGCACTCTATATGCCAAATCAACCAATTTAAAACACACAAATAATACATCACAAATTACAAACTCATAAAGTATACACAACATTTATGGTTTACAACACAACACTTAAAAAAAATGCAAATGACGACTCGAATGTCTGGACCAACCCGAAAATACAACTGTGGCACGTGGATCCCAATCTGGTACTGCTCCTGCTATTCTCGCGAACTACCTGAAATGTTTGGGGGAAGAGGGGAATGAACTTAAAAAGCTCAGCAAGTAAGCACTCATTCTCTCAACATGACCTCACCAGTAAAATAGGGTTATATATATAATATATATATGAAAATAACATATGTTATAATATCATCACAACAATCATCCCATAATAATACAAACATCCATCAAACATGGTTGCTAATCCGGTTTAGTATAACAGTGGATTGAAACCAATGGGAGAGTCCCTCTCTTACCCCCAAGGTTTCCAACCATATCAACTCGTAAAATTTGAGTGAAATATAATCAATGGGGGAGTCCCCGTATACCCCCAAATCAAAACCAATGGAAGAGTCCTCAATGACAGCTCCCAAGGTTTTCTATCATCTCATATCATCTGATGTATCATCACATCTCATCTCAAATCCGACCACTATTATACAAAACCCGGCAGCATAACACAACAGCACACATCATCAAACACAATCACATCTCACATCCAATTCATCAATCTCATCTCAATAATCATGATTTCATATTTATCATACTTTAAATATCTCAATATTATATCTCAACAAAGTATATTTAATATAAATATATATATAATATACCATTATATTATATATATACCGACTCTCACAACAATCATCAATCATCAAACAATATGTTAAGAGAATCACCACAGAGTGTACTTACCTCTATCCATGCAAAAGCTCTGAATAATTCTATATCCTCGCCAAGAATATGAAAAATGTAAAATTACGATAAGGTCCCTCAATTATCCAAAATTACGACTTTACCCCTAAAGTTTTTAAATTTCTGTTTTAGCCCCTAAACTTTTCTAATAAGCCCAAATAGTCCTACAATTCGTAAACATTACTATTTAACCCCTAATTAGCAGAATTTACAATTTTACCCTCTTAATTATGTAAATTTATAATTATATCCAAAACTTTCTAATTCTATCATTTACACCCCAAAAAGGTAATAATCACATACCGAGCTCCAACGATCTCCAAACCTCTCAAAGAAAGATCCACTGATCAGCCAATATCTCAAGGATCACAACGACGACTTCGGAACTTGCTGATACGCTTAACGAGGAAAGTAGGCCCCACAACGAAGATCGGGCCCCACAACTAAAAAGCGGGCCCCGCCACCAGAAACTTTCAACAGTGGATATATATACCAAAATGCTCATATAATCGAGAGCAACAATTTGATATATTCGGATCGTCGATCCAACGGTCGGATCTCAACTTCCAATACAAATCCCGAATTACCGGTAGATATAAAACAGAAAACAACCCAAACGATGTCGGATCGGGAAGTGACCACCGGCGTTGGAAAGATCTCGGCCTGAAAAGTGCTCACTCGCCGGAGGTGGCCGTCAAAAGTGACCGGAGACGGCCGGAAATTGCAGAAGAAACAGCGACGTATCGCTCCCTTCCAGCGGCGCGTGGCGGCGCGTCCGGCGTCCTTTCGGCTCGTGCTCGGCGGATCTGGAAAGCTGACGACGGCAGATTTCAGGTGGTCCGGCGCGTGGCGGCTGATGGCCGGCGGTGAAGCGGCAACATCAGTTTGAAGTTTCAGTTGAGAGAGAGTATTTGGGAGAAAATGAAGAAAGAGAAAGAAAAGAAAAGAAATGGGAGAGAAAGAAAGGCTGAGAGAAAAAGGAAAAGGTGACACGGCCCCTTAAAAAAAATTGTCTCTCAATTATTAATTTTTTTATTTTATTTTATTTTTTTAAAATCTGTCACGTAGTATTACATTAAAGGAATTCAGACCATAAGAAATAGTGGAACCAGGATCAAGTAACACAGTTTTTGTGTATTGATCATATGCACGGGAAACTCCAACATTCGACCTAGAAAATAAAAATAATAATAAGATAAAAGGTAAAAAGGTGCGCACATCACTTGACCATGACTTGGATTTGCTGCACACCACTGTACCATGACTCAGATTCGTTATAATGTTGTGTTTTGTTACTTTTGTAATCATTTTTTTTTAAAAAATAATTATGATCGGTAGGTATTGCATAATAATTAAAATATAGTTTAATTTTAATCAAGTCCGTATCATAAAAAAAATACTTTAACCATGGTTTTTCAAAGGACATTTGAGTGTAAATAAATATCTCATACATTTTCTTTATTACCAGAAATGACTTTTATAACTTTATTCAACAATTATTACAAAAAATAAATTTAACAAATCATTTTTGTAACAATATACAAAGCAATTTAACCAAGCATGAAGAAGGTTTAACCAAGCTATGCGGCTGGGCGATTTGCTGGCTGTGCGGATTTGATGGTTTTGATGACATCTTCACCTACCAGGAAACTTTTGGTTAACACTTCATTGGGAACTTGCGGCATTGTAGCAAATAGACTTGCGACTGCGTCTATAGCGCTTGGATTTTGACTGTTGAAAAAAGCCAAGAAATGAGCCTTTCCTTTTCCAACATTTAGCTGGAAGTGGACCAATGCTCTAGGAATTATAAATGCCATGCCTGGTGTCAAAACCTTTGAGAAAAGAGTATTATTAGTTGTTACGAATCCTACAAGCACTTTTCCTTTAAGGATAATACCGCCCTCAGTTGCACGAGGATGTGTATGAGGCGGGTTTAGTCCACCGACACCCAAATCAATTCGGGTGAGTGTAAGTCATTGAGTATTGACTGCTGGAAAGGCAAATACATCACCGGGAGTAAACCCACGTCGAAAGGGATTTGAAGTGTGTATGTAAAACTATTACAATTATTACACGGTAATTGGGAAATCCAAATATGACAGGGATTACAATAAACTTCGGATCAGACCCTAACGGCGGAAGCAGGGGCTGATGAGCAGATGCAGAGGCTGAACAGCAGAGGCAGAGGCAGATGCTGATGGCAGAGGCAGAGGCTGAACAGCAGAGGCAGAGGCAGAGACAGAGGCTGAAGGCAGAGACAGAGGCAGAGGCTGGCAGTCAGAGGCAGAGGCTGAAGGCAGAGGCAGAGGCAGATGCTGATGGCAGAGGCAGAGGCTGAACAGCAGAGGCAGAGGCAGAGGCTGGCAGTCAGAGGCAGAGGCTGAAGGCAGAGGCTGGCAGTCAGAGGCAGAGGCTGAAGGCAGAGGCTGGCAGTCAGAGGCAGAGGCTGAAGGCAGAGGCAGAGGCAGAGGCTGGCAGTCAGAGGCAGAGGCTGAAGCTTCACCTTCCCAAGGCTTGTTGAAAAACAACAATATCCTTAAAACAAATTCGTCCCCTACCGTAGGTGCAGTAGAACATGAGACGATTGTTTCCCAGGATACAACGGGAAAACGCACGAGCAAGGGCACCACCAAACTCGCACCAAACGAACAACAAAGTGTTTGAACTCTCCTAGTAAAACAAAACAAGAAATCTATTTTTTTTATTCTCTGTTATGAAAACAAGAAATGATGTTGTTTATATAGGAAAATAAAACACATCTCAATTAATGGAAATAAACTTGTCAATTAAATCTCATAAATGGGAGATGTTACACATTGTTGTAACCACTAAGCTAATTAAATTAGCACTAATGGAAATTAAACTATGTAACCACCAAGCTAATTAAATTAGCACTTATGGAATTGTAACCACCAAACTAATTAAATTAGTTTTATTATGGAATTACAAAAGGCTTGGAAAAATTGTAGAGAAAATTGAACTTTGAGCAACAATTTCTCATTCACCCAAGCACCATTTTAAGCATATGAATATACCATTTCGAAGTACTCACGGAGGAGAGTATTTGAATCATTCAATAAGAACCACTAACACGAAGTGGATCATGCTTAAAATTGAGCCTCAAAATGCTTACTCATAAGCATTTTTCCAACAATCCCCCACATGAATGAAATTGGCGAAAAAATCGTCAAATAAAAATATTTTATAATACATTTTATTTTGACCTAGAAGAGTTCAACGGTCAACACCTGCATAGGATAGGTAGGCCTCAGCCTTTGAACCTTCCCTTGTGAAAATATATCTCATTACTGGCTGACAGTTGACGCGATGTCATTGAACTGTACTGCCGTTCATGTAATTGGAGAACACATATCACACAGATATTTTACCTACACATTTGAGTTCTCATTATTATGTTCATTTTGGCCATGAACATCTACCTGGTTCTGCAAGAGTTTCTAAAAATTGTGCCCCGTACAATTCCCTTTGAAGCGGCCCCACTTCTCTCTCACATAGGTGATTTCTTATTTAAGAGTATCTCGTAATACTCTGTTCGGATTCCCGACGCATAAGAATCATTATAAGCTTTTGCTTAACCTCTATCCATACGGCATCACTGTTTCATTTCATCATAGGAATGGACTAGAGGGTAACCCCCCACAGTGATCCAATTATGTCTTTTACGAGTAGGTTGTCCCATTGAACCTAGATCTTGGGATCTCCAGTCAACAAGGTTGGGTTTTCCTTCGTAATAAACATTTATCTAATGGGCTTCAGTCCCATTCCCCTCGATGATTTCACAACTAACTCTCTATTTAACCCTTTGGTTAGCGGATCCGCAATGTTATCCTTTGACTTTACATAGTCAATCGAAATAACTCCAGTAGAGAGTAATTGTCTAACGGTATTGTGTCTACAACGAATATGTCTAGACTTACCATTATACATATTGTTATGTGCCCTTCCAATTGCAGATTGACTATCGCAATGAATGCAAATTGCTGGCACTGGCTTAGGCCAACTTGGAATATCCTCTAGAAAATTTCGAAGCCATTCTGCTTCTTCAGCACACTTGTCTAATGCAATGAATTCTGATTCCATTGTAGATCTGGCTATCACAGTCTGTTTGGAGGATTTCCATGATATAGCTGCACCTGCTAGTGTAAACACATAACCACTAGTAGACTTTGAGTCTTTCATGTCAGATATCCAATTAGCATCACTGTATCCTTCGACTACAGCTGGATATCTATGATAGTTCAACCCATAATTACGAGTAAAACGTAAGTACCTAAGTACTCTAACTATTGCTTTCCAGTGATCAACCCCTGGATTACTCGTATATCTGCTGAGCTTATTTACTGTACAGGCTATATCAGGCCTTGTACAACTCGAAAGATACATCAAACTCCCGATCACTCTAGAGTATTCTACTTGAGATATACCATCTCCCCTATTCTTTGATAGGTGTAAACTCACATCTAAGGGAGTTCTAGCCACAGCTGAATCATCATTGTTGAATTTACCAAGAATTTTGTCCACATAGTGCGACTGATCAAGAATAAGTCCATCTGGACTTCTCGAGATCTTTATTCCCAGAATGACATCTGCAAGACCCATGTCTTTCATGTCAAACTTGGATTCAGCATATTCTTGGTAGATTTCACCATTTTGACATTACTCCCGACAATCAGTATGTCATCAACGTAGAGACATAAAATGACATAGCCAACTTCTGTCTCTCTGACATAAATGCATTTATCACATTCATTGATTTTGAAACCATTTGCCAACATGGTGTCATCAAACTTTTTATGCCACTGTTTCGGGGCTTGTTTCAATCCATACAAGGATTTAACTAACTTACAGACTTTCTTTTTTCTTGTCCTGGAGCTATAAAACCTTCAGGTTGTTCCATGTAGATTTCTTCATCTAAATCTCCATTCAGAAAGGCTGTTTTCACATCCATCTGATGTACCTCAAGATTGCGCAACGCTGCAATCGCTAGTATCATCCTTATGGAATTTATTCTCGTTACAGGAGAATAAGTATCAAAGTAATCAAGACCTTCACGTTGTCTATAACCTTTAATTACAAGTCTTGCTTTGTACTTGTCAATTGATCCATCTGCCTTTATTTTCCTTTTGAAAATCCACTTGGACCCTAAAGGTTTACATCCTGGAGGAAGATTCACTAACTCCCAGGTGTGATTTTGTAAGATGGATTCAATTTCACTATTGATGGCATCTTTCCACAAGGCACCATCAGCTGACCTTACAGCTTCGTTATAGCTTTGAGGATCATTCTCTAGCAAAAATGTCAGAAAATCTGGACCAAATGATTTTTCCGTTCTAGCTCTTTTGCTACGTCTTAGTTCAGGTTCAACAACTTGTTGATCCTCTGGAACATTAATTTGTTCTCGGTCCCGACTATCTTCAATGATAGTCTCATGTGCCCGTTTTTGCACATCTGAATTCGAATTAGTTTTACAAGGAAAAACGTATTCGAAAAAGGATGCATTCCTCGATTCCATTATCGTATTCTTGTGAATATCTGGTACATTAGACTCATGCACAAGAAATCGATAAGCATTACTGTTATGAGCATATCCTATGAAAATGCAATCAACAGTTTTTGGTCCTATCTTCACCTTTTTAGGTGGAGGAATGACTACCTTGGCAAGACACCCCCACACTCGAAGGAATTTATAGGAAGGTACTCTTCCTTTCCACATTTCATAAGGAGTTTTCCCTGCTTCTTTCCGTGGTACCTTATTTAAAAGGTAATTAGCTGATAAGACAGCTTCTCCCCACATAGTCTGAGGTAAGCCAGAGCTGATTAACATAGCGTTCATCACATCTCTTTCAAGGTACGATTCTTACGTTCCGCAATCCCATTGGATTGAGGCGAATAAGGAGCTGTGGTTTGATGTATGATTCCATTTTGTTCACAAAGTGATTCAAAAGGGAAAACATACTCACCACCACGATCACTTCTTAACTCCTTAATTCTTTATTCAGTTGGTTCTCAACTTCATTCTTATAGAGAACAAATTTCTCTATAGCTTCGTCCTTGCTTTTCATTAAATACACATAGCAAAATCTTGTGCAATCATCAATAAAGGTAATAAAATATTTATTACCGCCTCTCGATTGTATTGAATTAAAATCACATACATCGGTATGAATTAGATCAAGTGGTTCAGAGTTTCTTTCAATACTATGAAAAGATGATCTTGTTAGTTTTGCCTCAACACAAGTATCACACTTATGTTTGTTATCAATTTTAAAATTGGGAATATGATTCATGTTAATTAACTTTCGCAATGAATTAAAATTAACATGTCCTAATCTACCATGCCAAAGATTAGAATACTCAACAATATAAGCAGAAGAACTAGCTTTATTGATATTTTTGGGTTTAACAAACATTACATTGAGCTTAAAAAGCCCATCAGTTACATACCCTTTTCCCACATACATCCCATTTTTAGTCAAAACTACTTTATCAGACTCGACACCATCCGGAATCCATGCTTGTTCAGAAGCGATCCAGACATAAGATTCTTCCGTATTTCAGGTACATACAGAACATTGTTCAGAGTCAACTCTTTCCCAGAGGTCATCTTCAGAATCACCTTTCCTTGACCTTCTATCTCAGATGTTGCTGAATTCCCATGTATATCTTTTCCCCATTTTCAGCAGGCTCAAATGAAGAAATCATGCTCTTGTCTGAGCATACATGTCGAGTGGCACCAGTATCAATCCACCACTCTCTTGGGTTAGAACCCACCAGATTCACCTCAGAAACCACAGCAGAAATGTTAATGTCTGAAACATCTTGAGTCATGTTTTCTAGCACATTAGCCTCTTGTTTCCTTTTTCTTTTCGGCCGTCTGCACTCAGAAGACTTGTGACCCATTTTGTCACAGTTGAAGCATTTTCCTTGAAATTTTGATTTCTTGGAAACTCCTCTTTAGGACCCATCTTTGACCCTTTGTTCTTGAGGTTCTTGTTCTTATGGCCATGTTCGACAACATTTGCTTTGGCCTCATGAGTCATTCCTCTCTTTTCAGAAACTCGGTTATCTTCCTCAATTCTTAGCTTAAGAACCAAGTCTTCAATGCTCATTTCTTTTCTTATGCTTTAAATAATTCTTGAAATCTTTCCAACCAGGTGGTAGTTTCTCAATTATCGAGGCTACTTGGAAGGTTTCACTTAAACTCATCCCCTCAGCATGAATTTCTGCTAGAATAATCTGCAGTTCTTGTACTTGGCTTATCATAGTTTTGGAATCAATCATTTTAAACTCTAGGAAACGGCCTACGACAAATTTCTTAGTACCGGCATCCTCAGTTTTATATTTTCGATCTAAAGATTCCCAAAGCCCTTTAGCTGTTTTCATTCCAGCGTACACACTGTACAAGGAATCACTTAGCCCATTCAGCACATAATTCCGACATAGGAAGTCAGAATGTTTCCAAGCTTCAATGGCACTGATGACTTGGATATCAATCTCACCCTCTTTGGGTACATGAGCATCTTCCTTTAGAAACCTCGCAAGGTTCAACGTGGTCAGGTAGAAGAACATTTTCTGTTGCCACCTTTTGAAATTCTGACCACTGAATTTTTCAGGTTTTTCCGCAGCAGGATTGACATGGCTCACATGTCCAACATGTTGTCTAGCCATTGAGGCAGAAATACCTTGGCCAGCCACAACGGCTGCCATATTAAGCCCAGAGGCTGATGCAAGTTGGCCAGCCGAAGGGGCTGCCACTGCACTTTGGTCAGCCACTGGGGCTGCCACAACATTCTGGCCAGCCGAAGAGGCTGCCATATTCGGATCTACTGTGTTTGGACTGATTTCCATATCCACAGAGTCGAATATTTGTTTTAAGACTGTATGTAAAACTATTACAATTATTACACGGTAATTGGGAAATCCAAATATGAAAGGGATTATAATAAACTTCGGATCAGACCCTAACGGCGGAAGCATGGGCTGATGAGCAGATGCAGAGGCTGAACAGCAGAGGCAGAGGCAGATGCTGATGGCAGAGGCAGAGGCTGAACAGCAGAGGCAGAGGCTGAGGCAGAGGCTGAGGCAGAGGCTGAAGGCAGAGACAGAGGCAGAGGCTGGCAGTCAGAGGCAGAGGATGAAGGCAGAGGCAGAGGCAGAGGCTGAACAGCAGAGGCAGAGGCTGAACAGCAGAGCAGAGGCAGATGCTGGCAGTCAGAGGCAGAGGCTGAGGCAGAGGCAGAGGCAGAGGCTGGCAGTCAGAGGCAGAGGCTGAAGGCAGAGGCTGGCAGTCAGAGGCAGAGGCTGAAGGCAGAGGCAGAGGCAGAGGCTGGCAGTTAGAGGCAGAGGCTGAAGCTTCACCTTCCCGAGGCTTGTTGAAAAACAACAATATCCTTAAAACAAATTCGTCCCCTACCGTAGGTGCAGTAGAACATGAGACGATTGTTTCTCAGGATACAACGGGAAAACGCACGAGCAAGGGCACACCACCAAATCGCACCAAACGAACAACAAAGTGTTTGAACTCTCCTAGTAAAACAAAACAAGAAATCTATTTTTTTTATTCTCTGTTATGAAAACAAGAAATGATGTTGTTTATATAGGAAAATAAAACACATCTCAATTAATGGAAATAAACTTGTCAATTAAATCTCATAAATGGGAGATGTTACACATTGTTGTAACCACTAAGCTAATTAAATTAGCACTAATGGAAATTAAACTATGTAACCACCAAGCTAATTAAATTAGCACTTATGGAATTGTAACCACCAAACTAATTAAATTAGTTGTTATGGAATTACAAAAGGCTTGGAAAAATTGTAGAGAAAATTGAACTTTGAGCAACAATTTCTCATTCACCCAAGCACCATTTTAAGCATATGAATATACCATTTCGAAGTACTCACGGAGGAGTATCCGAATCATTCAATAAGAACCACTAACACGAAGTGGATCATGCTTAAAATTGAGCCTCAAAATGCTTACTCATAAGCATTTTTCCAACAAAGTGTTTGATTCTTTTGACAAATCCAAGAAAAAATCATCTGAAGTTACATGTGCAACTGGTTTGCAAGGGAAACCATTGATGGAAATGGGGGAATTCAAATCAGCAACACAAAAGTCTTGTAAAGGATCTTCGTCAGTTGCATGGGAAGTGAAAGGGAGAATCAATAACACTATTAGGCAGAAGAGCAGCTCAGGGAGTGACACTGATGATGAAGAATTCATGGCTGTGAATGTGATTGGAAGTCTAAATTACAGAATCGCTTCAGGTAGTTTTGAGTTGAAGATGTTTTGATGGATGGAATGCACAGAATATGCATCTATTTATAGTTATGTATGCATTATATTACTTTGGATAGTAAAATAATGGCAATTTGTCCGATTTGAATGAGATTATAGATGCCAATTTTTTGACTTTGATCATAGCGTGTGTTCATTTCGTGTAAACTTCTTTTGTAGACGTGGTAGAAGAATGTACTGGGTCAACCGAATGAATATAATATATGCCGTTTCTGGTTGTTTAGGGCTATTCTCATGTAGAAAAAAAACTTTAATGTGACGATGATTTAGCGTCACTCACACAATAATCAAATAATGTCTCATCAAATATTAAAAAAATATTATAAGTTTATAAATTGATAATATCACGCCATGAATACATCCGTAGTATTAAAGAATTACTCATATGACATTTATATAGTAGCTTTTGGTATGTGGGGTTAGAGGCAAATGCTGCTTGGTCAAGATTAGAAGAGTTTCTTATTGTTTTCTTGAATTTGATATTTTATACAACAATTTGATATAGTAAAGAGAATAGACTTTCTTCTTCTTTTGGGTGGCTATACACTAAAGAGAAGGTACAGTACTTGGTCAAGATAATGAACCAGAAGAGTTTCTTCTTGTTTTCTTGGAGTTGGCATTTGGAACGACATTTCAAATGATTAAAGAGTATTGGCTATATAGCTTTGCAACTTCTATTTATTTATTTTCTTATTATCCGAAAGCCGCAATACTTACATTTCAAAGCTTGGCTTTGGCTGGAATCTTCAAATGAGAATTGAACTATTGAAGTAGTCTATTTTTCTCCAATACCTGGTCATTGAAACCAAGTAGTTTCTTGAGATTTTAATCATTTGATCTTTGGGATGACAAACCTTATCTTATTTTCACTTTTGTGTAGATGCAGTAAAATAAATTGACGAATCGAATTTGTATTGAATCCTAAATAAATCGAATCAAAATTCGAAGAATAAAAGAATCATAATATTATATGTCGTTTCTGTTGTTTAGGGCTATTCTCATCTAGAAAATAAATTATGTAATGTAACTATGGTATAGCATCACTAAGACAATAGTCAAATAATATGATTATTAATTGATAATATCACGTCACGAACATATTCGTAGTACTAAAGAATCACTCATATGCATGTGAGACAAAACATCTTTAGGTGGAGGTTAAGTTTTGTGGAAATGAGCATTATCATTTGTTGACATTTGAGCATTGTGTTTGGTTATAAATTGAGAGCTCAAAGCATCCCAAAACATTAAGCTTCAAGTGAAGAAAACTTAGAGAGTGTCGCGAGTGAGGTTTTTTTGTAAAGTTTAAACACTTTTTTTCAGTTTTGTGTAGAAGTGGTAAAATAAATTGAAGAATCGTGAATCCTAACACTACAAAAAGTAAGGTCTTTAGAGTCGAAAAATATTGACGCTAAAAGAAGATATTTTGACGCTAAAGAATATTAGCGTCGTGTATTTTTGAAACAAATTTTCGACGCTAATACGTGGACGAGAAAGGCTGTTAACGTCAAACTATACTTTCGACGTTAAAGTACAACATTCTGCGTCAAAACATTTTCGACGCTAAAATTGAGACCTTTAGCGTCGAAAAGTTTTTTCGACGCCAAAGCACGTATTTGATGATGAATATTTTCAACGCCAAATAATTTGTTACTTAATAAAAATTTATTTATTTTTATCTTAAGCATCGAAAGTTTCGACGCTAAATGTATTTTTTTAAAAAAATGAAAATATATAAAAGAGAAATAATATTAAAAAATAAATATTTATTTTATTACCTTTAGCGTCGAAATATTTGACACTAATGAAATAATAATAAAAAATAAATAATAAATAATTATTTTATTAGTTTTAGCGTCGAAGAAGTAATATTGAAAAATAAATTATTATTTCATTACCTTTAGCATTGAAACATTCGACACTAAAGGTTTATGGATTGAAAAATATTATTATAATAAAAATAAAATTTTCTAAATATATGTCGTTTCTGTTATTTATGGCTATTGTCATCTAGAAAATAAATTATGTAATGTAACTATGGTGTAGCGCCATCAGACAATAATCAAATAATATCTCATCAACTATTAAATAAATATTATATGCTTATTAATTGATAAAAATCTTGTCACGAATATATCTGTAGTACTAAAGAATCACTCAGATGCATGAGATACAAAACATCTTTAGGTTGAAGATAAGTTTATTGGAAATGAGCGCTATTCATTTGTTGATATTTGAGTCATGTGTTTGGCTATAAATTGAGAGCTCAAAGCATCCCAAAACATTAAGCTTCAAGTGAAGAAAGCTTAGAGAGTCCATAGAGTGATTTTTTATAAAGTTTAAACACTTTGTAAATTATGTTCTTATAGTAATAGAATTCATTTTTTCCTGATAAACACTCTTGAGTGTTAGAGAATCACAACACAAACCTTATCTTATTTCCAGTTTTGTGAAGATGTTGTAAAATAAATTGATGAATTGTGAAACCTAACACTATAAAGAGTAAGGTCTTTAGCGTCAACAAATATTGACGCTAAAAGAAGATATTTTGATGCTAAAGAATATTAACGTCGAGTATTTTCGAGACAAATTTTTGACGCTAATACGTGGACGAGAAAGACTATTAACGTCGAGCTATACTTTCGACGCTAAAGTACAACATTCTACGTCAAAACATTTTTGACGCTAAATTGAGACCTTTAGCGTCGAAACGTTTTTTCGACGCCAAAGCACGCATTTGGCGATGAATATTTTCAACGCCAAATAATTTGTTACTTAATAAAAATTTATTTATTTTTATCTTTAGCATCGAAATGTATTTTAAAAATAAAAATGAAAATATATTTTATTATCTTTAGTGTCGAAATTTTCGACGCTAAAAGAGAAATAATATTAAAAAATAAATATTTATTTTATTACCTTTAGCGTCGAAATATTTGACACTAAATGTGAAATAATAATAAAAATTAAATAATTATTTTATTACTTTTAGCGTCGAATGCTTCGACGCTAAAGTGGAAGTAATATTGAAAAATAAATTATTATTTTATTACCTTTAGCGTCGAAACATGCGACGCTAAAGGTTTATGGATTCCTTTTGAAAATATTATTATAATAAAAATAATTTTTCTGAATAATAGTTAAATTATTTTTATTCTAATAATTATTTTTATTATAAATTAAGTTAAAAGATAAAAATAAATTAAATTTATAATTAAATTTTATTAAATAAAATAAATACATAGTCTATTAGCAATCACTGCTGCTGTGAATGTTTATACAAATGAAAATAACAATCATTGTTGTTGTGATGGAGAGGTGGTCAAGGCTAATGCAGACTGGCTGAGTGAGTCCTCCAGCATCTGCCTGAAAGTCCTCATCAGCGGGTCAAAATCTAACATCTTCTTTTGGTTGTAATCCTCGACCTGTTATAGCTTCTCATGGGTTTTCTTCAACTCTTTTTTGGTATTGTCCAACTCTTCCTTGATGTTGTCTAGCTGCTCTTGAAGGCACAACTGAGTAAGAGAAGAAACAGTAGTCCATCCAGATGACGTCATCTTCTTAATTACAAGTGCCAAGGCCGACGTTGTACGCTGTCTGGTTCTTGAATACCAATTGCGACAACTTCTCATCTGATAGAGGGTTGGATCCCGTTTCCTGAGCCTGTCGCTGGACCTCTATAATTTTGTACTATTTAAAAAAAATTGAAGTTAATGTTCGAACTTGAAAAGAAAAAAATTAAATTTATTTTAAATACTAAAACTTACGTAGCAGCGTTCGGCTTATTCATTGATCAATTTCTTCTCACTTTAGTCCATCACTCGAAAAAACTTCGGAAATGACTGCACTTCACCCGTGATACTCTGTAAAAAAGAATAAAGTGGTTGTAAGTGTTAGTAAAATCAATGAAATGTTAAAAAACATTTAGGATATATTTACCTCGGAATGCTCGGCACAGTGTTAGGAAAATGGCTTGAAGCCTTCACAATGATTGAAACGCAGGTGATTGTGATTCTCCGCATATGCTTGACATTTATTCTGTATTTAACAATATTGTCAGTAACAAAAACAAAGAGAATTATTAGTTTCATATTATTTTAAAAGCTACCTCTTGTTTCTCGCTCGACCAGAGCTCACACAAGAATGTCTAGTCTTTCTCCTCTATACAACCAAGTTTGTGTTGTGGAGCCTCCGAAGTCCCATGTTAGCCAAATATCAGTTTTAGGACCTTTGTCCTGAAATCCATGTAACTCTTCCCCATGTGGTGGTCGAGATACTTCAAGACGTTTGGTTTGTTCAGGTCCACATCGAAAAACAACTGCGGGAATATCAACCAATTAGAAATTAAAGATTAAACAATAATTTAAAGAAAACAGAAAATAAAGAAAACTTAATATTGTAAGTTTACTCACAAGTAGCGTGGGGAAGAGCTGGTTGATTTTCGTCTTTCACGAGATCTTTCTCTAAAAAATATATTTTTGGGGAGCTTCAAACCGAGCAATAAGACATATGACATTGGTAAAGAATAAAGAATGTTGTCCGCTCTGTCTTTATCCATCATCTGATATCTGTATCCAGATACGATCGTGGGCTTTAACGTGCTTAACCAATGCCAGGCCACGGCTACGTCCTCGAGGCTTCGTTGTACTCGAGTCACCTGTACTAGCAGAGACCCCAGAATCAACCTGTGTCATTGGAGATATAAATGGAGTCGAATAAGGGCGTTTGCGAGAACCCGATGCCATCTGCAAAATAAGAAACCAAAACATTCACCGTAACTATCAAATTTTTATTTTACAGTTAGAATTTTCATATAATCAATTTCATAAGCATATAATCAGGGTCAAAACATAAGAATCTGCCCGCTTGCAATATAAGGCTTAAGCCAAAATGCGAATTGCCAACTTTGTCTTGGATGCCCTTGGGCGGCATAGAAGGAAGTCAGACCATAAGAAATAGTGGTTGTACTGAAGTACTTGGAACCTCGATCAAGTAACACAGTTTTTGTGTATTGATCTTATGCATGGGAAAATCCAACCTTCGACCTAGAAAATGAAAATAAAAATAATAATAAGGTAAAGAGGTGCGCATATCACTTGACCATGACTCGGATTTGCTGCACACCACAGTACCATGACTCGGATTCGTTATAATACTATGTTTTGTAATCAGTTTTTTGTTTTTTTTTTTTAAATAATTATGATCGGTAGGTATTGCATAATAATTAAAATATAGTTTATCCATGGTTTTTCAAAGGACATTTGAGTGTAAATAAATATCTCATACATTTTCTTTATTACCAGAAATGACTTTTACAACTTTATTCAACAATTATTACAAAAAATAAAATTAACAAATCATATTAGTAACAATATACAAAGCAATTTAACCAAGCATGAAGGAGGTTTAACCAAGCTATGCGGCGGGGCGATTTGCTGGCTGTGCGGATTTGATGGTTTTGATGACATCTTCACCTACCAGGAAACTTTTGGTTAACACTTCATTGGGAACTTGCGGCGTTGTAGCAAATAGACTTGCGACTGCGTCTATAGCGCTTGGATTTTGACTGTTGAAAAAAGCCAAGAAATGAGCCTTTCCTTTTCCAACATTTAGCTGGAAGTGGACCAATGCTCTAGGAATTATAAATGCCATGCCTGGTGTCAAAACCTTTGAGAAAAGAGTATTATTAGTTGTTACGAATCCTACAAGCACTCTTCCTTTAAGTATAAAAACGCCCTCAGTTGCACGAGGATGTGTATGAGGCGGGTTTAGTCCACCGACACCCAAATCAATTCGGGTGAGTGTAAGTCCTTGAGTATTGACTGCTGGAAAGGCAAATACATCACCGGGAGTAAACCCACGTCGAAAGGGATTTGAAGTGTTTGATTCTTTTGACAAATCCAAGAAAAAATAATCTGAAGTTACATGTGCAACTGGTTTGCAAGGGAAACCATTGATGGAATTAGGGGAATTCAAATCAGCAACACAAAAGTCTTGTAAAGGATCTTCGTCAGTTGCATGGGAAGTGAAAGGGAGAATCAATAACACTATTAGGCAGAAGAGCAGCCCAGGGAGTGACACTGAAGATGAAGAATTCATGGCTGTGAATGTGATTGGAAGTCTAAATTACAGAATCGCTGCAGGTAGTTTTGAGTTGAAGATGTTTTGATGGATGGAATGCACAGAATATGCATCTATTTATAGTTAGAAAAATGCATGATATTACTTTGGATAGTAAAATAATGGCAATTTGTCCGATTTGAATGAGATTATAGATGGCAATTTTTTGGACTTTGATCATAGCGTGTGTTCATTTCGTGTAAACTTCTTTTGTAGACGGGGTAGAAGAATGTACTGGGTCAAGAGAATGAATAGAATATATGTTGTTTCTGTTGTTTAGGGCTATGCTCATCTAGAAAAAAAAAATGTAATGTCACGATAGTATAGCGTCACTCAGACAATAATCAAATAATATCTCATCAAATATTATAAATTTATAAATTGATAATATCACGTCACGAATATATCCGTAATATTATAGGAATTACTCATATGATATCTATATCGTAGCTTTTGGTATGTTGCGCTAGAAGCAAATGCTGCTTGGTCAAGATTATAAGAGTTTCTTATTGTTTTCTTAGATTTGACATTTTATAACAACAATTTGATATATCAAAGAGAATAGACTTTCTTCTTCTTTTGGGTGGCTATCCGAATCGAGTGTGTGATAGGTTTAAATAATACACCAAAGAGAAGGTACAATACTTGAGATAATGTGTAATAATTTCACAACGAAATTCAAGATCGACATTCTATCACCTTCAAATGGTATTTTTTTGTCTCCTCAAGTAGTTGGCTAAATAAATTTTGATCATTTTCATCAAACACTGGTATATCACCGCTAGCACTATGACTAACTTTTGGGCCTTGATTGTAACTAATACTCCCTTCACTGGAATCAATAAACCATGATTGAGAATTATAATGCTCACCATGATAAATCTGTAAGAGTTTGTATATCAAATAGTGATAGCAATCCCACATGGAAAATGTAAAGGGAATATGGAAAGTTTATAAGTGGACTTTGCACACTTATATTAAATTGGAATGATAAGGCTTGGGCTTGGGCTTGGGCTTTGATGTATGGCTTGGGTGTATGGATGGCATGATAATTAATATATATATTTAATATATATTAATTAGTCAAATGATGGGCCTTGGGCTTGTGATTAATTAGCCTCCCTGAATAATGTTTTCTTTTTGAGTATTCTGGTTTTGATTTTCCAGTTTAAATTAGAAGGATACAACCCTTCAATCAAACTGAAAATGAGTCACACCATTTCATCTTCAACTGTTCCAACTGTCACTATATATACAACAATACGTTTTGCATATTAGAAATAACTGTTGTTCCTTGGAAAACGTTGAAACTGTTTCTAATATTTGAAGAAAACGAAATACAAAACAACATCTAGTAGATTCGTCAGGGGTCGATTTTCGTGCATAATTTCGACTTCAGATTGTTGAATCCTGGTGGCAGACGTCCGAAGAACTACAAGCACAAGAGTAGGGATGAAATTCTGCTATAGGACATAGCGTTTCGCTAGCCTCAATCTTCAAGTCAGTGTGTTTATTGTTTTGTTTCTTGCTTTGTAAGTTACTGTTTCTGTTTTGTATTTTATTTGCAAGTTATTGTTTCAATAAAAATAATTGAATTCGTTGATTGTTTCATTTCCAAAATCCACGTACGGTAAGTTGGTGATATTCCCGATATGTATAAATGATTGAAAATGTCATCTAACGATTTCATTTTCCTATTCAAATAATTTGTACAAGGACATCGAACACGACCTTTCTGCATTAACGTGTTGCTTTGCCGATTTCATAAACTCATAAACTCCATTAACTACAAAACTAATTAAACAAACAAATATCTACATATAAAAATATAATTATTAGACATTATATTAAACTCATCAGCATCATCCATTAATTAATCAATCAATTTAAGCATACACATAATTAATTAATTACAAAACAAACTAATTTCACATATATGCATCATAATCAACTAACAAAAAATTAACTAACTAACATAATGTATAAATAAAGATAATTATAAAAAATTAGAACCCTTTTTTTTTAGTAATAAAGATATAAAAATATAATTATTAGAGATTATATTTATTTTTATTATCATTAGAACCCTAATTTTTTAATAATAAAGATATAAAAATATAATTATTAGACATTATAAAAAATTATATCTTTATTTTTATTTAATAAAAATATAAAAATATAATTATTAGACATTATATTAAACTCATCAACATCACCCATTATTTATTTAATTAATTAATTTAAGCATGCATATAATTAATTAATTAATTAACACATAATTAAATAACTACAAAACAAACTAATCTCACATATATACATCATAATCAACTAACAACAAATTAACTAACTAACACAATGTATATAATAAAGTTAATTACAAAAAATAAGAACCCTAATTTTTTAGAGAGATTCAACTTAAATTAAGTGAGAGTGATTCAAATATAAAGAAAAATAAAGAGTTATGATTTAATAAAAGAGAGAATAAAAGTTACCTTATGAAAAATGGGAGTTTTATTTGATGATTTGTAGGAAACTTTTGAGAAAACGTTGTAGAGAAGAGAAAGAGGAGAAGAAAGAGAGGAGAAAGAAGAATGGGGAGTGTCGATGATTTTGGGGTTATAACAACCATTTAGCATCGATTAGACATTTTCGACACTAAATGTTAAGCCTTTAATGTCGAACACTTTAGCGTCACTTAGACAATAATCAAATAATATCTCATCAAATATTAAAAAAGAAATTATTAAATAAGTATCATATGTTTATTAATTGATAACATCAAGTTACGAATATAAAGTATGTGGCGCTAGAAGCAAATGTTGCTTGGTCAATATTAGAAGAGTTTCTTATTGTTTTCTTAGATTTGACATTTTATGCAACAATTTGATATATCAAAGAGAATAGACTTTCTTCTTCTTTTGGGTGACTATCCGAATCGAGTGTGAGATAGGTTTAAATAATACACCAAAGAGAAGGTACAGTACTTGGTCAAGATAATGAACCAGAAGAGTTTTTTTTTTTTTTTTCTTGGAGTTTACATTTGGAACGACATTTCAAAAGATTAAAGAGTATTGGCTATATAGCTTTGCAACTTCTATTTATTTATTTTCTTATTATCTGAAAGCCGCAACAATTGCATTTCAAAGCTTGGTTTCGCTGGAATCTTCAAAAGAGAATTGAAGTTGTCTATTTTTCTCCAATACCTTGTCTAGGGGTGATCACAGTTTCGGGTCAAACTGCAACCCGACCCGAACCGTATTGATTCGAACCGCACGCGCGGTTTAAAAAAAAATTCAAAATGATTTCGAGATATTTGAACTGAACCGCAAATTTCGAGTCGGTGTGCGGTTTTGACCCAACCGCGACCCGAACCGCCCAAAATCATAAATTTTGACTCAAACCGCAACCCGAACCGCCTAAACCGCCGACCCACATTCAAATTAGATATTATTTTATATTTTTCTTCTTTAATCATGAAATTCAAGATATTTAATGATCATATGACAATATGCAATGTATAAATGAAAATTAAGTATTTTTTCTCTTCAATTATTATGTGAAAACACACAAAATTTTCTTTAAAAATTTTATAATCCAAACCGCCGACCCGAACCGCTAAACTGCCAACCCGAACCGCCGCGGTTTTCATTATCAAATTTGCGGTTTCGGTTTCTAGTTTCCCAAACTGCTAACCCGTGCGGTTTGAAGTGAAAAACGAAAAAACATACCCAAACCGCACCGCGAACACTCCTAAGTCCTGGTCATTGAAATCAAGTATAGTCTTGAGATTTTAATCATTTGATCTTTAGGATGACAAACCTTATCTTATTTTCACTTTTGTGTAAATGTGGTAAAATGAATTGACGAATCGAATTTGTATCGAAACTTAAATAAATCGAATCAAAATTCGAATAATAAAATAATCAAAATATTATAATTTATATTCAATTCGTTTAATTAATAAGCAAATATTTCTTTAATTTTGACATAAGATACCATAATTTATTTCCATTAAATTTTTATAAACATATATATAATGCACAAATCCTAAATTTGCTAAAAATGGCCTACAAAATCTAGATAACATTATTTTTTAGTAGTAATTAGCAATAATTTCTTGAATCTTAATTAAAAATAATAATTAATAAAAAAAATAAAAAAAATAAAATAAATGAATCCTAGATGAATCAATAAGTTCATGTTTATATTCGATTTATTTAATAAATGAATCAAATCAAATTTAGTTGATTAATTGATTAATTGATTAAACGAATTAATTTTTCCAAATCTATGTATTCTTTAATGCGAATTGAATTTGCATTAATGACTCCATAACATGATGTCATGATCGACGAAACGTTCATTAAAAATATATATATACATATATATATATATATATATATATATATATATATATATATATATATTTACCCACACATTGCGAATTTTATTTTCCCAAAAAAAAAAAAGATAGGTAGCACTTATCAAAGTCAGTTTAGTCTGTAAAGTTAAGACTAATGTCTTACTAAATAAAATTATCTATCAAAGTAAAAGTGTGATATTCTAATTCTATCATATATATTCATTTATGTAAAAATGTGAAGCCTTTTTTTCTTTTTTATTTGTTACACCCGTTGGATGAGGGACACGTGACTAAATCTCCACCGTTGCTTATATTCCCCTTTGCTCCCCATATATAAGGCTGCTAGGGTTGAGTCTTAGGATAAGAAAAAGAAAGAGACAGTTGTGTTTCCATAATTTCATTTCTTCTAGTTCGACTACTTGTTCTTTCATTAAGTCAAATCCCTAATCCAAGTTTGTGTGATCTTCACGGTGTTTTGTAATTGAAGACCGGCACTGTAGAGATTAGTTTTGTTGGCTCTGTTCTTTAATTGAAAGAAATAGTGGTTGTAATTTCTTTCAAGGTTCTTGTGTATTCTTGATACATTAATAGTGCAGTGAGCTCCTTGTTTCTGAAGTTCAACGTGGATGTAGTCTGAATCTTTCAGGCGAACCACGGTAAAAATCTTGTGTTCTTGGTGTGATTGAATTCGTATGTTGTTTATTTGTTTCTGCCATTAGTTTCTGTTCTTTGAAGTTGGAGTACTGGCATGGTCAATAATTGAAGAAATGGGCACGATCAATAAGTGGAATTAACAGTGGTATCAGAGCTTGATGAAATCATAGATCAGAAACATAAGCAATTAAAGAAACTAGTAAACATCAAGATCACGTGCGGCCAAAATTGTGAGAGTGTTGAACAAGATCCCTGCTGATTAAAGGGTATGAGTTGCCGTAAAACAACCTGAGTGGCCGATCAGTGCAGCCGATTGAGAGTCTGGGTTGCTGATCAACACCTTGAGTGGCCGGTCAAATCCTTAGGTTTGCCGACCAAAGATTTGAAGTTGTCGTGTGTGTCTGAAGCTGCCGATCAGAGTCTGTGTGACCGACCAATAGTCTGAGTGACTGAACAAGATTCGAAGTTGCCGTGTATGTCTGAAGCTGCCGATCAGAGTCTGTGTGACCGACCAAGAGTCTGAGTGACCAAACAAGATTTGAAGTTTCTGTGTGTGTCTGAAGCTGCCGATCAGTGTCTGTGTGACCGACCAAGAGTCTGAGTGACCGAATAAGATTCTAAGTTGTCGTGTGTGTCTTTGCCGATCAAAGTCTGAGTGACCGAACAAGACTCTGAGTTACCGTGTGATTTTTTGGAGTTGCCAATCAAAGTCTGAGTGGCCGATCAAGTTTCTGTCTTGCCGATTGAAGGTCTGAGTTAAGAACAAGATGTCGACAATCAGACTTGAAGTTGGCACCTTTGATGGAAAATGAGACTTCACCATTTGGAAAAAGAAAATGAGAGTGCTGCTTTCCCACCACAAGGTGGCCTTGGCGTTGGAACCCGACCCCGAAAAATGGCCAAAGATGGAAAAGGATGTGAAAGCCGAAATCTTGGAAGAGGCTTACAACCTGATCTTCCTCCATTTGGGAGACTCAGTCATCAGAAAGATTGATGGAATGGACACTGCCATTCAACTCTAGGGTAAACTCGAATCTCTTTATTCTGTTATTTCTGCTCCAAATTTAGTTTTCTTGAAAGGAAATTTGTTTAACTACAAGATATACACAAATAAGTCTATAGATGATAACCCGGATGAATTCACAAAAATTACTCAAATCCTTAAAGAAACTGACCAAGCTTTAGGAGATTCAAGTGACACTATAATTTTATTAAATTCACTACCTGAAGAATATAGTGTCGTAAAGAACTTACTTCAGTACACTGGAGTCGTCCATAGGCTAGACTTGGTAATATCTGGGATAAGGGCTAGAGAGTTAGAACTTAGAGTCAGTATGAGAGGTGGAACGAACCTCTTCGTGAAAGGAAAAAATGACAAGAAATATAATGGGTAGAATAATAATCCACCAAATAACCAAGAATCTAAAGGAAAGAAAAAGAATAAACATAATAAAAATAAGATCAGTGGAAAGAAGTGATATCACTTTGGGAATGAGGGACACCTTAAAAAAATTTGCTATAAATTCCTTAGGGAACGGAAAAATGAAGGCAGCGCTACTGTGCCTGCCGAAAAGGAGTCAATTTGCATATCTGAGGCATTGACCGTGTCTAGTGATCATATTAGCAGAGAATGGATTCTGGACTCAGGGTGCTCATTCCACATGAGTCCATATAGGGACTGGTTTATCAACTTTAGAAATTCAGACCAAGTGACTGTGTATATGGGAAATGACAATACTTGTAGAATACAGGGAGTAGGGGATATAACACTCAAACTCAATGATGGTAAAATTAGGATCCTTACTGATGTTAGATATGTACCTGAATTTAAACGAAACATAATATCGCTAGGAACTCTAGATGAATTAGGTTTCGCATATAAAGCTCACCAAGGAAACATGTACATATCTAAGAGTAAGAAACTAATCCTAAGTGGTATAAAAAGAAACGGATTGTATGTATTGAAATGACACCATGTATTCTCAGAAAAACCATTTCTGCCTTAACTTCTAATGTTGTTATGACTAATATTTGGCACTTGAGACTTGGCCATATTGGCCAGAAAGGCATGCAGGTACTCAGCAAGCATGGACAATTTGGAAAGGACCAGTTGAAGCCACTAGACTTCTGTGAGATCTGTGTGTTGGGCAAACAGCACAGACAGAGCTTTCCAACTGTAATTCACTTGTCAAAAGCCTGCCTAGAGTATCTACATTTTGATCTATGGGGACCGGCCAAGGTCCAAACACATGGGGGTAAGAAATACTTTCTCTCTATTGTTGATGATTACAGCAGAAAAGTATGGACAATCTTACTAAAATCAAAGGATGAAGCTTTGGTAAAGTTTAAAGATTGGAAAGTTTTAGTAGAAAATCAAACTAGTAACAAAGTGAAAGTCTTGAGAACAGATAATGGCTTAGAATTTTGTAATACTGAGTTTGATCAATACTGTACGAGTGAGGGTATCTTGAGACATAAGACTGTAAGAAACACTCCACAATAAAATGGAGTTGCAGAAAGAATGAATAGAACCCTATTAGAAAGATTAGATGTCTTTTATTCTCATCTGAACTTCCAAGGTCTTTTTGGGGTGAGGCACTTAATACTGCAACACATCTAGTTAACCTTAACCCTAATAGCTCAATCCAGTTTAAGAGTCCTGAAGAGATCTGGTCTGGTAGAACTCAAAAATAACCCACCTTAGAGTGTTTGGTTGTGAAGCTTATACTCATCAGTCCATAGGAAAACTTGAACCAAGGTCACTTAAGTGTGTTTTCTTAGTATACCAAGAAGGAACAAAATGGTACATGTTATGGGAAAAAGAGTCACCTGGAGTCAAAATTATAGTTAGTAGGGATGTTATATTCAATGAACTTTGTTTTTCGTGTAAAACTACTAACAAGAATGCAGGTGCCTTAGAAAATGATCTAGCAGATTTTGACCTTGCAGGTGGAGCTCAGATGCAGGTGGAGCCAGGCCCATCAAGGGCCGCTGATCAAGCTGGTGGCAGGCCAGGGACAGAGACATCTGAGGACGCCCAATCTAGGAGCAATAACCCTGAAGAAAATATAAATGAAGTGTCTGATATGCAAGAACAAAGTGAAGAGGACACAGTGGATCAATTGGATCAAAATCAACAGAATGAATCATATGAGCAACATGATGAAACACCACAAGACACATTGGCCAATTACCAGCTAGCAAGAGACAGAAGTAGGAGGCAGGTAAAACCTCATACCAGGTATGATTACTCAACTAATGATTTATACTTTTGTGCATTAATATCAAGCCATGATATAAATGGAATAGAACCTGCTAGCTTAGGAGAGGCATTGAGATCTACCCATAAACATGAATGGGAAGCGGCCATGAAAGAAGAGATGTCTTCTCTTAGTAAAAATCAAACCTGGACTTTGGTTCCTAAACCTAAAAACCAGAAGTTGGTTGAGTGCAAGTGGTTGTTTAAAGTCAAAGAAGGAATACTGCCTAGTGACCCAGTTAGGTTTAAAGCCAGACTTGTAGCAAAATGATTTACTCAGAGGGAAGGGGTAGACTATAATGAAATTTTCTCACCTGTAGTTAAATTTAAGACTATTAGAATGATGTTAGCTCTAGTAGTTCAGTATGACCTTGAATTGGAACAATTAGATGTAAAAACTGCTTTCTTACATGGAGAACTAGAAGAGAAAATTTATATGTCTCAACCTGCAGGTTTTGTAGATAAAAACCATCCTGAGTATGTGTGCTTGCTCAATAAATCCTTATATGGCTTTAAACAGTCTCCTAGGCAATGGTACAAAAGATTTGATACATTTGTGCTCAGTATTGGATTTGTTAGAAGTAAATATGATAGTTGCTTCTATTTCATGCTTAATGATAAATATCATGTATACTTGTTATTGTATGTTGATGATATGCTTCTAATCTCTGAATCAATGAATGCAATTTGTAAACTTAAGAAACAATTGAACAGTGAATTTGACATGAAAGACCTAGGTAGTGCTAAAAGAATTCTAGGTATGACCATTGATAGAGATAGAAGTAAAAATTGCCTGAAAATACATCAGTCTACATATTTGTAAAAGGTAGCATCTAGGTTTGGGGTAAGTGGCTGTAAGCCTGTTAGTCAGCCACTTGCGAGTCATTTTATTTTGTCTAAATCCCAAAGCCCTGCTAATATGTCTGAGATGATTAAAATGGAAAATGTACCTTATGCAAATGCTATAGGATCTGCGATGTATGCCATGATTAGTACTAGACCTAATTTGTCATATGATGCATCTTTGTTGAGTAGATTTATGTCAAATTCGGGTGGCGCACACTGGAGTGCTTTGCAGTGGTTATTAAGATACATAAATACAACAGTTGATTACGGTTTATGCTTTAACAAAACTAACGCTTTAGACTTGGTAGGGTATGTGGATTCTGATTTTGCAGGTGACAGAGACTCAAGAAAGTCAACTACAGCATATTATTTCACTCTTGGTGGAAACTGCATCAGCTGGAAGTCGAGTCTGCAACCCTTAGTTACACTTTCAACTACTGAAGCTGAATATGTAGCCATAACTGATGTGTTCAATGAATCTATTTGGCTTCAGGGTATCTTAACCGAAATACAACAACTTCATGGGAAGACAGTTTTGTATTCTAACAGTCATAGTGCGATACTGATGAGTGGTAATTATATCACTATTTCCCACTCATTTAATCTAATATTCTATATAGTTTCTCGGGTTTTGTGAACATTTTGATGTGTTTTATTGTTATTTTGTAGATAAATAAAGTTTGGGAAGCATTGGAAGCAATTTGGGGCCAAAATAGAGAAAAATGACGCAAAAGGATAAAATTGTCATTTAGCTGCGTCGCGACGCGCTGCCCGCGTCGTGACGTCTAACATGCGCCGCATCATTCTAACCTGCGCCGGGGACACGTGTCAAAATCTGAGAAAATTGACTTGTTAACGTGCGCCGTGTCACGTGTCATCATCACAGAAGATCCGCTAACATGCGCCAAGACACGTGTCACAATCCTATGGTTCCGACACTCCGCGTGACACGTGTCATCTTCTGAATGGACCGCATCATCCGTGAATCACCATCTGCCACGTGTCAACATGTCATTGGACCGATCATACAGCGTGCTATGTGTCACAATTCTATTGGGCCGATGAAATCCGCGTGCCACATCAGCAACGACCAGGTCAACGCGCTTCAGATCCCATGTAACCAGCTTGGCGTCGCGACGCAAGAAGGAATCCCGCGTCGCGACGCGAGCATGCTCAGCTGCCTATAAATTAAAGCTTTTTGCACCTCATTTGGTGTGCTTTCCTTGGGATTTTTCCCTGATTTTATATGATTGCATCTATTTTGTAAATTATTTGTAATATTTAAATTATGAATTTTTATTTTTAGTTTTTATTACATCATTTTATTTATTTACTTTTATGTTTTGTAGTTAAAATTCCGTTGGGGTAAAAGGTGAAACATTTAATATAATTATCTAGGTGAATCTCACTTAATTATAATATTTAAATTATAATTTAATCGAATTAATTAATGGCATACTTTATTACCGCCTTTATGGTCGGTTTAAATATAAATTACTTCACCGCCTATATGGCTGGTCTTTATGTGACAGATAATTACCGCCTATATGGCTGGTGTAGTTAGACTAAATGGATTACCGCCTATATGGCTGGTTTTAAATGTTTAACATTATTAATTCCTGAGAAAGCATAACAGAAAATAATTTATATATTATAATAAATGAGATTCATAGATATGAAATATTAAATGCGGATCCTCTAACCCCAGCATTTTATTTTTATTCTAGGGAAGTGATGAAACATAATATTCATAAGCTTAATAATTGATTTAATTATATATTGGGTAATTCTTTAGTTTGTTTATTGAGTTTTAAACTTAATGTTTATTGTTGCTTGATCACCAATAAGATTGATGTGGTAAACTTAAAATGAACTTGGAAATGAGATTTTAGGTTTCAGCCTTAAATTCAATAGTTCACGATCTTCCTTGAGGATAGATAACCATTTAATAGATTTCCTTACAGGATAGACATATACCTGTCGGGCGGGGGTAGCCACTATTGGAACTTGAACTTAATGAATCCAGGTAATTTGGTTGACATAGACATATGGTTCAATTGGGTTATACTGGGTATTTGCATCTGACCATCGACACAGGCTTTTGCATAATTTCGTGTTTCAGGTTAGTAAACTGATTTATTACACATATATAAGAGAATCAATTCATCTTTACAATAATATTGTGTGGAGTCACAACCCTAGATCTTTGAGTCTTTTGTTATTTTCCTTAGTATTTTCTTTTATGTCTTTACGTATTTTATTTATCAAATCCACATTCAACCAACCAAAAACAATCATTTTATTCTCCCTATAATTAGATACTTGTAAATAAATAGTATCAATAATTAATAACAATAATAAGAATTAAGTCATCGTGAGATCGATATTTTTATACTACTTGAACGATACGTACGTTTGCGTTATACGTGTGTGTTTACGCCGGTCAGATACATTTGAGCAAAAATCAAGTACATCATGAGAGAACCAAGCATGTGGATGTGAAGTATCATTTTGTGAGGGAAATCGTCTCAAGTGGTAAGATTGAGATCAAGAAGATCCCAACCGATGATAACCTATCGGATATGGGGACAAAAATTGTGACTGCCACCAAACTCTCTCACTGCATGAAGTTGTTGCATGTGGAGGCTGGCTGACCTTGCAGCAGACATGAACGATGATGGAAGTGAGTGAGTTTGCTGCACTGGCTTGATCCTAACGCATGCAGATATATTGGTGGAAGCGATGGGCTTTACGGCTTCAAGGTGGAGATTGTAAAAATGTGAAGCCTTTTTTTTTCTTTTTTATTTGTTACACCCGTTGGATGAGGGACACGTTGCTAAATCTCCATCGTTGCTTATATTCCCATTTGCTCCCCATATATAAGGCTGTTATGGTTGAGTCTTAGGATAAGAAAAAGAAAGAGACGGTTGCATTTCCTTAATTTCCTTTCTTCTGGTTCGACTACTTGTTCTTTCATTAAGTAAAATCCCTAATTCAAGTTTGGGTGATCTTCATGTTGTTTTGTGATTGAAGACCGGCACTGTAGAGATTAGTTTTGTTGGCTCTGTTCTGTAATTGAAAGAAATAGTGGTTGTAATTTCTTTCAAGGTTCTTGTGTAATCTTGATACATTAATAGTGCAGTGAGCTCCTTGTTTCTGGAGTTCAACGTGGATGTAGTCTGAATCTTTCAGACGAACCACGGTAAAAATCTTGTGTTCTTGGTGTGACTGAATTTGTATGTTGTTTATTTGTTTCTGCCATTAGTTTCTGTTCTTTGAAGTTGGAGTACTGGGCATGGTCAATAATTGAAGAACTGGGCACGATCAATAAGTGGAATTAACAATTTATATTTGCATATAATCATAATGAGATATATGAAACACTAAAAATATATATGAATCTTATAAAAAAATCAATATATCATAATCATTAATTTAAATACGTTGTAGATATCGAGATATGTAGAATTATAACGTATCATTAACATTGATTAAATTCAATATTTATTATAAATATTAATTAAAATGGTGACTTAATATAAATATTAATTAAAATGATGACTTAAATATAATTTTATTCCCTAATTTTTATGGGACCACGTGACAATATCAGAGAAATTGGGGGATAAAAATATATGTAAGTATGATTATGGAAAGGATCAGACTTTAACGATGTGTTGTTACTGTGAAATCAGGGAAATTAAGAAAGTTCAAATTAACGATGTGTTCTTCATCAGTTGCATGAGAACGGAAAGGGAGAATCAATAACACTATCAGACAGCATATATGCCCAAAGAGTGACATTGATGAGAAGAATTCATGGCTGTGAATGTGATTGAAGTCTAAATTACAGAAGACACATAGAAAATGCTTTGATGGTGCTGAAAAATATTTAAATTTGTATATGACCTCCTGGCCGTAGTAACAGGCAAGATAATGAACCCAACATATTGTTTTATTGGAAAAGTTTCTTGTTATTCAAGAGTTAGCATTATAAGCATCGATAATCGGAGATTTTACATGTTTTACTTAAGTTCGGGTCGGATAATTTAATAACAGAGTTTCCAATTTTTCCGGAAAAAAAAATGATAAGCTAGTATCTCTTTTTCTCAGTGTGGCACATCTCGATCTCCTTGGACTCTCAAGATTTATTGGATCAAATGTATTATTAAACCCCTTTTTTATCTCTATAGACAGGGACGGAGTTAGAAATAAAAATTTTGAGGGTCAAATAATAATAAATAACAAATTTAAGAGAGTCAAATTATAACAATATTATTAAAATTAAAGGGGAAAAAATTAGATCCAATAAAACTAGGGCTTCTATGGTCTTAAGGGCCCTCCAGCAGTGGGATAAGGAGTCACCGGGACATGTTTACATATCCTCAATGAGAGAGGTAACATTTCTTCCCAAAATCATACATATATTACCATGATCCCCAAAGTGACCAACTCCAGAAAAGTTACAGATTTCAGACCTTTTAGCCTCTGTAATGTAGTATATAGGATCATTTCTAAAGCCATGGCAAATAGACTTAAACACATTCTGCACCAGATTATTTTCCCAACTCATAGTGCATTCATTCTCGATAGACTAATCACTGATAACATCATTATAGGATATGAATGTCTCCATAAGATTAGACATACGAAGGGGAAAAAGAATGGGTTGATAGCTTTGAAGCTAGACATCAGTAAAGCTTATGATAGGGTGGAGTCATCAATGGAACAGCTCGAGGCTTGATACAATCCTAAAGAGGGTTGAGACAAGGCTGTCCTCTATCTACGTACTTATTTATTGTGTGTGCATAGGTGTCACGACCCCCTCCCTAGAGCGGGCCCAACCCTAAAAAGAGGTTCGCGAACAACTTTAGCTCGAGCATTCTATATGTCAAACCAACCAAACAAATGTGTACAAAATTACATCATTTACAAATACATGAATTATACACAATTTTTATGATTTATAACACAAGTCTTAAAAATATGCAAATGACGACTCAAATGTCTGGACCAACACGAAAAAACAATTGTAGGACGTGAATCCAAATCTGGTATTGCTTCTGTTGCGCTTGCGAACTACCTGGAATGTTTGAGGAAAAAGGGGAGTGAGCTTAAAGAGCTCAGCAAATAATGCACGCATACTCTCAACAAGACCTCTTCAGCAAAATATGAATATATATATAAGTGTGTGTGTGATATATATATATATATATATATATATATGAAAATAAAATATATTATAATAACAACTCAAGCAAACATCCCACAACAATACAAACATCCATCAAACATGGTTGCTAATCCGGGTCCAGTATAATAGTGGATTGAAACCAATGGGAGAGTACCACATCACAACTCCCAAGGTTTCTCACCATATCAAAACCAATGTGAGAGTATCTCATCACAACTCCCAAAGTTTTCCATCATATCATCTCGTGTAATGTATCATCATATCTCATCTCATCTCCGACCACTATCGTACAAAACCCGGCAGCATAACTCAACAACACACATCATCCAATACAATCACATCTCGCATCCAATCCATCAATCTCATCTCAAATAATGAATTCATTTTTCTCATACTTTCAATTAACCAATGTTTATATCTCCACAATATATATATAATATATTATATATATATATATATATATAATATTATATATATATATATATATATATAAATATATATATATAATTATAATTATACCAACATATTTATATAGACTTTCACGACAACCAACAATCAACAAACAATTATGTTAAAGGTATTAACGTGCATTGTACTTACCTCTATCCACGTAAAAGCTCTTATTATGTCTATATCCTCGCTAAGAATCTGAAAAATATAAAATTACGATCATGTCCTCAATTATTCCAAAATTACGAATTTACCCCTAAACTTTCTAAATTTCCATTTTAGCCCCTAAACTTTTCTAATATGTCCAAATAGTCATAAAACTCTTAAATATTACTATTTAACCCTTGAAAACCAGAATTTACAGTTTTACCCTCTTAATTATGCAAATATACAATTAAGTCCAAAACTTTCAAATTCTATCATTTACACCCTGTAGGACACAGAAACTGAGCGACGCCGTTCCTAGGCTCGCGGCCTAGTTGGGAAGGATTACATAACAGGAGTCGCCACCCGGTGTGAACCGGACAAAGATTTAAGGCCGCACTCACCCCTCGCAAGGGAAGACCTCAAACCGTTGGGTTCGGAATGGTCCCTTACTTATGCCACTTGTAATGAAAGGATTCATGTAATAATTTAACTAAGCTTAAGTAACACTTATTTCCAAGAGTATCATGCTTCTAAATTCTCATATGCAAAATAAAACTTATGTGTACATTTTTACATATATCTCATATTCAAAATTGCATGCTTAATATATCTCAAGATAGCAATGAACATACAAAATTACATATCACATTCGGGAAAATACAAGCACACATATTGACCCTACAAGCACACATATGGGCACTTTTCCAAGCGGTACGTGGAATTGTAGCCCAAGTACAGACCGCACTACCGTCCATTCGGAATCGGCTACGGAATTTACTTCTGGGTTTCCATCCGATATACCGCAAGAAATAATACTCAAATGTTATCATGACATAAGCATACGAATTGTGACACATTTGCATAAGAAAGATCAACCAATAGGCAATTATGCATGAATATAATAAGACAGACTCAGTTCAGTGTGTGCACGTTCGTGTAGCGTTCGTAAACGCGTTCGAACGGAAATGAAACAGAATGTTCACGTTCGAGTAGCGTTCATAAACGCGTTCGAACGGAAATGAAACAGAATGCTCACGTTCGAGTAGCGTTCGTAAACGCGTTCGAACGGAAATGAAAGAAAATGCTCACGTTCGAGTAGCGTTCGTAAACGCGTTCGAACGGAAATGAGACAGAATACTCACGTTCGAGTAGCGTTCGTAAACGCGTTCGAACGGATACGAGCCCTGACACATAATAAGGCAAAAACACATGCGCGTTCGAGTTGCGTTCGTGAACGCGTTCGAACGGACACGGACCTGATGCATGAAATAGGATGCAATATATAAACAGAAAATAAAAGGGCGCGGCGAAGCACTGCCGTAAAGGTGACCTTTTGGGGCTCTTGATCTCTCAAAGAGATGACCTTTAGACCAACATGCTAAGCCCATGCGCGTCACATCACACATATAAGAATAGAACCAATCATATCAACCAAGTATGCCCGATTGAACACACCTTACATCCAATCCGAACACACATCAACCGGCGCGGCAAAGCATCGTGGTAAGGGGCTTTTAGCCCCTCCCCATAGGGGATCTCACACACACTTACTAAGCCCATGCGCTCGATTGACTTATACATACGAAAATAAAGATAACAATATCAAACTAAGTATGCCCGATTGAACGTATCTCGCGTCCAACCGAACATACATCAACCGGCGCGGCGAAGTAGTGTCACGAAGGTGGCCTTTTCGGCTCTTTGTCTCCTAAATGGAGGACCTTTGGACTAACTCACTAAGCCCATGCGCTTGGTTGAATCATGCATAACTAACGACATATTGAATTCAAGTAAGCAAACTAAATGAACAAGAGCAACATAACAAAAGAAAGATGGTGCCGTTTACCCAAGCGGTACGTGGAATTGTGGCCCGAGTACAGATCATATTACCGTCCATTCGGAATCGGCTATGAAATTTATGTCCGGGTTTCCATCCGATATACCGCGAGAGTTGACACATCTCTCATTCATCCAATACCCACAACATACATCATACACACCACAGATACCACAAATACAGAAAATATAATCGAAATAAATGACCAGAAAGTAAAATGAGAATAAGTGTGAAAGATACCCTCAGGTCTAACCTTTTAAGCCGTCTCTCGGACTCAAGTTCCACGAAGATCGAAAGGGGGGTAACGCTCCGCAACTTTTTCTGTCAGCTGGTTCAACGTCTTAGCTCACTGTTTCGCTGCTTTGCTTACGATTCGAACTCCGTTCTGCTCCTATTCGGCTCTTGTTTTGCTGCTCACTACACGAGCTACCTGTTTCAATGTTTTGAAAGAACTATTCCCAGTTGTGTGGGTTCTTAGTGCAATAAAAGTGATTATTTTTAAGATTATCTATGTAGTTTTCTAAGTTACTTGTTTTTAAGGATCTGGGCTGCTGTGTTTTGTGATTTTCGGTGATGTATGGAGGTTTTAGAGGGGTTGTTTTGGTGCTTGTAGTTTCGGTGATGTGAGGGTGGTTACTTGTGGTAGATTCGGCTATAGAGGAGATGGTTGAGGTTCTTTTGTTCTCTTTTCGTGTGTGTATGAAGTGTTTTTCTTTTTGTCTGTTTTGGGTGTGGAGAGAGAGAGTTAGAGAGATTTCGGGAGAGCTTGGGTGTGAATTGTGTTGTGTCCAGGAGAGGAATGGCCTGGTTAGGGGTGTTTATATAGAGAATGGCTAGGGTTGACAAGGGAAGGGATCTTGTTTTCCAAATTAGGAGAGGTGAGAAGGGCATACACAAGATTGAGGGGGGACAAGATATTTTAAATTAGGAAGTTGTAATATTTAATTGGTGTGGTTTAGGAATACAAATATTTTATATTGGTAAATATCTTATTAGATTAGGAAGTCAAATATATGATGGCTTTAATTGGTTAAGATTGATTTTAATTAGGCATATCTTCTTTTTAGTTTAGGTAAATATTTTATTTAATTGGTAAATGGTTTAAATATTTTATTTAATGTTTAATATTTAAATTAATATTTATTTATTTAATTTGGGATGTGTTTTATGGGCTTTGGGGAGCTAAATGGGCTGGGTGTGAGGCTAGCAGCAAAACCAGAATTACCGATGCCGTTCGAACGCTCCCTCGAACGTTGCACGAACGCCCGCAATCTGTTTTCCGTTCGAACGAACGAAGTAACGAACGCAGCCCAACGAAGACAGTGAGCTTGTTTATTCTGAATTCCCCCTTCCGATATCCGTTTCCCGCGGCTTTCATGACTCAAAAGGTAGTGCCTCCAAATGAGACTCATCATCGGGTTTCACATGCGAAAAGCAATGCCTACAGTCGCCCCCACTTTGATGGGACTTGTGCAGTGTGTGACTTTGAACAATCCTATCAAAGTTATGCAATGCATTTTACTTACCTGGCTAGCTAGCTGTCTCGAGCTGAGCTGATACTGCAGTGGACCTCGATCCTGAGACGCGTCTCGATGCTGCTGATGATGTGGGCCTCGAACCTGGGACGCATCCCAATAGCTGCAACCGACAACGGGGGCCTCGACCTTGGGACGCATCCCAATACCGCTGAAAAATGTGGGCCTCGACCCTGGGACGCATCCCGACAATGATGATGCAGTGGACCTCGATCCTGGGACGCATCTCAATAGCTGCAACCGACAACGGGGGCCTCGACCCTGGGACGCATCCCAATACCGCTGACAAAATGTGGGCCTCGACCCTGGGACGCATCCCGACAATGATGATGCAGTGGACCTCGATCCTGGGACGCATCCCAATAGCTGCAACCGACAACGGGGGCCTCGACCCTGGGACGCATCCCAATACCGCTGACAAAATGTGGGCCTCGACCCTGGGACGCATCCCGACAATGATGATGTGGAGCTTCGCTCCTCAGCCGATATGGGCTTCGCCCCCAAGCTGACACAAAGTGGAACCTCGCTCCTTAGCCGATATGGGCTTCGCCCTCCGAGACCCATACCCGGAACTTAACTTCATTGGGACCTCAATCTTCAGATTACTGCCCATATCAAATGATGTGCCTTTACTATCTCCGATTGGCTTACTGCTCGCTCTTTTCCGTCTTCAACACCTGTTTACACAAAACAGAACAAACACAAAAATATGCAATAGGTTACATGTGTGCATGTGTGCAGGAGTTTTCCTGTTCCGTTGGGTTAGGTCTTCCGCTGGCGACCACGTCTTCTCAAGCAAAGTACAACTTCAACCTGTCGACGTTGATTGGTTCTGTGAATTCATTTCCTTCCAAGTCTGATAGCTTTACTGCTCCATTTCCCAGGACTTTCTGAACGATGTAAGGTCCTTCCCAGTTAGGCCTGAATTTCCTCTCGGATCCGTCGTCGACGGCCTCGACTGCTTAAGTACCAAATCACCCTTTCTGATCTTTGTGGGACGTACTTTCTTGTTGAATGCCCGGGCTAGTCTCTTCTGATACAACTGCATGTGATACAAAGACTTCGTTCTCTTCTCATCCAATAGTACCAACTGATCAAATCTCTGTGCGGCCCATTCCTGTTCCGGTAATTCTGCCTCTGCTAATACTGATGTGAACCTGTATTTCCACTTCTACTGGCAATACTGCTTCCATTCCGTAGACCAAGGAGTAAGGTGTTGCACCTGTTGCCGTCCTTACTGATGTTCTTTACCCCACAAAGCATACGGTAACTTCTCGGCCCAATCTCTACAAATTTTCTGTCATCTTGGCTAGAATTGTCTTTACAGTCTTGTTGGCTGCCTCAACTGCCCCATTTTCCTGCGGCCTGTACGGTGATGACTGTGGTGGCCTATCCCATGCCTCTGTAACATTGCCTTCGTCTCTCCTTGAAACTGGACCCCGTTGTCTGTCACTACATGATGCGGCATACCATACCGACAAATGAGGTTCCGAGCTATGAACTTTGCCATCTGCTTCGCTGTAACATTACGGAAGGATTCGGCTTCCACCACACTTTGAGAAGTAATCTACTGCCACCACTATGAAGCGATGCCCATTTGATGCATTTGGTCGAATTTCCCCAATCATATCAATTCCCCATGCTGAGAAAGGCCACGGCTCTGACAACCCGTGCAATTCTGTGTGCGGTAAGTGATTCAAATTACCGTGTGCTTGACAGTCATGACAGTGCTTTACCATCTTCGCGCAGTCCGTCTCCATGGTTGACCAATAAAACCCCTGTCTCACTATCTTGCGGGACAAGTTCAACCATTCATGTGCGGACCACATACCCCGGCATGTACCTCTTCCATCACTTTCTGAGCTCTTCTTTTTCAAACATTTCAACTGAATACCGTTTGCCTGCCTCTTGTACAGTTCCCCTCTCAGAGTCACATACTGGGAAGCCAACTTCTGAATGGCTATTCTGTCTTTTCTGCCCGCCCCTTCGGGTGAATTCCCATGTTCCAGATACCTCTGAATGTCATAATACCAAGGTTTACCGTCGTCAACCTCAACTTCCAGAATTCTTTCTATCTCATAAGCGTTTACTTGCTGTTGTCAGTACCAACGGTCTCATCACTAACTTCTCTGGATTTTCCCAAGTCGCTGCTAGTGTAGCCAATGCGTCTGCCATCTGATTCTCTTCCCTCGGTAGGTGCTGAAACTTACACTCGGGGATATCCTGTGCAATTTTCTGAGGTGAAAAAGGTAAGGCTTCAACCGTTCTTCCTTCAATTCCCATTCTCCTCGCATCTGCTGGGTACTAACATAGAATCTCCGTAGATTCCCACACTTCCGGCCTTCAAGGCTATCAATGCTGTCAAGCCAAAAGCACACGCTTCATACTCGGCCATGTTGTTAGTCACTCTGAATGTCAACCTCTTGGCCAAAGGCAGAGTCTCTCCCTAGGGGTCACTATCACGATCCCGATTCCGGCTTCCCTGGTAATTCACTGCTCCGTCAAAATACATCTTCCATCTCTGAACTGTTATTGCTTGGATCTCTTCATCTGGAAACTCAAACTTATACTGATCCCCCTCAACAGGTTGCAATGCCAGAAATTCCGCTACTGCTGTCCCTTGATCACTTTGGAGGTGATATACTCAATGTCAAACTGTCAACAATACCAACCATCGGCCCAGTTTTCCCACTAGTGAAGGCACTGAATGAAGATATTTCAGAGGATTCTCCTTTGCCACCACTTGGATCTTGTAAGACTGGAAGTAATGTCGCAACTTTCTGGAGCCCATAACACTGCAAGACAGATCTTCTCAACTTCCTGATACCGAGCCTCATACGGAAGCAGCTTCTTACTCAGATAATACACTGCATGTTCTACCCCCGTCTCATCTGCCTGTACCATCATACCCCCCAATGCTTCTGATTCTATGGCCAAATACAATATCAAAGGTCTGCCCGGTCTCGGAGGTTTCAATACAGGGGTTTAACAAGTACTCTCTGATTCTGTCGAAGGCGGTCTGACACTGTTCATTCCATCTCGAAGGCTGATCTTTTCTCAACAGTTTGAAGATAGGCTCACATACCGATGTCAACTTGGCAATAAACCGAATGATGTACTGAATCTTTCCCAAGAATGCCCTGACTTCCTTTTCTGTCTTCGGTGCAGGCATTTCTGTGATTGCCTTGATCTTTCGGAGTCTACCTCTATTCCACCCATTCCCACTGTATGACCAAGCAATTCCCTGATGTCACCCCAAACACACATTTCTTGTGGTTAAGCGCAGGTTATCTGTCAACTCTCTGAAGGAACCTTTCAAATGCCTCAATATGCCTAACTCTCGTTTCTGATTTCACCATATGTCATCCACATACACCTCAATCTCTTTGTGCATCAAGTCATGGAAGAGTGTAGTGGTCATCCGCTGATAAGTAGCTCCTGCATTCTTAAGCCCAAACGTCATCACCTTGTAACAATAGGTACCCCACTCGGTAACAAATGCAGTCTTGGGTTTATCTTCTTCAGCCATGAGAACCTGATTGTACCCTGAAAATCCATCTGCAATAAACTATAGAGCAACGAAAGCTGCACTATCAACCAGAACATCTATATGCGGCAAAGGGAAATATCTTTCGGACAAGCTTTGGATTGAGATCTCTGTAGTCTACACACATTTGACCCCCCCCCATCTTTCTTCGGTACCGGTATATGTTAGCCAACCATTCAGGATATTTTACCACTTCCAGGAACCCCACATCTATCTGTTTCTTAACTTTCTCTCTGACTTTCTCAGCCCATTCCGGTCTCATCCGTCGAAGTTTCTGCTTTACTGGCCTCATATTCGGATAAGTTGGTATTGTGTGCTGGGCAATGTTTCTGTCTACCCCGGGCATGTCTTCATAAGACCAAGCAAATACTTTGGCATATCTGACCAACACTTCTTCTAGTTTCTCTCCCTCTCTTCAGAGGTTACTTCATTTGCAATTAAAATTTCTTTGGGGTTCTCAAGTGTACCCAATTAAATGCAATAGTTCTGGCTGAACTGATGTCAAATATGCTTGATTCATGCAGAGTAAACGGAAATGACTCAGGCAAGTAAGCAAAAGAAATGTCTTTATTATTGGATAATGCGGAAGTACATTCAAACAAATCAGGAAGGTAAATGTCTTCATCATCCAGAGCACTTCTTCCTCTGCAATCAGGTCTTCTTCAGGCTTCTCATCTTCTTCCAGAGTCAGGCTCTCTAACTTCATCAATTCCTCCTCCCAAATCTCTGTTTCCGCAGTTTCTCCAGTCAGTGGTTTCTCACCCAACCAATCCTGGAAGATCTCAAACCCAGGCACCACAATCCCATTGACTTCCACAGGTTCAGGCTCTCCTTGATACCCTGAAGCTTTCAAAAAGCTTCCATCAGTTTCAGGCCCTTTTTCTTGACCTTCGGCTTTTCTTCGTCAGATTTGTACCCCAAACCCTTCCGAGTAGTCTGTCCTCTGAAATCCGGCAATTTTGAACCTTTACCCGGCTCAAACTTCATTTTCTCCATAATCCTAGCCACTCTAGGATCCACCCACTCCTCAAAAGTGGCTGATACCTGGAACCCTCGTGAAAGGTAGTATCTCCAAGGCAGCCACGGCATTGTCTAACTCAGCCCGGATGGTAACAATCTCTCCTCATACGGGAATCTGATCATCTGATGCAAAGTGGAAGGCACGCCCCCAAGTTTGTGAAACCAAGGCCTTCCCAACAATAAGCAAAAGTGGCTGGGATGTCCAGCACTGTGAACTCAACCTCATCTTCAATCGGCCCTACCCTGACCATAGCCACAAAGGTACCCTCAACTCCCCGCTTACTGTCATCATAAGCTTTAATAGTCATACTAGAGGGATCCAAGTCTGTTGCTTTCATACCCAATCTTGCCAGAATTTTAACGGGCACACATGATGGACGAACCGTCATCCACCATCACACATGAAGTTTTCTTGCCCCTCACCTCGGCCCTGATAAATAAAGGCCTATTATGATTCCTCCCCTCCGGCGGGAGATCATTCTCAGAAAAGGATATCTGCAGAGCTTCCTTCTGAACTGACCCAACAAACATTGCGGGGTTGGCATCCTCCGGTACCACAATCTTGCTCAATGCCTCAACCATAGCCTGTCTATGCTCCCGAGATGCACATAATAGTCCCAGATACTGACTTGTGCTCTAGTCTTCCTCAATTGCCTCAGCACTATATCCCCTTCAGTATTTTCTTTTCGCAGCATCAACCACTTCTCTACCATCTGTCAAAGCTTCCTTACCCTTTCCGCCATATCATTGTAAAAACGACCGCTACGTGTCATTCCCCTTACTTCCTCCTCATCACTGCTAGAGAAATCAAGCCAAAAGTCCTTCTTCTGCTCAAACTCATCCTCACTAGTGCTATCCCAGATTCCCAGGCAAAAGGCTTGAGGGTGAAAGGATTTTAGGACAAGGTCTTCTGGAAGGCCAGAATTGATCATATAGGCTGGTGGTGGTACGGCACGGTAGTTGGGTAAGGGGTTTCTGTGTGTATCGGGCTGTTCTGTTTCTGGGTTGGGTATTTTCTTGGAGTCTATTAGGTCTTGGATTTCATGGCGGAGTCTGGCGCAGTTGTCGGTGTCATGGCCTTTTGTTGGTGGAAGTGGCAATAAAGGCTTAGGTTAATATGTGGTGGTAGGGGATTGGGTAATGGTTTGGTATCCAAGGGTTTTAAAAGCCCTTGCCTCTTCAACTTCTCTAGCACCTTAGACAGGGGCCTTCCCAAGTTGGAAAACTGCCTGTTCCGGATAGCAGCAACTTCAGCAGAAACGGGCTTTGCTCCTGATGTTCCCCAATGGGCCTCCTGTTCAGACCATAGAATTTTCTATTCTCGGTCTCTTCTTCCTCAATATCCATGACAGTTTCCCTCAACTGTCGAAAGTCTGCAATCATGGAGGTCATCCTCCTCAACTTGCCGTAAATGGAGGGCTTGGTGCCCTTGATGATCATCTTGATCTGATCCTTCTCCGAAGGCATAGTCTGCATTTTCAATAACTGACCAACTGACACCCCCTCACCGGTCCACATACTCTTTAAAACTCTCTCCTCCGCTTTCTGCTTAACATTCTCCAGATCACGGAGTGACAGATCGATCTCCAAGTCAGTGACATATTGCTTCAGGAAAGCATCAGCTAACTCCCTCCAATCTTCCTTCCTTCACTTTCTTGTCCAACTGTGGTACCATACCACGGGAGCTCCTTCAAGCGACATTCCGAACATTCTCTGCACCTGGCGCTGAGATAAGCCAACTGAACTCATGACTGATACAAACTGTCGGAGATGTACCCTCGGATCCCCATTCCCGTTGAACTTAGCCATATCCGGCATCTTGAACTGTGCAGGCAACTGTTCCTCAAAAGTCAAAGTGTCATAATCCAGAAAATCCTCATTCTTACCCCTCATCTTGCGGGTAACCGACTCAACCTGATCCCGAAGTTTCTGTAACTCTGTCTGAGACCCAGATACTCTGCCTGCTGCATACTCTGCCATATCATCATCAAAAGCGGGGATATCATCCCCCAATCTGTTCGGAGATTCCTCTTGCCTCACATCCCCAGAATGAACCCCGGCACGAGACCCAACTATACCAGCCAGCAGTAGTCAAAGCCTGTAACTGTTCAGTGATCTTGGCGAGACCATTCTCTAACTGATCCATACGGGACACCTCATTATCGGATTCACTCATACTTGTTCTTTTAGTGAGTCTGGTTCCTTCTCTAACCCAAACGGTATCTATGGTGTCTTTTAAGACACAAGGATGTTAACAGGGTATATGTATGCATGATATGCATAAGAAATATAACATATATTAAAGTAAAATAAAATTCTCACACAAATCGGCCTATTATCATTTTAGAAGCTTTTGGGACAACTGTCATAAGGGTGAACCCGTCCCAGTTTAAATGGCACAACGAGTTCATGTCCTACGGCAAAGAGCCCAACTAAATCCAAATGATAATATTCCGAAAACAAGCACAAGGTGGCCTATCAATCACTTAGAAGCTTTTGGCCCATAGTCATGAAATACGTTCTTGTCCCAGTTTAAATGGCCCAACAAGCCATATCCCATGACAAATGGTCCAAAGGATCTGAGCGATGATGTTCCCAAACATTAGCATAGAAGGGAGATAATGCAAACATAACATAATAATTTTTACATAATGGCCCATCAACATTTCAGAAGCCTTGGGCCTAATAGTCATACAGTACGAACTTGCCCCAGTTTAAATGGCCCAGCAAGCCCGCATTTCTGACAATAGTCCAACTGCATCCAAATGAGGATGGTCCACAAGCACATACTCAAGGAAATAATTGCTACTTTAACCATACAAACCAGTCTATGGGGATTTGCAAGAGTATGGACAAAGGCTTCACTGGCGAAGGATAGCCCACAACTAGGTCTCCCCACTCAAGGGTTCGAGCGACCAAGTGAGCGTATCCCTTTTTATACACTAAGGTACGTGCCAATGAGCTATGGTGTGTGACGGATTGTCAAATGGATTTCCCGTTGTAGATCCCCCAGAGGGAAGGTGGAGCGAGGCTCACTTAAATACCCAAGCCTCTTAGGCTCTTATCGCTTGTTGTCAGGAATAAACAACGAGTCCTCCAAATTAGTCCATCACAAAGGCTACAAGTAGATGGCCATATAGGTGTCCTCACAGCTTTTCCTTCTAGAAAGGTAGTGAATGAAGGAAGACACCAACCATTACCTAGCCTCAAGTGCCCTTGATTAAACCCTCACTTATCCACTATAGACATGGCCAATTAAAACATAAATCCACTCATTACAAGACAATATTTCGGGGCCAATTCTCACATCCCCAGTGGAGTCGCCAGACTGTAGGACACAGAAACTGAGCGACGCCGTTCCTAGGCTCGCGGCCTAGTTGGGAAGGATTACATAACATGGAGTCGCCACCCGGTGTGAACCGGGACAAAGATTTAAGGCCGCACTCACCCCTCGCAAGGGAAGACCTCAAACCGTTGGGTTCGGAATGGTCCCTTACTTATGCCACTTGTAATGAAAGGATTTATGTAATAATTTAACTAAGCTTAAGTAACACTTATTTCCAAGAGTATCATGCTTCTAAATTCTCATATGCAAAATAAACTTATGTGTACATTTTACATATATCTCATATTCAAAATTGCATGCTTAATATATCTCAAGATAGCAATGAACATACAAAATTACATATCACATTCGGGAAATACAAGCACACATATTGACCCTACAAGCACACATATGGGCACTTTTCCAAGCGGTACGTGGAATTGTAGCCCAAGTACAGACCGCACTACCGTCCATTCGGAATCGGCTACGGAATTTACGTCTGGGTTTCCATCCGATATACCGCAAGAAATAATACTCAAATGTTATCATGACATAAGCATACGAATTGTGACACATTTGCATAAGAAAGATCACCAATAGGCAATTATGCATGAATATATAAACAGACTCACAGTTCAGTTGTGTGCACGTTCGTGTAGCGTTCGTAAACGCGTTCGAACGGAATGAAACAGAATGTTCACGTTCGAGTAGCGTTCATAACGCGTTCGAACGGAAATGAAACAGAATGCTCACGTTCGAGTAGCGTTCGTAAACGCGTTCGAACGGAAATGAAACAGAATGCTCACGTTCGAGTAGCGTTCGTAAACGCGTTCGAACGGAAATGAGACAGAATACTCACGTTCGAGTAGCGTTCGTAACGCGTTCGAACGGATACGAGCCCTGACACATAATAAGGGCAAAACACATGCGCGTTCGAGTTGCGTTCGTGAACGCGTTCGAACGGACACGGACCTGATGCATGAAATAGGATGCAATATATAAACAGAAATAAAGGGCGCGGCGAAGCACTGCCGTAAAGGTGACCTTTTGGGGCTCTTGATCTCTCAAAGAGAGGACCTTTACCAACATGTTAAGCCCATGCGCGTCACATCACACATACAGAATAGAACCAATCATATCAACCAAGTATGCCCGATTGAACACACCTTACATCCAATCCGAACACACATCAACCGGCGCGGCAAGCATCGTGGTAAAGGGGCTTTAGCCCCTCCCCATAGGGGATCTCACAACACACTTACTAAGCCCATGCGCTCGATTGACTTATACATACGAAAATAAAGATAACAATATCAAACTAAGTATGCCCGATTGAACGTATCTCGCGTCCAACCGAACATACATCAACCGGCGCGGCGAAGTAGTGTCACGAAGGTGGCCTTTTCGGCTCTTTGTCTCCTAAATGGAGGACCTTTAGACTAACTCACTAAGCCCATGCGCTTGGTTGAATCATGCATAGCTAACGACATATTGAATTCAAGTAAGCAAACTAAATGAACAAGAGCAACATAACAAAAGAAAGATGGTGCCGTTTACCCAAGCGGTACGTGGAATTTGGCCCGAGTACAGATCATATTACCGTCCATTCGGAATCGGCTATGAAATTTATGTCCGGGTTTCCATCCGATATACCGCGAGAGTTGACACATCTCTCATTCATCCAATACCCGCAACATACATCATACACACCACAGATACCACAAATACAGAAAATATAATCAAAATAAATGACCAGAAAGTAAAATGAGAATAAGTGTGAAAGATACCCTCAGGTCTAACCTTTTAAGCCGTCTCTCGGACTCACGTTCCACGAAGATCGAAAGGGGGGTAACGCTCCGCAACTTTTTCTGGTCAGCTGGTTCAACGTCTTAGCTCACTGTTTCGCTGCTTTGCTTACGATTCGAACTCCGTTCTGCTCCTATTCGGCTCCTGTTTTACTGCTCACTACACGAGCTACCTGTTTCAATGTTTTCAAAGAACTATCCCAGTTGTGTGGGTTCTTAGTGCAATTAAAAGTGATTATTTTTAAGATTATCTATGTAGTTTTCTAAGTTACTGTTTTTTTAAGGATGGGCTGCTGTGTGTTTGTGTGATTTTCGGTGATGTGGAGGTTTAGAGGGGTTTTTTTTGGTGTGCTTGTAGTTTCGATGATGTGAGGGTGGTTACTTGTGGTAGATTCGGCTATAGAGGAGATGGTTGAGGTTCTTTTGTTCTCTTTTCGTGTGTGTATGAAGTGTTTTCTCTTTTTGTCTGTTTTGGGTGTGTAGAGAGAGTCTAGAGAGATTTCGGGAGAGCTTGGGTGTGAATTGTGTTGTGTCCAGGAGAGGAATGGCCTTGGTTAGGGGTTGTTTATATAGAGAATGGCTAGGGTTGACAAGGGAAGGGATCTTGTTTTCCAAATTAGGAGAGGTGAGAAAGGCATACACAAGATTGAGGGGGGACAAGATATTTTAAATTAGGAAGTTGTAATATTTAATTGGTGTTGGTTTAGGAATACAAATATTTTATATTGGTAAATATCTTATTAGATTAGGAAGTCAAATATATGATTGGCTTTAATTGGTTAAGATTGATTTTAATTAGGCATATCTTCTTTTTAGTTTAGGTAAATATTTTATTTAATTGGTAAATGGTTTAAATATTTTATTTAATGTTTAATATTTAAATTAATATTTATTTATTAATTTGGGATGTGTTTTATGGGCTTTGGGGAGCTAAATGGGCTGGGTGTGAGGCTAGCAGCAAAACCAGAATTACCGATGTCGTTCGAACGCTCCCTCGAACGCTGCACGAACGCCCGCAATCTGTTTTCCGTTCGAACGAAGTAACGAACGCAGCACCAACGAAGACAGTGAGCTTGTATTCTGAATTCCCCCTTCCGATATCCGTTTCCCGCGGCTTTCATGACTCAAAAGGTAGTGCCTCCAAATGAGACTCATCATCGGGTTTCACATGCGAAAATGCAATGCCTACACACCCTATAAACGGTAATAATCACATACCGAGCTCCAACGACCTCCAAATCTCACAACAAAAGAGCCTCTGGTCAGCAAACATCTCAAGGTTCACGGTGATGGTGGTGGTAGGGGCTGAAACACGGCGGTTACCGACAATCGGTTAAACACCGATAACAATCGTATTTTGCTCGTTTCTCAACAACTGAAGGTTCGATTTGGGCAAACGAAGTGTCCAACTCACGTATCTCGATGATGGGAAAATTTCTGTCCGGGAGGGGTCATACACGCGCGGCGGCGCATGGAGCGCGTGGGCAGCAGGTCGCTGGCGCGTGAGGGCGCGTCCGGTGGAGGTTCGGCGGAGGTCCGGTGGCGTTGGATTCGTCTCGTCGAAGGGATGCTCCAGATGTGGTCACTTACCGGAAACGGAGATTGGACGACATCGAAAACTCCATTTCTCTCTGTCCATGTACTTTCTCTCTCTAGTTGTTTCCCTCTCTACTAGTATCGGTTTCTCTCTCTAAAATTCCATAAAATTTGCTCCCCAACACTCCTTGGAATGTCCTCATCACTCTTTATTTAGTTTGAAAAATTGTTTTACCTTATATAGCTCTTCATTCAATCTCTCAAAAAAATTCCCTCACCTCATCTTCTTCTTCATCTTTCATTGATTGTCATCAAAACCAACCTCCACTTGACTTCATCATCAGACAACTCTTGATATGCCACGGGCTCTAGTTTTTTAGAAAAGACAGAGGACACCATGCATCCACCTCCTCCTCCATATAGGTTTACGAATGTGTGAATCAATTGAGTTTTTTTTTAACACTTCATAAAAGTTGAAAGGTTTTAAGTTTAATCTTAGATAGTGGGAGTGGTTGGTTAATGGTTGGTGAGTTTGTGGAGAAAAATAGGGACAAAAGATATGGTGGTGTGTGATGGGGATAAGAAATAATAATAATAAAGGTGGGGTGTGTTAGGTTTTGAAAATAATTGATATGATAGGAAAAGAAATACAAGATATTACAATAGGTGTTTCCAATCTCCTTCAGCAAGCAAAACAAAACAAGAAGATCCATGGGATTAGATTCAGCGTTGAACTTAAAATTTATCATCTTCTATTTACGGATGATGTTGGAATTGGTGCTTGAAGTGTTAATCTGAATTGTACATTTTATTATTTATTAATAAAATAACTATATTTTTCATTTCATATCTTATTAATGGTATTGTCATTATGTGTATTAGATTGATGTATATATGTGCTAAGAATGACATCGAACTTAGAATAGTCTTGACACTAGGTATAAACTATTCTTAAAGTATATATATATATATATTCCTAGTCGTTGGTTTTGGAATACGGCCGAATTCCTATAACCTATAATACTAGCACATGTCGTATATTGGAATTGGAGTTCCAATGGTTTAACCCGATGTACCATGAGTTTTTGAAACTCGTATAGATATGTGGGTATTCACTGAAGTGAATACTGAATGACTCACATGTGATTCCTAATAGTTAGAAGTACACACCACCGTCAATAGTGATACATGTGAGTAAAGTCACGATTCTTAAAGCTTTGGCCAAAGTCGATCACATATGGTAGATCGCATCAGTTATGAAGAATCGCAGACATGTCGACATTAGATGTGTATCTCGGAAACTTGACAATGTATTTTATGTCTCCTGAGCATAACTCGGATAGCCTACGACGGAGGGATTGTTAAACATATGTGATGACCTCGACTTGTGTTCAGAAAGGTTGGTTTATGTTCTTCGCGAATTTGGAGGTGGCCGAATTGCGTACATATTAGCTAGGCTTATATGACGAATGTGTCTGAACTTAGAGAGTCCCAATATGAAGTGTACTCGTTGAGCACTTGGGTAGCCGATTAATTTTGATAAAATATAATATTCGATATTATAATTATCAACTAAGATAATCAAGTGTTATTGGATAACATTGATTATTTGTGTTGACCTAATTAGATTAATTAGATTAATTCAATAATTACACAATGGTTTAATTGTAAAATCATAATTATCTCTACCATTTGAGGATATTATGGTAATTGTAGGTATGTAATAATAGGTAGTTTTGGCTTGATTTAATTGGATTAAATCAAAGTGGAAAACATTTAACTAATTAATTTCCTAATCACTGGCTTGATTTAATTGAATTAAATCAAAGTGAGAGATAATGGAGATTAGTCACACCTAATTATACATATTTGGACAAATTAGATTAAGCCCACTTAAAAGTTGATTACAACTTTTATTAATTAAAAATTATATAAGTTTTGATATAAATATCAAGCTTAATGAATGTTTTAATTAAAAGTACAAGAACAAGTACAAGCATAAGCAAATGCTTGAGTAACCTATACACAAATAATTCTTGAGAGATTAGCCTAAGTTAGAGAAGTGTTTAGAGAAGCTTGTGAAGTCTCTACAACATTTCATCTAAGAGAAATCAAGATAGTATCTTGAAGTGAAGCTTTCTAGCATTGGAAACAAAATTGGATCTTGGAGTTTGGAACTCGAGATTAAAGCTTAGAGCTATGGCTATCATTCTAGAATCACTTGACCACATTTGGGTGACCTAGAATTGTTCATGAGACATTTCTTATTTGGATTCTATTTTGGGTTGTAATTTGATTTAAAGAAATGAATATATATCTATATATATATTATATATATATATATATATATATATATTTAGAATTTATATATGTTTATTTCATAATATGTGTTGTGGTTGGTTTTGAAATTAAAATTATTTTGGGTGATTTTATAAGTGTTTAAGGTTTTGTTTTTAGAAAATAAAAAATATATATATGACAGTGTCTTCTTGAGAGAGAAGCGTTGCAACGCCAAAACGAGCGCTTCAACGTTTCCTTGCAGCGTTGCTACTGCATGCAGCCATCTGCTGCATGCAGCAGTCAGCGCTGCAACAAGCGCACTAGGTGCGTACGAGTCCAAAAAATTTGAAATGTCCAATTTTTATCTTGAATAGATTTTTCCGGATCCAGATTTATTTCTGATTTTCCCTAAAACACTTGAAAAATAAAATATTATATTTTATTAATTTTTAAAAATACACTAATGCTAGATATTTACGGGTTAGATCCAATTTCGCTGCGCGGGCCACCGATCCTACCCTAGGGATTCCACAACTGTCCTAACAGATGATACCTGAAAGCTAATTTTGACAAGTATGCAGCAGCTTCTGGGCAAGTCTTCAACTATGAGAAAAGCTTCATGTTCTTCAGTTGCAAAGTTAAAGATGAACATAAGACTTCAATCAAAGATATCTTCAACTACAAGTGGTATCTCGGCATAAAAAATATTTGGGTTTACCCCCAATGATTGGGAGAAATAAATCTAGCTTCTTCAATAAATAGTGGAGGGAAGGAAGTCTTGATCAATGAGTTGTTCCCTCTTACGCAATGAGTGTATTGATCAAGGCTATGAATAGATTCAAAAATCTATTTCTTCTTTTTGGTGGGGATCAACAAATGAAAATAAGACAATTCATTTGGTAAAATATGAGAACTTAGTGCTATGCGAAGTCCATAGGGGGCTGGAATTCAGAGATCTGACCAATTTCAATCATGCTTTAGTGGCCAAATAGGGTGGCGAGTGATGCAAAATCCTGAATCATTGATGGCCAGAACTTTGAAGACAAGGTATTACAGAACATCATATTTCTTGCAAGCAAAACTAGGGTCTAATCCTTTGTTTATATGGAGAAGCATCATATGGGGTAGGTGTAGGCATTGCATTTTCGCATGTGAAACCCGATGATGAGTCTCAATTGGAGGCACTACCTTTTTAGCTAAGGATATTGCGGGAAACGGAGGTCGGAAGGGGAAATTCGGAATAAGTATGTCATCAAGTCCATTCCACAAGTTCACTGTCTTCGTTGGTGCTGCGTTCGTTCCTTCGTTCGAACCTCGTGCAGATTACGGACGTTCGTGCTACGTGCGAGGAGGCGTTCGAACGGAGCCGGTAATTCTGGTTTTGCTGCCATTCCCTCTGTATCCTCTGCTTACTGTTGGTGGGCTGTTTTGGTGTTCTGGGTGGACTGTTCTGTGTTCCTTTTTAGTGTGGTTTGGTGTGATTATTTCAAAGGTTATAAGTGCAGTTTATGTTACTGTTTAAAGGGATTTTAGGGACTGTTGAGAGTGATTTAGGCTGTTGTGTTTTGTGTAATTTTCGTGATGTGTGAAGGTTTAAAAGGGGTGATTTTCGGTGGTGATTAGGGTTTTTATGCTTGTAATTTCGGTGATATGAGGGTAAGGTTGAAAGGAATGATTTTTGTGATGTCTAGTATTTCTTGCTATAATTCTTGTGGGAATTGTGTGTATGAGCTAGAGAGATTGGAGAGGAGAGAATGGCTAGGTTAGGGGTTGTTTATATAGAGAATGGCTAGGGCTTCACCTTGTCTCACAAGGAAGAGATTTGGTTTCCAAATAAGGAGAGATGGGAAAGGCATATACAAGATTGAGGGGGGACAAAATATTTTAATTTAGGAAGTCAACTAATTTAAATTGGTGTATATCTTATTGAATTAGGAAGTCAAATATTGATTGGTTTTAATTGGTTAGGATTGATTTTAATTGGGCAAATCTTATTTTTAGTTTTAGTATATAATATATTTGATTTATTTATATTAGGCATGATTTTATTTTATGTTTTATTTAATTGGTAAATGATTTAAATATTTTATTTAATGTTTAATATTTATTTATTTAATTTGGGATGTGTTTTATGGGCTTTGGGGGGCCAAATGGGCTGGGGTGTGAGGCTAGCAGCAAAACCAGAATTACCGGCTCCTTTCGAACGCCTCCTCGCACGCGGCACGAACGTCCGCAATCTGCACGAGGTTCGAACGAAGGAACGAACGCAGCACCAACGAAGACAGTGAACTTGTGGAATGGACTTGATGACATACTTATTCCGAATTTCCCCTTCTAACCTCTGTTTCCCGCAATATCCTTAGCTAAAAAGGTAGTGCCTCCAATTGAGACTCATCATCGGGTTTCACATGCGAAAATGCAATGCCTACAGTCGCCCCCACTTTGATGGGACTTGTGCAGTGTGTGACTTTGAACAATCCTATCAAAGTTATGTAATGCATTTTTACTTACCTGGCTCGGCTGCCGCCTCGAGTTGAGTTGATACTGCAGCGGACCTCGATCCTGGGACGCGTCCCAATAATTGCAACTTACAACGGGGGCACCTCGACCCTGGGCACCTCGACCCAACACCGCTGACCATATGAACCTCGCCCTTGAATTGATGATGTAGTGGGCACCTCGACCCTGGGCACCTCGACCCGGAACTACAACTGACAACGGGGGCACCTCGACCCTGGGCACCTCGACCCAACACCGCTGACTATAGGGACCTCGCCCTCGAACAGATGATGTAGTTGGGCACCTCGACCCTGGGCACCTCGACCCGGAACTACAACTGACAACGAGGGCACCTCGACCCTGGGCACCTCGACCCAACACCGCTGACTATAGGGACCTCGCCCTCGAAATGATGATGTGATGTGGAGCCTCGCTCCTCAGCCGATATGGGTGTGGGACACAGAAACTGAGCGACGCCGTTCCTAGGCTCGCGGCCTAGTTTGGGAAGGATTACATAACATGGAGTCGCCACCCGGTGTGAACCGGGACAAAGATTTAAGGCCGCACTCACCCCTCGCAAGGGAAGACCTCAAACCGTTGGGTTGGGTTCGGAATGGTCCCTTACTTATGTCACTTGTAATGAAAGGATCTTATATAATTTTACATTTGACAAGTACAAGTTAAGTTCTAATTATTTCTTATAAAGTCACATTTATTTAATTATATTGCGCCTAAATATACAATGTATCATATTTCATATATATAGAGATTGCATGCTTAACATTATATAGCAACCACAACACACAAACTTTGTACATCACATCAGGACAACACCAAGCACCAACAATATACCATACATACATGGTACATACCATTCTGCAAGTTTCACTGTGGGCACTTTTCCAGTACGTGGAATTGGTAGCCCAAGTACAGACCGCACTACCGTCCATTCGGAATCGGCTACGGAATTTACGTCTGGGTTCCATCCGATATACCGCAAGAAATAATACTCAAATGTTATCATGACACAAGCATATGAATGGTGATACATTGACACATTTACAAAAGAAAGATCAACCAATAGGCAATCATGCATGAATATAATAAGACAGACTCAGTTCAGTGTGTGCACGTTCGTGCAGCGTTCGTAAACACGTTCGAACGGAAATGAAATAGAATGCTCACGTTCGTGTAGCGTTCGTAAACCGCGTTCGAACGGAAATGAAACAGAATGCTCACGTTCGAGTAGCGTTCGTAAACGCGTTCGAACGGAAATGAAACAGAATGCTCACGTTCGAGTAGCGTTCGTAAACGCGTTCGAACGGAAATGAAACAGAATGTTCGCGTTCGAGTAGCGTCCGTAAACGCGTTCGAACGGAAAGGAGACCTGATGCATGATAAGGCAAAATGTATGCGCGTTCGAGTTGCGTTTTCAAACGCGTTCGAACGGAACACGGACCTGATGCATGAAAATGGGATGTAATACGTAAACAGAAAATAAGGGGCGCGACGAAGTACTGCCAATAAAGTGACCTTTTGGGGCTCTTGATCTCTCAAAGAGAGGACCTTTAGACCAACATACTAAGCTCATGCGCATCACATTACACATACAAGAATAGAACCAATCATGTCAACCAAGTATGCCCGATTGAACACATCTTACGTCCAATCTGAACACACATCAACCGGCGCGGCAAAGCATCGTGGTAAAGGGCTTTTAGCCTCTCCCCATAGGGGATTTCACGTCACACTTACTAAGCCCATGCGCTCGATTGACTCATACGAAAATAAAGATAATAATAATATTAAACTAAGTATGCCCGATTGAACGTATCTAGCGTCCAACCGAACATACATCAACCGGCACGGCGAAGTAGTGTCACGAAGGTGGCCTTTTCGGCTCTTTGTCTCCTAAATGGAGGACCTTTGGACTAACTCACTAAGCCCATGCGCCTGGTTGAATCATGCATAACTAACGACGTATTGAATTTAAGTAAGAAAACTAAATAAACAAGAGCAACACAACGAAAGAAAGAAAGTGCCGTTTGCCCAAGCGGTACGTGGAGTTGTGGCCCGAGTACAGATCATACTACCGTCCATTCGGAATCGGCTATGAAATTTATGTCCGGGTTTCCATCCGATATACCGCGAGAGTTGACCCATCTCTCATTCATCCAATACCCACAACATACATCATACACACAACATATACCACAAATACAGAAAATATAATCAAAATAATGACCAGAAAGTAAAATGAGAATAAGTGTGAAAGATACCCTCAGGCTAACCTTTTAAGCCGTCTCTCGGACTCGCGTTCCACGGAAATCGAAAGGGGGGTAAGGCTCCGCAACTTTCTGGTCCACTGGTTCAACGTCCTAGCTCACTGCTTCGCTGCTTTGCTTACGATTCGAACTCCGTTCTGCTCCTATTTGGCTCCTGTTTTGCTGCTCCCCGCACGGGCTACCTGTTTTAACGTTTCAATAACCTATTCCAAGTTTGTGTGGGTTTTTTAATGCAATTATATATGATTATTCTTAAGGTTATCTATGCTGTTTTTATGTTACTGTTTTGGGATTTTGGGGACTGTTTTGGGAGGATTTTTCGGTGGTGGTTAGGGATTGTTTTGGTGTGATTTTCGGTGGTGTGAGAGTGAGGATCAAGGAGTGATATGCTTGTGATGTCTAGGATTTCTTGCTATAATTCTTGTGTGAATTGGGTGTATAAGCTAGAGAGATTGGAGAGCAGGGATGGCCTTGGTTTAGTCATGTTATATAGAGGAGAGGTAGGGTTTGGCCTTGTGTCACAAGGAAGGGATTTGTCATTAAATGGGGGAATGATTTGGTGTTTAGCAAGGAAAGTCAAAGATTGAGGGGGGGACAAAATATTTTAAGTTAGGAAGTTGTAATATTTAATTTGCGTTGGTTTAGGAAGTCAATACTTTTAAATTGGTGGATATCTTATTGAATTAGGAAGTCAAATATATGATTGGCTTTAATTGGTTAAGATTGATTTTAATTAGGCAAATCTTATTTTTAGTTTTAGTATATAATATATTTGATTCATTTATTTTAGGCATGATTTTATTTAATTGGTAAATGATTTAAATGTTTTATTTTAATGTTTAATATTTAATTAATATTTAATTATTTAATTTGGGATGTGTTTTATGGGCTTTGGGGAGCTAAATGGGCTGGGGTGTGAGGCTAGCAGCAAAACCAGAATTACCGGCTTCGTTCGAACGCCTCATTGCACGCGGCACGAACGTCCGCAATCTACACGAGGTTCGAACGAAGTAACGAACGCAGCACCAACGAAGACAGTGAGCTTGTTTATCCTGAATTTCCCCTTCCGATATCCGTTTCCCGCGGCTTTCATGACTCAAAAGGTAGTGCCTCCAAATGAGGCTCATCATCGGGTTTCACATGCGAAAATGCAATGCCTACAGTCGCCCCCACTTTGATGGGACTTGTGCAGTGTTTGACTTTGAACAATCCTATCAAAGTTATGCAATGCATTTTACTTACCTGGCTAGCTAGCTGTCTCGAGCTGAGTTGATACTGCAGTGGACCTCGATCCTGACGCGTCTCGATGCTGCTGATGATGTGGGCCTCGAACCTGGGACGCATCCCAATAGCTGCAACCGACAACGGGGGCCTCGACCCTGGGACGCATCCCAATACCGCTGACAAAATGTGGGCCTCGACCCTGGGACGCATCCCGACAATGATGATGCAGTGGACCTCGATCCTGGGACGCATCCCAATAGCTGCAACCGACAACGGGGGCCTCGACCCTGGGACGCATCCCAATACCGCTGACAAAATGTGGGCCTCGACCCTGGGACGCATCCCGAAAATGATGATGTGGAGCTTCTCTCCTCAGCCGATATGGGCTTCGCCCCAAGCTAACATGATGTGATGTGGAGCCTCGCTCCCCAGTCGATATGGGCCTCGCCCCCAAGCTGGTAACAATGTGGAACCTCGCTCCTTAGCCGATATGGGCTTCGCCCTCCGAGACCCATACCCGGAACTTAACTTCATTGGGACCTCAATCTTCAGATTACTGCCCATATCAAATGCTGTGCCTTTGCCATCTCTGATTGGCTTACTGCTCGCTCTTTTCCGTCTTCAACACCTGTTTACACAAAACAGAACAAACACAAAAATATGCAATATAGGTTACGTGTATGCATGTATGCAGGAGTTTTCTTATCCCGTTGGGTTAGGTCTTCCGCTGGCGACCAAGTCTTCTCAAGCAAAGTACAACTTCAACCTGTCAACATTGATTGGTTCTGTGAATTCGTTTCCTTCCAAGTCTGATAGCTTCACTGCTCCATTTCCCAGGACTTTCTGAACGATGTAAGGTCCTTCCCAGTTAGGCCTGAATTTGCCTCTCGGATCTGTCGTCGACGGCCTCGACTGCTTAAGTACCAAATCACCCTTTCTGATCTTTGTGGGACTACTTCTTGTTGAATGCCCGGGCTAGTCTCTTATGATATAACTACATGTGATACAAAGACTTCGTTCTCTTCTCATCCAACAGTGCTAACTGATCAAATCTCTGTGCGGCCCATTCATGTTCCGGTAATTCTGCCTCTGCTAATACCCTCAGGGACTGTATTTCCACTTCTACTGGTAATACTGCTTCCATCCCGTAGACCAAGGAGTAAGGTGTTGCACCTGTGGCCGTTCTGACCGATGTTCTGTACCCCCACAAAGCATACGGTAACTTCTCGGCCCAATCTCTACAATTTTCTGTCATCTTGGCTAAAATTGTCTTTATAGTTTTGTTGGCTGCCTCAACTGCCCCATTTGCCTGCGGCCTGTACGGTGATGACTTGTGGTGGCCTATCCCATGCCTCTGTAACATTGCATTCGTCTCTCCTTGAAACTGGACCCCGTTGTCTGTCACTACATGATGCGGCATACCATACCGACAAATGAGGTTCCGAGCTATGAACTTTGCCATCTGCTTCGCTGTAACGTTCCGGAACGACTCAGCTCTCTACCCACTTTGAGAAGTAATCCACTGCTACTACTATGAAGTGATGCCCATTTGATGCATTTGGTCGAATTTCCCCAATCATATCTATTCCCCATGCTGAGAAAGGCCACGGCTCTGACAACCCCGTGTAATTCTGTATGCGGCAGATGACTCAGATTGCCGTGTATCTGACAGTCGTGACAGTGCTTTACCATCCTTGCGCAGTCTGTCTCCATAGTCGACCAATAAACCCCTGTCTCACTATCTTGCGGGACAAGTTCAACCCATTCATGTGCGGACCACATACCCCAGCATGTACCTCTTCCATCACTTTCTGAGCTTCTTCTTTTCTCAAACATTTCAACTGAATACCGTTTGCCTGTCTCTTGTACAGTTCCCCTCTCAAAGTCACATACTGGGAAGCCAACTTCTGAATGGCTATTGTCTTTTCTGCCTGCCCCCTCCGGGAATTCACCATGTTCCAGATATCTCTGAATGTCATAATACCAAGGCTTACCATCGTCAACCTCAACTTCCAGAATTCTTTTATATCTCAAAGCAGGTTTACTTGCTGTTGTCAGTATCAATGGTCTCATCACTAACCTCTCTGGATTTTCCCAAGTCGCTGCTAGTGTAGCTAATGCGTCTGCCATCTGATTCTCTTCTCTCGGTAGGTGCTGATGATGATGAAACTTACACTCGGGGATACCCTGTGCCAATTTTGAGTTTTTGAGGTGAAACAGATAAGGCCTCAACCGTTCTTCCTTCAGTTCCCATTCTCCTCGCATCTGCTGAACTACTAACATAGAATCTCCGAGATTTCCACACTCCCGGCCTTCAAGGCTATCAATGCTGTCAGCCAAAAGCACATGCTTCATACTCAGCCATGTTATTAGTCACTCTGAATGTCAACCTCTTAGCCAAAGGCAAAGTCTCTCCCTCGGGGTTACTATCACGATCCCAATTCCGGCTCCTTGTAATTCACTGCTCCTCGTCGAAATACATCTTCCATCTCTGAACTGTTATTGCTTGGATTCTTCATCTGGAAACTCAAACTTATACTGATCCCCCTCAACAGGTTTGCAATGCCAGAAACTCCGCTACTGCTCGTCCCTTGATCACCTTGGAGGTGATATACTCAATGTCAAACTCTGTCAACAATACCAACCATCGGCCCAGTTTTCCCACTAGTGAAGGCACTGAATGCAGATATTTCAGAGGATTCTCCTTTGCCACCACCTGGATCTTGTAAGACTGGAAGTAATGTCGCAACTTTCTGGAAGCCCATACCACTGCAAGACAGATCTTCTCAACTTCCTGATACCGAGCCTCATACGGAAGCAGCTTCTACTCAGATAATAAACTGCATGTTCTACCCCTGCCTCATCTGCCTGTACCATCATACCCCCCAATGCTTCTGATTCTATAGCCAAATACAATATCAAAGGTCTACCCGGCCTCGGAGGCTTCAATACAGGAGGCTTTACCAAGTACTCTCTGATTTCTGTCGAAGGCGGTCTGACACTGTTCATCCATCTCACCGGCTGATCTTTTCTCATAGTTTGAAGATAGGCTCACATACTGATGTCAACTTGGCAATAAACCGACTGATGTACTGAATCTTTCCCAAGAATGCTCTGACTTCCTTTTCTGTCTTTGGTGCAGGCATTTCTGTGATTGCCTTGATCTTTTCGGAGTCTACCTCTATTCCGCCCATTCCCACTGTATGACACCAAGCAATTTCCCTGATGTCACCCCAAACACACATTTCTTGGGATTAAGCCGCAGGTTAGGTTATATCTGTCAACCTCTCTGGAGGAACCTTTCCAATGCCTCAATATGCCCACTTCTCGTTTCTGATTTCACCATCATGTCATCCACATACACCTCAATCTCTTTGTGCATCAAGTCATGGAAGAGTGTAGTGGCCATCCGCTGATAAGTAGCTCCTGCATTCTTAAGCCCAAACGGCATCACCTTGTAACAATAGGTACCCCACTCGGTAACAAATGCAGTCTTGTGTTTATCTTCCTCAGCCATGAGAACCTGATTGTACCCTGAAAATCCATCCGCAAATGAATACATAGCAGACAAAGCCGCACTGTCAACCAGAACATCTATATGCGGCAAAGGGAATTATCTTTCGGACAAGCTTTATTGAGATCTTGTAGTCTACACACATTCTGACCTTCCCATCTTTCTTCGGCACCGGCACTATGTTAGCCAACCATTCGGGATATTTTACCACTTCCAGGAACCCCACATCTATCTGCTTCTTAACTTCCTCTCTGACTTTCTCAGCCCATTCCGGTCTCATCCGTCGAAGTTTCTGCTTTACTGGCCTCATATTCGGATAAGTTGGTATTGTGTGCTGGGCAATGTTTCTGTCTACCCCGGGCATGTCCTCATAAGACCAAGCAAATACTTTGGCATATCTGACCAACACTTGTTCTAGTTTCTCCCTCTCTTCGGAGGTTACTTCACTTGCAATCAAAATTTCTTTGGGGTTCTCAAGTGTGCCCAAGTTTAATGCAATAGTTCTGGCTGAACTGATGTCAAATATGCTGGATTCATGCAGAGTGAATGGAAATGACTCAGGCAAGTAAGCAAAAGAAATGTCTTTATTATTGGATAATGCGGGAGCGGGAGTACATTCAAATAAGTCAGGAAGGTAAATGTCTTCATCATCAATAGACACTTCTTCCTCTGCAATCAGGTCTTCTTCAGGCTTCTCATCTTCCAGAGTCAGGCTCTCTAACTTCATCAATTCCTCCTCCCAAATCTCTGTTTCCACAGCTTTCCCAGTCAATGGTTTCTCACCCAACAAATCCTGGAAGATCTCAAACCCAGGCACCACAATCCCATTGACTTTCACAGGTTCAGGCTCTCCTTGATACCCTGAAGCTTTCACAAAGCACTCCATCAGTTTCAGGCCCTTTTTTCTTGACCTTCGGCTTTTCTTCGTCAGATTTGTACCCCAAACCCTTCCGAGTAGTCTGTCCTCTGAAATCCGGCAACTTTGAACCTTTACCCGGCTCAAACTTCATCTTCTCCATAATCCTAGCCACCCTAGGATCCACCCACTCCTCAAAAGTGGCTGATACCTGGAACCTTGTGAAAGGTAGTATCTCCAAGGCAGCCACGGCATTATCTAACTCAGCCCGGATGGTAACAATCTCCCCTCATACGGGAATCTGATCATCTGATGCAAAGTGGAAGGCACGCCCCCAAGCTTGTGAAACCAAGGCCTTCCCAGCAATAAGGCAAAAGTGGCTGGGATGTCCAGCACTGTGAACTCGACCTCATCTTCAATCGGCCCTACTTTGACCATAGCCACAAAGGTACCCTCAACTCCTCGCTTACTGTCATCATAAGCTTTAATAGTCATACTGGAGGGGTCCAAGTCTGTTGCTTTCATACCCAATCTTGCCAGAATTTTCAATGGGCACACATTGATGGACGAACCGTCATCCACCATCACACATGAAGTTTCTTGCCCCTTACTTCGGCCCTGATAAATAGAGGCCTATTATGATTCCTCCCCTCCGGTGGGAGATCATCCTCAGAAAAGGATATCTGCAAAGCTTCCTTCTGAACTGACCCAACAAACATTGCGGGGTTGGCATCATCCGGTACCACGATCTTGCTCAAGGCCTCAACCATAGCCTGTCTATGCTCCCGAGATGCACATAATAGTTCCCAGATACTGACTTGTGCTCTAGTCTTCCTCAATTGCCTCAGCACTATATCCCCTTCAGTGTTTTCTGCAGCCCTCAACCACTTCTCTACCATCTGTCAAAGCTTCCTTACCCTTTTCCGCCATATCATTATAAAAACGACCGCTACGTGTCATTCCCCTTACTTCCTCCTCATCGCTGCTAGAGAAATCAAGCAAAAGTCCTTCTTCTGCTCAAACTCATCTCACTAGTGCTATCCCAGATTCCCAGGCAAAAGGCTTGAGGGTGAAAGGATTTTAGGACAAGGTCTTCTGGAAGGCCAGAATTGATCATATAGGCTGGTGGTGGTACGGCACGGTAGTTAGGTAAGGGGTTTCTGTGTGTATCGGGCTGTTCTGTTTCTGTGGTTGGGTATTTTCTTGGAGTCTATGAGGTCTTGGATTTCATGGCGAGTCGGGCGCAGTTGTCGGTGTCATGGCCTTTTTGTTGGTGGAAGTGGCAATAAAGGCTAGGTTAAAATTTGGTGGTAGGGGATTGGGTAATGGTTTGGTATCCAAGGGTTTTAAAAGCCCTTGCCTCTTCAACTTCTCTAGCACCTTAGACAGGGGCCTCCCCAAATTGGAAAACTGCCTGTTCCGGATAGCAGCAACTTCAGCAGAAATGGGCTTTGTTCCCGATGTTCCCCCAATGGGCCTCCTGTTTAGACCATAGAATTTTCTATTCTCGGCCTCTTCTTCCTCAATATCCATGACAGTTCTCCCTCAACTGCCGAAAGTCTGCAATCATGGAGGTCATCCTCCTCAACTTGCCATAAATGGAGGGCTTGGTGCCCTGATGATCATCTTGATCTGATCCTTCTCCGAAGGCCTAGTCTGCATTTTCAATAATTGACCCCTCCACCGGTCCACATACTCCTTAAAACTCTCCTCCGCTTTCTGCTTAACATTCTCCAGATCACGGAGTGACAAGTCGATCTCCAAGTCAGTGACATACTGTTTCAGGAAGGCATCAGCTAACTCCCTCCAATCTTCTTTCACCTTCTTCTCCAAACTGTGGTACCATACCACGGGAGCCCCTTCAAGCGACATTCCAAACATTTTCTGCGCACTGGCGCTGAGACAAGCCAACTGAACATGACTGATACAAACTGTCGGAGATGCACCTCGGATCCCCATTCCCGTTGAACTTAGCCATATCTGGCATCTTGAACTGTGCTGGCAATTGTTCCTCAAAAGTCAATGTGTCATAATCCAGCAGATCCTCATTTACCCCTCATCTTGCGGGTAACTGACTCAACCTGATCCCGAAGTTTCTGCAACTCTGTGAGACCCAGATACTCTGCCTGCTGATACTCTGCCATATCATCAATCAAAAGCGGGGAGATCATCCCCCAATCTGTTCGAAGATTCCTCTTGCCTCATCCCCAGAATTAACCCCGGCACGAGACCCAGCTATACCAGCCATAGCAGTAGTCAAAGCCTGCAACTGTTCAGTGATTTTGGCGAGACTGTTCTCTAACTGATCCATACGGGACACCTCATTATCGGATTCACTCATACTTGTTCTTTTAGTGAGTCTGGTTCCTTCTCTAACCCAAACGGTATCTATGGTGTCTTTTGAGACACAAAGGATGTCAACAGGGTATATGTATGCATGATATGCATAAGAAATATATAACCTATATTAAAGCAAATAAAATTCTCAAACAAATCGGCCTATTATCATTTTAGAAGCTTTTGGGACAATTGTCATAAGGGTGAACCCGTCCCAGTTTAAATGACACAACGAGTTCATATCTTACGGCAAAGAACCCAACTAAATCCAAATGATAATATTCCGAAAACAAACACAAGGTGGCCCATCAATCACTTAGAAGCTCTTGGCCCAATAGTCATGAAATACGTTCTTGTCCCAGTTTAAAATGGCCCAACAAGCCCATATCCCATGACAAATGGTCCAAATGGATCCAAACGGTGATGTTCCCAAACATAAGCATAGAAGGGAGATAATGTAAACATATCATAATAATTTTACATAATGGCCCATCAACATTTCAGAAGCCTTGGGCCTAGTAGTCATACAGTACGAACTTGCCCCAGTTTAAATGGCCCAGCAAGCCCGTATTTTTGACAATAGTCCAACTGCATCCAAATGAGGATGGTCCCACAAGCACATACTCAAGGAAATAATTGCTACTTTAACCATATAAACCAGTCTATGGGTGGGTTTGCAAGAGTATGGACAAAGGCTCTCACTGGCGAAGGATAGCCCACAACTAGGTCTCCCCACTCAAGGGTTCAAGTGACCAAGTGAGCGTATCCCTTTTTATACACTAAGGTACGTGCCAATGAGCTATGGTGTGTGACGGACTGTCAAATGGATTTCCCGTTGTAGATCCCCCAGAGGGAAGGTGGAGCGAGGCTCACTTAAATACCCAAGCCTCTTAGGCTCTTATCGCTTGTTGTCAGGAATAAACACGAGTCCTCCAAATTAGTCCATCACAAAGGCTACAAGTAGATGGCCATATAGGTGTCCTCACAGCTTTTCCTTCTAGAAAGGTAGTGAATGAAGGAAGACACCAAACCATTACCTAGCCTCAAAGTGCCCTTGATTAAACCCTCACTTATCCACTATAGACATGGCCAATTAAAACATAAATCCACTCATTACAAGACAATATTTCGGGGCCAATTCTCACATCCCCAGTGGTGGAGTCGCCAGACTGTGGGACACAGAAACTGAGCGACGCCGTTCCTAGGCTCGCGGCCTAGTTTGGGAAGGAGGATTACATAACATGGAGTCGCCACCCGGTGTGAACCGGGACAAAGATTTAAGGCCGCACTCACCCCTCGCAAGGGAAGACCTCAACCGTTGGGTTCGGAATGGTCCCTTACTTATGTCACTTGTAATGAAAGGATTTATATAATAATTTAGACAAGCTGAAGTAACAATTATTTCTAGAGGTATCATGCTTCTAAAGTCACATTTATAAATAAAATATGCGCCTAAATATACATGTATTTCATATATATAAGATTGCATGCTTAACATATATCGAGATAGCAACGAACATTTACAACTTGTGTACATCACATTCAGGAAAACACAAGTACACATACTAACCATACAAGCATACATGGTAACCATGCAAGCACACATATGGGCACTTTTCCAAGTGGTACGTGGAATTGTAGCCCAAGTACAGACCGCACTACCGTCCATTCGGAATCGGCTACGGAATTTACGTCTGGGTTTCCATCCGATATACCGCAAGAAATAATACTCAAATGTTATCATGACACAAGCATATGAATGGTGATACATTGACACATTTACAAAAGAAAGATCAACCAATAGGCAATCATGCATGAATATAATAAGACATACTCAGTTCAGTGTGTGCACGTTCGTGCAGCGTTCGTAAACACGTTCGAACGGAAATGAAACAGAATGCTCACGTTCGTGTAGCGTTCGTAAACGCGTTCGAACGGAAATGAAACAGAATGCTCACGTTCGAGTAGCGTTCGTAAACGCGTTCGAACGGAAATGAACAGAATGCTCACGTTCGAGTAGCGTTCGTAAACGCGTTCGAACGGAAATGAAACAGAATGTTCGCGTTCGAGTAGCGTCCGTAAACGCGTTCGAACGGAAAGGAGACCTGATGCATGATAAGGCAAAATGTATGCGCGTTCGAGTTGCGTTTTCAAACGCGTTCGAACGGACACGGACCTGATGCATGAAAATGGGATGTAATACGTAAACAAAAAATAAGGGGCGCGGCGAAGTACTGCCATAAAGGTGACCTTTTGGGCTCTTGATCTCTCAAAGAGAGGACCTTTAGACCAACATACTAAGCTCATGCGCATCACATTACACATACAAGAATAGAACCAATCATGTCAACCAAGTATGCCCGATTGAACACATCTTACGTCCAATCTGAACACACATCAACCGGCGCGGCAAAGCATCGTGGTAAAGGGCTTTTAGCCTCTCCCCATAGGGGATTTCACGTCACACTTACTAAGCCCATGCGCTCGATTGACTCATACGAAAATAAAGATAATAATAATATTAAACTAAGTATGCCCGATTGAACGTATCTAGCGTCCAACCGAACATACATCAACCGGCACGGCGAAGTAGTGTCACGAAGGTGGCCTTTTCGGCTCTTTGTCTCCTAAATGGAGGACCTTTGGACTAACTCACTAAGCCCATGCGCCTGGTTGAATCATGCATAACTAACGACGTATTGAATTTAAGTAAGAAAACTAATAAACAAGAGCAACACAACGAAAGAAAGAAAGTGCCGTTTGCCCAAGCGGTACGTGGAGTTGTGGCCCGAGTACAGATCATACTACCGTCCATTCGGAATCGGCTATGAAATTTATGTCCGGGTTTCCATCCGATATACCGCGAGAGTTGACCCATCTCTCATTCATCCAATACCCACAACATACATCATACACACAACATATACCACAAATATAGAAAATATAATCAAAATAAATGACCAGAAAGTAAAATGAGAATAAGTGTGAAAGATACCCTCAGGCCTAACCTTTTAAGCCGTCTCTCGGACTCGCGTTCCACGGAAATCGAAAGGGGGGTAAGGCTCCGCAACTTTCTGGTCCACTGGTTCAACGTCCTAGCTCACTGCTTCGCTGCTTTGCTTACGATTCGAACTCCGTTCTGCTCCTATTTGGCTCCTGTTTTGCTGCTCCCCGCACGGGCTACCTGTTTTAACGTTTCAATAACCTATTCCAAGTTTGTGTGGGTTTTTTAATGCAATTATATATGATTATTCTTAAGGTTATCTATGCTGTTTTTATGTTACTGTTTTTGGGATTTTGGGGACTGTTTTGGGAGGATTTTCGGTGGTGGTTAGGGATTGTTTTGGTGTGATTTTCGGTGGTGTGAGAGTGAGGATCAAGGGAGTGATATGCTTGTGATGTCTAGGATTTCTTGCTATAATTCTTGTGTGAATTGGGTGTATAAGCTAGAGAGATTGGAGAGCGGGGATGGCCTTGGTTTAGTCATGTTTATATAGAGGAGAGGTAGGGTTTGGCCTTGTGTCACAAGGAAGGGATTTTGTCATTAAATGGGGGATATGATTTGGTGTTTAGCAAGGAAAGTCAAAGATTGAGGGGGGGACAAAATATTTTAAGTTAGGAAGTTGTAATATTTAATTTGCGTTGGTTTAGGAAGTCAATACTTTTAAATTGGTGGATATCTTATTGAATTAGGAAGTCAAATATATGATTGGCTTTAATTGGTTAAGATTGATTTTAATTAGGCAAATCTTATTTTTAGTTTTAGTATATAATATATTGATTCATTTATTTTAGGCATGATTTTATTTAATTGGTAAATGATTTAAATGTTTTATTTTAATGTTTAATATTTAATTAATATTTAATTATTTAATTTGGGATGTGTTTTATGGGCTTTGGGGAGCTAAATGGGCTGGGGTGTGAGGCTAGCAGCAAAACCAGAATTACCGACTTCGTTCGAACGCCTCACCGCACGCGGCACGAACGTCCGCAATCTGCACGAGGTTCGAACGAAGTAACGAACGCAGCACCAACGAAGACAGTGAGCTTGTTTATCCTGAATTTCCCCTTCCGATATCCGTTTCCCGCGGCTTTCATGACTCAAAAGGTAGTGCCTCCAAATGAGGCTCATCATCGGGTTTCACATGCGAAAATGCAATGCCTACAATGGGCATCGCCCCCGAGCTGATATAATGTGACATGGAGCCTCGCTCCTCAGCTGATACGGGCCTCGCCCCCAAGCTGACATGATGTGATGTGGAGCCTCGCTCCTCAGCCGATATGGGCCTCGCCCCCGAGCTGATATAATGTGACATGGAGCCTCGCTCCTCAGCCGATACGGGCCTCGCCCCCAAGCTGACATGATGTGATGTGGAGCCTCGCTCCTCAGCCGATATGGGCCTCGCCCCCAAGCTGACATGATGTGATGTGGAGCCTTGCTCCTCAGCCGATATGGGCCTTGCTCTTTTCCTTCTTCATCACCTATTTACACAAAACAGCACAAACACAAAAAGATGCAATATAGGTTACGTGTATGCATGTATGCATGAGTTTTCTCATTCCGTTGGATTAGGTCTTCCACTGGCGACCAAGTCTTCTTAAGCAAAGTACAGCTTCAGCCTGTCGACATTGATTGGTTCTGTGAATTCATTTCCCTCGAGATCTGACAACTTCACTGCTCCATTTCCCATGACTTTCTGAACGATGTAGGGTCCTTCCCAGTTCGGCCTGAATTTCCCTCTCGGATCTGTCGTCGACGGCCTCGACTGCTTAAGTACTAAATTACCCTTTCTGATCTTGGTGGGGCGCGAGTCCGAGAGACAGCTTAAAAGGTTAGACCTGAGGGTATCTATCACACTTACTCGTATTTAATTTCTGGTTATTTATTTTGATTATATTTTCTGTATTTGTGGCATTTGTTGTGTGTATGATGCGTGTTGTGGGTATTGGATGAATGGAAGAGTGTCGTCTCTTGTGGTATATAGGATGGAAACCCAGACGTAAATTCCGTAGCCGAATCCGAATGGACGGTAGTGCGATCTGTACTTGGGACACAACTCCACGTACCACTTGAGTAAAACGGCACCTCCTCTTGTTTTGAGTTGCTTTGGTTTATTTAATTCTTGTCATTTAAATTCTGCATGTTGTTTAATCCCATGATACGATCGAGTGCATGGGCTTAGTAAGTGCGATGAAAGGTTCCCTAATTGGAGGGTTAAAATCCTTCACCACGATGCTTTGTCGCACCGATTGATGTGTGTTCGGTTGAATGCGAAATACGTTCAATCGGACATACTTAGTTTGATATGATTGTCTTTATTTTCGTATGCATGATTCAACCGAGCGCATGGGCTTAGTAAGTGCGATGTGAGATCCCCTATGGGGATGGGCTAAAGCCCGTTACCACGAGGCTTTGCCGCGCCGGTTGATGTGTGTTCGATTGGATACAAGATACGTTCAATCGGGCACACTATGTTTAATATTATTGCTTTTCATTCTATGTATGCATGATTCAGTCGAGCGCATGGGCTTAGTATGTTGGTCTAAAGGTCCTCTCTTTGAGAGATCAAGAGCCCCAAAAGGCCACCTTTACGGCAGTACTTCGCCGCGCCTCTCCCTTTATTTTGTCGTTTATGTATTGCATCCCATTTCATGCATCAGGTCTGTTCCCGTTCGAACGCGTTTACGAACGCAACTCGAACGCGCATGTATTTTGCCTTGTCATGCATCAGGTCTCCCTCATGTTCGAACGCGTTCACGAACGCCATACGAACGTAGGCATTCTGTTTCATTTCCGTTCGAACGCGTTAACAAACGCTATACGAACGTGAGCATTCTGTTTCATTTCCGTTCGAACGCGTTCTCGGACGCTACACGAACGCGAACCTTCTGTTTACCGTTCGAACGCGTTTACGAACGCCCACGCACTTTCTTAGTTTCATAATGCATCAGGTCTGGTTCCGTTCGAACGCATTCTCGGACGATACACGAACGCGAACCTTCTGTTTACCGTTCGAACACGTTTACGAACGCTACACGAACGCGCACCCACTGAATCGAGTCATCTTCATTAGATTTCATGCATAGTTTTCCTAGTAGCTATCCCCACATGTATGAATACAACTATGTTAATGGATTACAATTCATATGCTTGTGTCGTGATAACATTTGAGTATTATTTCTTGTGGTATATCGGATGGAAACTCAGACGTAAATTCCGTAGCCGATTCCGAATGGACGGTAGTGCGGTCTGTACTTGGGATACAATTCCACGTACCACTTGGAAAAGTGCCCATATGTATGTTTGTATGGTTAATATGTGTGCTTGTGTTTTCTTGAATGTAATATGCAAATAAAGTTGTATGTTCGTTGCTATGTTGATATATGTTAAGCATGCGATTTTAGATATGAGATAAGTTTTATTTTGCATATGAGAATTTAGAAGCATGATACTCTTGGAAATAAGTGTTACTTAAGCTTGATTAAATTATTACATAAATCCTTTCATTACAAGTGACATGAGTAAGGGACCATTCCGAACCCAACGGTTTGAGGTCTTCCCTTGCGAGGGGCGAGTGCGGCCTTAAATCTTTGTCCCGGTTCACACCGGGTGGCGACTCCATATTATTTAGTATTTCCCAACTAGTGCCGCGAGCCTAGGAACGGCGTCGCCCAGGTCCTGTTGTCTACAGTCTGGCGACTCCACTGGGGAAACCTGGACGTAAATTTCATAGCCGATTCCGAATGGACGGTAGTATGATCTGCACTCGGGATACAACTCCACGTACCACTTGAGTAAACGGCGCATATTTTGTTTTATGATGTTTTGATTTGTTTGTCATTCGTTACTTGAATTCCGCATGTTACTTAGTTGATGTGTTCATGAGATGGTATTCAAGCATGATTAGTCATTTATTTCGCGTCGGGAATTCGCATTATGTTTAGTTTTGTTCTTTATTTTCCGCATTATATAATTGAGGTATGCCATGAGATTATTGTATGATATTGTCGTTATAATGGTTTATTTTATGCATGCAAACTTAGGAGTAAATTACCATTGGAAATATGTTGAGTAGACTCGGTTGATTTATTGCACAAATTATATCATCACAAGTGGCATAAGTAAAGGACCATTCCGAACCCAACGGTTTGAGGTCTTCCCTTGCGAGGGGTGAGTGCGGCCTTAAATCTTTGTCCCGGTTCACACCGGGTGGCGACTCCATGTTATTTTGTACTTCCCAAATATTTGACTTCCTAATTCAATAAGATATACACCAATTAAATTAGTTGACTTCCTAAATTAAAATATTTTGTATCCCCTCAATCTTGTATATGCCTTTCCCATCTCTCCTTATTTGGAAACCAAATCTCTTCCTTGTGAGACAAGGTGAAGCCCTAGCCATTCTCTATATAAACAACCCCTAACCTAGCCATCCCTCCTCTCCAATCTCTCTAGCTCATACACACAATTCCCACAAGAATTATAGCAAGAAATACTAGACATCACAAAAATCATTCCTTTCAACTTACCCTCATATCACCGAAATTACAAGCATAAACAACCCTAATCACCACCGAAAATCACCCATTTTTAACCTTCACACATCACCGAAAATTACACAAAACACAACAGCCTAAATCACTCTCAACAGTCCCTAAAATCCCTTTAAACAGTAACATAAACTGCACTTATAACCTTTGAAATAATCACACCAAACCACACTAAAAAGGAACACAGAACAGTCCACCCAGAACACCAAAACATCCCCAACAGTAAGCAGAGGATACAGAGGGAACGACAGCAAAACCATAAGGAAACAGCAGCAAAACGGAGTCGGAACAGTAGCTCGAGTGGCCAAACAGTGAAGGAGGAGGCAAACCAGTGAACCAGAAAAGTTGCGGAGCTTTACCCCCTTTCGATCTTCATGGAACGCGAGTCCGAGAGACAGCTTAAAAGGTTAGACCTGAGGGTATCTATCACACTTACTCGTATTTAATTTCTGGTTATTTATTTTGATTATATTTTCTGTATTTGTGGCATTTGTGTGTGTGTATGATGCGTGTTGTGGGTATTGGATGAATGGAAGAGTGTCGTCTCTTGTGGTATATAGGATGGAAACCAAGACGTAAATTCCGTAGCCGAATCCGAATGGACGGTAGTGCGGTCTGTACTTGAGACACAACTCCACGTACCACTTGAGTAAAACGGCACCTCCTCTTGTTTTGAGTTGCTTTGGTTTATTTAATTCTTGTCATTTAAATTCTGCATGTTGTTTAATCCCATGATACGATCGAGTGCATGGGCTTAGTAAGTGCGATGAAAGGTTCCCTAATTGGAGGGTTAAAATCCTTCACCACGATGCTTTGCCGCACCGATTGATGTGTGTTCGGTTGAATGCGAAATACGTTCAATCGGACATACTTAGTTTGATATGATTGTCTTTATTTTCGTATGCATGATTCAACCGAGCGCATGGGCTTAGTAAGTGCGATGTGAGATCCCCTATGGGGATGGGCTAAAGCCCGTTACCACGAGGCTTTGCCGCGCCGGTTGATGTGTGTTCGATTGGATACAAGATACGTTCAATCGGGCATACTATGTTTAATATTATTGCTTTTCATTCTATGTATGCATGATTCAGTCGAGCGCATGGGCTTAGTATATTGGTCTAAAGGTCCTCTCTTTGAGAGATCAAGAGCCCCAAAAGGCCACCTTTACGGCAGTACTTCGCCGCGCCCCTCCTTATTTTGTCGTTTATGTATTGCATCCCATTTCATGCATCAGGTCTGTTCCCGTTCGAACGCGTTTACGAACGCAACTCGAACGCGCATGTATTTTGCCTTGTCATGCATCAGGTCTCCCTCATGTTCGAACGCGTTCACGAACGCCATACGAACGTAGGCATTCTGTTTCATTTCCGTTCGAACGCGTTAACAAACGCTATACGAACGTGAGCATTCTGTTTCATTTACGTTCGAACGCGTTCTCGGACGCTACACGAACGCGAACCTTCTGTTTACCGTTCGAACGCGTTTACGAACGCTACACGAACGCGCACCCACTGTCTTAGTTTCATAATGCATCAGGTCTGGTTCCGTTCGAACGCGTTCTCGGACGCTACACGAACGCGAACCTTCTGTTTACCGTTCGAACGCGTTTACGAACGCTACACGAACGCGCACCCACTGAATCGAGTCATCTTCATTAGATTTCATGCATAGTTTTCCTAGTAGCTATCCCCACATGTATGAATACAGCTATGTTAATGGATTACAATTCATATGCTTGTGTCGTGATAACATTTGAGTATTATTTCTTGTGGTATATCGGATGGAAACTCAGACGTAAATTCCGTAGCCGATTCCGAATGGACGGTAGTGCGGTCTGTACTTGGGATAGAATTCCACGTAACACTTGGAAAAGTGCCCATATGTATGTTTGTATGGTTAATATGTGTGCTTGTGTTTTCTTGAATGTAATATGCAAATAAAGTTGTATGTTCGTTGCTATGTTGATATATGTTAAGCATGCGATTTTAGATATGAGATAAGTTTTATTTTGCATATGAGAATTTAGAAGCATGATACTCTTGGAAATAAGTGTTACTTAAGCTTGATTAAATTATTACATAAATCCTTTCATTACAAGTGACATGAGTAAGGGACCATTCCGAACCCAACGGTTTGAGGTCTTCCCTTGCGAGGGGCGAGTGCGGCCTTAATCTTTGTCCCGGTTCACACCGGGTGGCGACTCCATATTATTTAGTATTTCCCAACTAGTGCCGCGAGCCTAGGAATGGCGTCGCCCAGGTCCTATTGTCTACAGTAGAAAGTGTTACAACATAGGGCTCGTTGGAGAATTGGAAACGGGGAAAAGATCCGGATACACCAGGACAACTGGATACCAAGACCAAATTCTTTCAAGATAATTACAACTTTTGCTTTGGCACAAGATGCGACAGCCTCTTCACTTATCAACTCAAGAAACCAGTGGGATGAGGAGAAGGTTAGAACATATTTTCTGGAGATGGATGCAGTAGAGATTCTAAAAAATTCGACTCCCTAGAAGACCTCAAACAAACCAGATTGTGTGGCACTTTGACGAAAAAAAAAGAATACTCTATAAAAAAAAAAATGGGTACCAAATTGCTTGGAAATTAAAGAATCCAGATTTGCCAAGTTCTTCAGGAGGTTCGACCGGTCATTGGAAGATGTTATGGCTATTGGACATTCCAGTCAAGCTCAAAAATTTTCCTGGAGGACAACATCTTACCATCAGCTGAGAACTTATGGAAAATGAAGTTTTTACAAGATCCTAGATGCCAGATATGTGGAGGAGGACTGGATACAATTTCCCATGCTCTCTTTGAGTGTAAACTGGCCTACAAAATCTGCAAGCTATCCCAATTTAAAAGTGCAATCAAGGTTATGAGAGCCACGACTAACAGGGACCCTTTCAGTGTAATGCTCCATCCGGCCAAGGGGTTTGAGAAAAGGGACATGGAACTGGTAATGGCCATTTATTGGGCTCCGTGGACTGCAAGGAATGTGTTCATTTTTGAGAAAAAAATTGGAGGATCCGGCCCGAATCATGACAAAGGTAGAAGCAACTGTTGAAGGATATAGAAGGGTAAAAAGTCTTGCAATGTGTGTGAACGACGATGTGAATGACGATGTGGGGATGGGGAAGGCAGCGAGTCAGGAAGTATCTCTGATTGGGTATTTCATGATTAACACGGATGCAACCGTAGATGAAGCCAATCAGATAGCAGGGCTCGACATTGTTATAAAAAATAATGATGGGGATGTGGTTGCAACAGCTATCAAAACACTAGATTCCGTGGGATGTGGAAGCTGCGGAAGCGGAAGCGGTCTTTTTTGGATTGAAAGTAGCAATGGAAGCTCAATATCAACCCACTTGGATAAAGTCAGATTGTCAAAATATTTTTAGCTGGGTTTCTAACGGGAAGAGCAACAAAACTGAAGTTTTTTGGATGATTGAAGATATTAAGGAGAGGTTAGCAGGATTAGCAGAATTTAAACTTAGTTACATCCATAAATCTAGTAATGTTATTGCACATGCCCTAGCTAAGGAAGCTATTAAAACACATTCATCTGTTATTTGGAAAGGAAATTTTCCCTCAAATATTTCATGTATCTTTACCTCTTTCGGTAATGGAATTTAAATCTCATTTCAAATAAAAAAAAAAATGGTCTTAAGGGCCTCAGTCCCTGTTTATAGAGATGATAATATTGTCAATTGTTTGGCCAATTTAGGTTCGCTGATAGCCTGATAATGCTTTCATTTTCTGAAATTACTGTTCTAATGGAATAATTTTTTGATAAATGAGTGACATGATATCACCAACCAATAAATATATAATATATGAATTATATTGAATATAATTATCATTTTTTTATTTTTTATTTTTTTTACTATTTTAACATATTTGATAATATAGTATTGGATTATTATATAAATGATATGAAGTCACATCAGGAGGTTTCCAAAATATATATTTTCCGGTTGTTTTGTTAGCTTCTATATTTGTTTTAGTTTGTTTTTCTTTGTAGCAAAATTCAAGGAGCAAGACTCGTTAAATATTCTCCTAGATGTTGCTTTATTTTTATTTTTTATTTTATTTACCAAATAAATTTCCCTCATTCCGTCAAGGTTCACAAAAAAAAAAAAAGAAGAAGATGTCAAATACTAATTAAGAAAGTTACAATTTACTGATTTAGGATGCAATCTTTTATCTTTAGTAATGAGATGTGTAGTTTTAGTGGATGGGTAAGTCTAAATATATTTTTAACATAATTTAATACATACTTAATGGCTGCTGAAATAGTTTTCGTGGGTTTGTTGACAAAATAAAAATATCAGAATAAGAACTTCATTACATTCCTTGATAGAAAGAAGCCTCCCATGTCAATTTTGACAATCCATGCAATCCTCTTGACAGCTTACACTCAGGTAGTTTGAAATGTCTCGATGATTCTGTTGAAGAGAGAATTTATATTTGGTTTTGAAATCCAGTGTCAAAATTTCATCCTGTAGTTTGTTAAAATTAGTTATGTGAGAAGAAAATTGAATCAAAACTCGTCTTCAGAACAAATTAGGAGAGTCGCTAAGTGCACCTGGCTAAGGCAGCGGCGCTAATGGGAATCACACCAGACGGGGATACAAGAGCATCCACTAGCACGTCCTTTGGAGTAACTGGTATGATTCCTTCATCCATGATCTGCTGAGAATATGACAGTGCAACTGCAAAAACAAAGTCAAAATAGAGAAGCTATATAATCTGCTTATTTAACTCAACTTAAAGAAACTATACAATCAGTTTATAAGACTCCTAGAGCTTGCTTTTCAAATTACACGAGGAAAAGTGAAACAGAGGTGGTCCATACCAAGGAGGGGTTGCCTCCAATTTCTTTCCTTTGCAAGCTCTTGATACTTCTTCAGGAACGTATCATAATAACTTCATCGTTTTTTTCACATACATGAACAAAAAGATGCACAAATTAAATAAAGAACAATCCACAAATTAAGGAAGGAAAAAGAAAGCTACAGCAGAGAAAGGAGAAAAAGGGAAGAAAAGTGTGCCTCAGGCATTAATCCAATGAGGTAGAGCGAGCAAGTTAAAATAATAACCACTAACCTAGTAGTATTAGTTAGAGGATAAGAATTAATATATATCTATATACACAAACAATAACGGATCAGTAATTTTGGATTTTTAAGGATGAAAGCTTTCGGATGTAAAAATTGAGCAATATCAATGGCATCTCAATCACTGGTCCTAAGAATCATTGCATTGGCCTTATTGTTGGGACTTACTGAACAAACTGCTACAAAAGGATAGAGGAAACCTAGCTTGCGGACAAAAGCTTTGGTTACAGTTTCAAAAAGACATGCCTGCTTTCAATGATATATGTGATTTGTGTGTGCATGTTGGTATCTCCATAACTCATTATATTATCAAAGAGGTTAAATAACTTTCACCAGGCCAAGACAAGGGCAAGCCTTACCCTCCACCACGGCCCAAGCGTCTCCCCGATCTGTCAAATGCAAGTCCTGGCAAAATTACCAAATGAATACAATTGAATTTCATTTCTAAAATCTATATGACAATTTGAAAAAGAATAAAAATCAAGAACATTGAAAAGCATACCAGGTAAGAGGAACAAATCCACTGGCTCATTTGCCTGCATTACTGCAACGAGAGATCTTTAAATTTCACAACAATCGGACACAGCCGAAGAGGGAAAAATGAATTTGCACTAGCTTAAGCATGTTTTTCATGAGAGCTTCAACATACAACATTGTGGTAGATTCACAAAAATGTCCCAATCATAAAATTATAAGTTTTTATCGAAGCAACTGAGTCATGTGCCAGCTGGATGAGGAGGGGATGAATTAATAGTAAACTGTTCATATAGTTATGAGAATCCAAGGCACAAAAACTAGCCTAGGCACTAGCGAAGAAGGATATTACAGTTCATCCTTCCCCTCAATTCAGAATAGCTGAAATGAAGGTTCTCAATATGGCTATCACCTCCTCTCGGCTAGAATCTTCGTTGTTAAAGATGATTGCAACGATACTTGGGTTGGTATCACGATGGCTTTGCCTTCTAGTTGTCGTGCAACCACAATGCCAGCCAAGGCTAGTGGAAAGAAATCTAATTAAACTACAATGATGAAGATACTCAATCATATATGACTAGAATGGAATCATATGTATCAGGGTGAGTGGATGGATTCCTAGCTCGTCACTTTTTGATGGATTTGCTTAATTAATATGGTGAGATTATACATGCCAACTTCGTTTCCTCATAACTTCTTTTGCATGTGTGTGTGGGTGCATGCTTAATACAAAATAAGCACAATTTACAACATAATGAACAAATATATACCATCTTCTCGCTCATTTCCATCAGCATCTACTGGAGCTGGTTCCAAAATATTCATCGAATTTGCAATAAGATCATCAATACTTGAGATGTGGAACATTCGCATGTGACTATTCTTGTCCTCCACGTGAGGCACATAAAGCTTCTTCCTTGTCTTTGCATCGCCACCTAAATAAATTAACAATTATATTATAAGAATCACCAAAAGCAAACAACAAATTACTAGTAGAAAAATGTGATCAATAAACATTCAAATTGTGAATTCAAACATACAAATTTATTAGGGTCATCCCATTTCTTGAAAAAAAAAATCAGCTTTCTAACAACTAAAGTTTCATCAGCACCCAAAACATTAATTCACTGGGGGCAAAATTTTATTTTCACAAAAGTGATAGATACTCTTCATGAGGACAAAACAAAATTTTCTAACTTTTCATTAATTTATATGAGACATTTTAATAAAATTCCCGGTAGTCGGCCCCCACTCCCATAAATGTGGCTCCGCCACTGATCAGCACATAGGATCTCAAATTTAAAAGTACCCAAGATAGGATAAAGAACACACCTACGGCAGGAATTTGAAGAATTAGAGACAACAACTTTGATGTATCAACTTCTCTCAAAGCAGAGCAACTTATATAGGCACATAATCTTATACTAGATTTAAACCATGGAGCTTCCAAAACAATGTCCTGAATTGCATTATCTGAAACCAAAAATAAAAATTAGAAACAACCCATTATATCTTCAAGTAACATCAATATAAGATGAGATCAAAAGCGAAGAAGGTGGTGACCTTCGTGGGATCTAAGCGAGGGGTCCAAGGATTTGAGGGTCTTGCGGACTTTGGATCGGAGGATCCGTTTTTGCTGGAAAATGGACTCCAGATCATGTTCTTGTTCTTCTGGGTTGCTGCTGCTCATCGTGGCCACAAAAAGTTCGAGGTACGTGGAGAGGAGTGACTTTGTTGCTGCTGCTGCTCTGCTGGTGATTCTGGTCTTTTGGTGATCACCAAAGAGCGACGCCACTCTTTTGACTTTGACCTCTTGTCTTTAGCCTTTTCACTTGGGTTTTTCTTTTTTCTTTTTTTGAAAATTATCATTTTCACACCTAAAAGATTGGTTTATATATGAAATCAAAAACTTTAAACAAATTTTAGGGGTAGATTATTACATTGATTGAATTTTTTTGGGTATAAATTAATGAATTGATTGAAATTTTTTAAGTATAAATTTATACGCTTACAGAAATTTTGGATGTAAAATTAAATTTAAAAATATGTAAATTAGTATTTTGAATAGGTGTGGGCATTATCGGATTCGGTTAGGATCAGACCGAATCTGATTCGATTCCGATTTAATAATGAATCCAGTAGTGGATTCGATTTGATAATGGATCTGATTCGATAAAATTGATCTGAATTTTATGTTATCCAATTTGATCTGATGCGCAGGGTTATCTGGACTGAATTTTAAAATGTTAATTAAAAAAATTCAAATCAATTTTATCAAATCATATCTGTTATCAAATCGAATCCACTATCGAATTTATTATCAAATTGGATGCTATATCGAATTCGGATCCGTTATCAAATCAAATTTATCTTATTCGTTGAGGTTTCAAATCGAATCAAATGAAATCTGATTCAATCTGATAATTATCAAATTTATCATATCTGATTTGACATCCGACAAATCAAATAAACACGATTCGATCAGATTCAGGGGACAGATCTGATCTGATGCCCAATACTAATATTGAAGAAATTTTGAATGTAAAGTTTTTGAATTTTTTCATTAATAATTCAATTTTGAGATGAGAAATGATGATAAAATTAATCATGATATCATTGAATATCTATGCCATAATGAATTTAAATATTCATTTTTAAAGTGATGAACCTAATTATTCGTTCGTCGAAATATAACTTTCCATTAAACTATTAAGAGATGGTTTAGAAGTAATATTTAAGTTTTTAAATTTATTATCAAGAGATTTTTAATATTTTTAATATTAAAAAATAATTTTCTCAAACAAAGTTTAAATGTTCTCCATTTATTGATGATGAAATTGAAATTTTTTCTATTTATTGTATTCAAAGTCTATATACAAATTTATCTTATTGGATTTCCAATTATTCATAATAAACACATTCGATGATTTATTACCTAGTCTAAACATTATTTAAACTTACTTTATAGTATGTGTGATATTGGTAAAATTTAATTTCTTCTTCTTTTTTATGGCAAAACACAGGAAATTACCTTAAAGACGGGTAAAAGTATAATTTCCGTATTTATTGATTAAACGAATTAGATATGAATATTGACATCTTTATATTATATCTGGACCGTTACCATCCCTAATATTTATAGATCAAATGTATAAAGTTATAAAACTATTACAAGAAATCACAAATAGATAAAAATGCAGGGGCCATCTATTAAAACCATCCGTTCTGATAACAAACAAATTTATCAACTGCAACCAACAACGGCATTACGACTGAGCTCGAGGGCCAAACCAAATCCACCCCTCTTATTTTTTCTTCAAACCCTAACCCTAAATCCCAAATCTATGATGACCTGAACCTGCAGCTCTCATTGTCCGTAATCAAGCTACGCAAAAACAATACTAAAGGGCGTCGAACGAAATATCAAAACGATGCCGTCGCAGGCCGATCTGGACCGTCAGATCGAGCACTTGATGCAGTGCAAGCCATTGCCAGAACAGGAGGTGAAGACTTTGTGCGAGCAAGCTAGGGCGATTCTTGTGGAGGAGTGGAACGTGCAGCCCGTCAAATGTCCGGTCACCGTCTGCGGCGACATTCACGGACAGTTTCACGATCTCGTCGAGCTTTTTCGGATCGGTGGAAACGCTCCCGATACCAATTACCTCTTCATGGGCGACTATGTTGGTCAGTTCATATATTATTGCTGTGAATTTATTTGTCTTTAGTTGGTGGTTGATCGCGATATTATATATCTAACATGCAAGTGCACGTATCGCTCAAGTAATATAATTTGAACTAAACTATTAAGAAAGAAAATTTGATTTAATCAAATTTAACTAAAATTCAACTAATAACAAACGTTGGAAAACCTTATAAATAGAAGAACCTATGTTATAATTTCACTTAAGCATACAGATAATAAGCTCAAACATTTTCCATTCATTTGGATGGTTGTTATTAATTATTAACCTAGAACACTAAATTATTCACAAGTTTCTTTCGATGGTCAAGTCAAAATATTCAATTTAAACTAATTAATTATATGTCTATGTTAATTAATTTAAACCAAACAAGTTCTAATATTGGCTACATATGCCCTTTAGGTATATTTCTATCCTGCAGAGAAATCTATTCAACGAATAAATCACACATTATTATTCTCACGGCTAATCCAAATTTCCTCTGTCAAGTTCCTAAGGATTTAGGAAGATTATTCTATTGTTGGCTACTTGGCCAAACAAATAAAATAAACGTTCAAGCATAGAGAATAATAAATAACAAACCCAAAAGAATAAAAATATGCAAATTATTAATTAAACATGCTTGGGATCCATTACAACCTTACATTTAATGAATTAGCTACTCATAATAAACAATAAACACAAGCTAATCATTATAAATACAAAACAATGACTCATAAAAGATAAACTAAAGATAAAATGGAAGAAAGAACTCTCGTTGCAGCTTTCTCCTTCAAACTCCAGCACCAGTTGAAGCACTCATTCTTGTCTTACTCTAGGTGTTCTTCTTTGCTCTGGAACTCCAAAATTGGATTATAAGACCTTTTTTTTAGGTTTTGGGACGAGTTGTTGCTTATATAGGAGGTCCAAGAGGTATTTCATTGTTAAAAATCAAATTTAGGGCGAGACTGAGACTGATTTGCTGTGTCGCACGATTTCATCTTTCATTTTTGGCACGCGTCGCGACACTCAAATGGTAGCGTCGCGACGCGCCCATTTACTCAACAACCAACTTCAAATTTGGCTTATGTCTGAATTTTGTGCTTGCGCGCGTCTTGCGTCGGGATCGGGACACGCGTTTAACTCTGAAATAAACCTTGATTTGCTCTGTATCATGCCGTTTTTATCTTTAGTTAATTCCATTGAGTCGTGATATGATTTTAACCTGCAAAAACACACCTAAAACACATTAAAATGCATAAAAAATAAATATCACCCTCAAAATATTAAGACAAAGGGCGGGAAATATAGGGATATTAACCGCTCATCGGTGGCTTTTTTACTTTCTAAGTTTTGGATATTTGTCAAGTTTTTTGCATTGTGTTGGGATATTATGGAGATAGATGCAATGTTTAGAATGATTTTTTAAAAATAATTTTGCTCCCAAAAATGATTGGTCGTGGGTAGCTTAGAGGGGATAGATTTCCGCCATTATTTTTAAAAAATGAAAATCACAGGACGTGCATTTCGAAAGTAGAGAAGTAACTTTTAGGCAGGTGTTTTGTACTAAAGAGGTAGTGAATTGGGAACAAACAGTTAGTGGTTACTTGATACTTGATAGGTAGTTTTCTTCAATGAGCATGTGTAAATAATAGTATGGAAGGATGTTTGATGTGAATCAATGTACAACTTGATTTGACAATACTGTGTACTGTGTACGGTGTACCATAGGGAAGATGCTTTCTCTAGATAACCATGGATGGTTCACAGATAATGTAGATATATAGAGATTTAATCATCACAAGCTTATCTTCTCTTGTGCAAATGCTTCACCTATGAACAGCCATGTCAATAATGACAAACTGATTTCAAGTAATATAGGACTTATAACTCCTATAAATTATCCACGTTTTTCAATTGGGGTAATATGTATTTGTTATTTCACTTATTATGTTATTCTAAAATCTGAAAGATATAGCTGCTTCATTTGTTATTGGATTAGCAATTTCGACCTTGATCCATTTCCAAATGTCTTCTGCAGCACATTTTGTTTCTATTGTTAAGATAGATCAAGTTTTAGTCTTTGTATCCAATTGATGACTCTGTTTCTGGCTGTAACTCTGGACTTTTAGAAATTAAATCGCAATGATGTTGAAGATCAAAGAATTGCTAACGTAAGCAAAAGAAAAAAGTAGTGGTAGAGTGGTAATATATGGATGACTTTGATGAGTTATCTCTAAAAGTGAAGGAAGTGGATATGAAAGCCGATGGAAGTGATTTTAAGTTGGAGGAAGAGTTAATTGTTGTTGTATTAAAGGATGTAAGCAAAAGAAGGAAGTAGTGGTAGATGGATTGCTGCAATAAGTTAGCTCTAGAAGTGAAGGAAGTGGATATGTAAGCCGATGTCTTGTAGGATGGAAGTGATTTTTAAGTTGGAGGAAGAGTTAATTGTTGTTAGAGATGATGTTTAAATAAATAACTGTGAAGTCACTTATATAATTAATCTCACACTTGAAAGTTGTAATCAAGGTTTCCTTGTGTGTATCTGAGTATGTTTCTCAGAGGCTTTCCATTATATTACTTTTAACCATAGTTACAGACTTTATTTATAAATCTTTCTTTTATCATATTGCTATTGATTTGTTGTCTTGTTGTATTATGCAGATCGTGGATACTACTCGGTAGAGACTGTTTCCCTTTTAGTTGCTCTGAAAGTTCGTTACAGAGATAGAATAACAATTCTGAGAGGAAATCATGAGAGTCGTCAGATAACTCAAGTGTAAGAATATCTTTGTTTGAGTTCAATCAATTGAAAGTTTATTTAGTTTAAATATTAAGGAGTTTTTTGGGAAGAAAAGTACGCTAGCCAAATTGTGCACCTCTTTTGTTAAACAATGCCAGCGAAATTTATCAGTTTATGAGGCAGATAATTTCCTTGTGTGGAAAGTGGTTAATTGCAGTGTTCTAAAACGCCCCGCCTAGGCGGCGCGTATAGGTTCGGCGGCCTATGGCCGCCCCGCCTGGCCCCAAATCGTTGAGGCCAGGCGCTCGTCGCAAATTCATTGGTCAACCGCCGTTGACCGACGCGGAATTCGAAATTAATTGCTTTTCCCGCCGAATTTCACACCCCAATCCTAGCCCTCACCTTAATTTTACAAAATTAACTCTCCAACTCATCAATTGAAAAAATCCCAATTTAGAACATAAACCCTAATTTCAAAAATCTAATATTTTTATATTTTTGTTAATTTCTCATCAAATTGACCATTTATAAATATTAGTCATTACTCAAATAACATTTATCTATGATTGGATCTCCAAATCATAAACCTAATTATAGAAATTCTCAATTTCCGATTAACCGTCTAGGCCCCGCCTAGGCCCCGACTAGGCGCTAGGCGTTGGGTCGCCGCCCGACTAGCGCCTAGCGTATTTTAGAACACTGGTTAATTGATTGGCTAAATTATTGTGAATTGTCAGAAATTAGTGTTCTATGTTCGGTTATTTTGGGCCATCAGTCGGTGTATTTCAAGATAATGTTTTCTCTTTCAGGTATGGATTTTATGATGAATGCTTGAGAAAATATGGGAATGCTAATGTCTGGAAGCATTTCACGGACCTTTTTGATTATCTGCCACTTACAGCTCTAATTGAGAGCCAGGTTTGACTTTTATGTGCAGTATTTTTCTGTGTAAACCCTGTATTGTGGCTTACAATGTCATTTAACTGTTTTGCAGGTTTTCTGCTTGCATGGAGGACTTTCCCCATCTTTAGATACATTAGATAATATACGTTCCCTGGACCGTATACAGGAGGTACACCCACTGCTGTATCATATGATTTTGTGGCAAATCTATTCCTTCATATATCCCTAACACTAACAGCATGTTACATTCATTCCATTTGGTTTATGCATGAATCTAAATTAGAAACAAAAGCACTACCTGTCATATAATTACTGTCATGATTTGCATTTCTTTTCATCAAAATGCTTTTTCAAACATCACCTCAATCCTTACTGCTAGTCCTTTGTTACATGAAAGTAGGTTCCTCACGAGGGCCCAATGTGTGATCTCTTATGGTCTGATCCGGATGACCGATGTGGATGGGGAATATCTCCTCGGGGTGCTGGGTACACCTTTGGACAGGATATAGCTTCACAGTTCAACCATACTAATGGGCTGACTCTTATTTCTAGAGCTCACCAGCTTGTAATGGAAGGATACAATTGGTGCCAGGTACGAGAATTATTAATGTGCGAATTACTTCTGATTTGCTGTTTCCTGAGTTATTTATTCATTGTTTGTTTACTCCAATTCACTGTAGGACAAGAATGTGGTGACAGTGTTCAGTGCACCAAATTACTGCTACCGGTGTGGAAATATGGCTGCAATACTTGAAATTGGAGAGAATATGGAGCAGAATTTTCTTCAATTTGACCCGGCTCCTCGTCAAATTGAACCTGACACTACGCGCAGGACCCCGGACTATTTTTTGTGATCACTATCACTCACATTGTACTAGCAAATTTTATCCTTTATTGTTGTGTTTTTGTAGATGTCTCTTACAAAAATCGAGTTACTGTTTTTAGTCAAGGGAGAGACCAGAATAGACCATTGTTCTTGTCATTCTTTTGATTGCTGTTATTTTGATGTTGGGTTAATGTGAGTTTATAGGTTTGATTTGTGTAGAAGCTTCTTTTGTATTCGAACACGCCCTGTGCCTTTTGTGGAATGTACATCCTTGGATGAAACATTCGTCCATTGCAATTTTGCTGTCATATATGTAAGAGCTGCTTATTGTAGCATCTCTCTTTTTCTCTTTTATTTAGTTTTTGTGAGGATGCAACACTCCTAGCGCCACTCAAGCAGGAGTGGCAATAGGCCGGGCCGGGTTTGAATTTTGATAAGTCTGGTTTGAGCTCGATAATTATATTTTTGGTCCGGGTTTGGGAAAAATCCCGTCTGAGTGTCTGTCGGGTCGGGCCGACTCGGGCTGGTTTTATCCGGCCCGATTTTTTATGAATAAAAAATTAAATATATTTTTAATTTATTATATATATATATATATATAAAATATTTTTTAAATTTCGGGCTTAATGTGATAGACCCGGCTCGGGCTCGGATCTCTACGTTGCGGGCCCGGCCCGAGATTCTTTACTCTCGGGTCGGTCCGAACTGGACCTGGATTTTTTTGCCACCCTTACATTCAAGATACATAAACGAAGACTAAATTTTTCTCATCTCAATTTTAAAATGGAACGGAAAAAAATGTTCGGAAATTTACAGTAGATGGGATTTTATAAATGACTTGATTTTTTTTTTACAAAATTCAAAAACAATCCAATTTATTTTTACTGATTGACTATACAATTTTTAGATCACAATACCCTTCATCTCTAATAATGTTGTTCCTTTTTCTCTTGTAGTCTGGATTTTCCATTAATATATATGGTGGCCAATGTGCAGTACTGCAACAGTAAATTGCTGCTACTATTGTAAAAATAGTGAGAATTTATTTATTCGTTCGATTCGATTTATTTTAAAATAAAAAATAGATTTGGAAAAATTGATTCGTTTAATAAATGGGTCGATTTGACTCAATTAGTTTAATTTGAGTTCACCAATTCGATTCGTTTAATAAATGGATTTGGAAAAACGAATCGAATCCGAATTTGAGCTCACCAATTCATTTATTCACATAGAATTCATTTATTAAACGAAATAAATACGAATCAAATTCGTTTAATATCCATTGAATTATATTAAAATTTTACCCTTAAAATTTTAACACAAAAATGTTAATCAAAAAGATTATTTTTAGTAATTAACTACTTGTAAAACAAATCCATAAGAATAACTATATAAAGCATCTTAACCTAATTTAAACGAATCGAGGATTCGATTCATTTAATTATATTTAAATAAATATAAATGAATTTAAACGAAAACAAAATTCGATTTGATTCATTTAATTGTGTTTAAACGAATCGAATACGAATATTAATTTATTAATTGAATCGAATCCAAATCTTAATATTATGATTTATTAAATAAACTAATCAAATTCGAATTTGACATATTTTAATTCAATTCGTTTAATATTCGGTACAAATTCGATTAGTTGATTCATTTCACCACCTTTAAAGCAATAGCAGCAAATTTTTTACACCAAATATACAGTTATAAGCCAATGTTATTGGTGCAATTGTAGCAACAACATATTAATGTTATATATGAATGGCAATGAGGTATGGTTTGGGAATATCAATTTACGTATTTGATCCATTAAACCAAACATATTACTTGACCACCAAGTATTAGATTATGAGTTTCTTTCGCAAGCTTATTTTCTGCTTTATTAATACAGAGATATAAATATCTGATCCGTCTAACCACCGAAAATATAAAAAATTATATATGCATTTGATATTAACACACCGGACCTATCTCCACATATAGGCAAGGCAAAAAGACCTGGACCCGGCCCGGATCCGCATGGACCCTGACGATCTCTGGATTAAAAAATTTGGATACGGGTCTTAACAATTAGGACCTGGGCGAATCCGGATCCGGACGTGGGATCGCACTGGTCCGGAAAAAATAATAAAAAATAAATATAATAAATTAAAATATAATGAAAAATATAATATAATATGCATATATATATAATATAATATAATATAATATAATATAATATAAAAATATAAAAGAATTGAAATAAAACTAATAAAATTGACAAAATCCAAATATAAATATAAAATAATATAATTAAATTTTAAAAAAAAAAAAAAAAATTCGAATATCCGGATCCAGACCAGATAAATCCAAATCCGAACCATATCTATTTACCCGGATCCAAAATCAAACTCGGACTAACGAAAATATTTCTAGATTCGACTGAACCCAGATCCGAATTTTACCATCCTTATTCACTTGCTAGCAAAACAATCTTATAAATTCCCCTTTCCATTATTGACCTCTTCTAAGAGAAGGAGACAACTTTAAAATTCACATATGAATGGGATAGAATAGTACAATACCAAAAGGAGCAGAAGATTCTAGAATTAGGGGACAACTTGGGAAAGAATGGGACACGTGTCTTTGAATCCTCCAATTTCACCTCATTACTTCTCAAAGAAGGAGACAGTCTTTAATGGAAAGCTGACTACGACTTTGACACTCCAATTAAATAATCTCGACGCGTCATCAACCGCCGTTAGAAATTTCGTGACCCGCAATTAACGATCATTAACGGACTCCGTCCACTTCTCCATCCTTTTGTAAACAGTACTCATCTTAACGCCGTTAAATGAAAATTCAAATTTTCTCTGGCGGTTTAATTACTCCAACCCAGCTCAGCTTCGTTGCGTATAAATAATGATATCATATTCATCACCATTTCCCTTGTCGCAATCAAAATTTCCCATGACTGGCTCTGGCTCTTGTTCATTGAATCAGAAAATGATCATTGTTTTGGGATCCAAATTCCATCCACCAGATGAAGAAATAACGAGAAGAAGAAACTTGACCCTGATTTCTCTGTCCAAAATTAACAAAGTTGATATTTTACGCAGTAAGTATCACTCTTCAAGATTTGGATCCAATGTTAATCACTCTTCAGGCCTTTGTTTAAATTTGTAACCTTTGTTTCTGTTTCGCATATACTTTGTTTAAATTCATTATGGATGATGAGATTTGGTGAATTTTGTATGTTTACGAGTTGCTTTGATGGAAAAAATTTATTTGCTGGAAAGTAATTGCTTTTTAGCTCATGATTTTGTTATCTGCGGCTTAGAAAGAAAATCAAATAACAAGCCAGTGATGATGGTCAATCAAGTCACCATATGGCTTTTAATTTTAGAAACCATGTTTAATGAAATTCATACGTTTTAAGATTTCAATGCCAGTTGGATCCCGATTTCAAATAATTTTAAGTTTGAGAAGATACTTCTATATAATTTTAATTACTCCCGTACACAGAAAATATTTTGAATAAATGCTTATTTTCTATTTGGTTTTAATTTCAGGTAAACACTCGGCAACTACCGAGCGATCACATGAATTTCAATTTTAGAAATCATGTTGCAGAAAATAGTTTTTTCAAGGTGAGAAAGAGCTTGCCTTATCAAATTATTTGTGTTGTGTATGAGAATGGTATTCAAAAATTATTTATTTCAGGTAGAATCTGAACAACTAAGTCACCATCTGCATTTTGATTCTAGAAATCATGTTGCAGAAAATACTTTTCAAAAGGTGAGAAAGCGCATAAGTTACTCTATTGTTTATATCTATTTATAAATGTTGTGTATGAGGAACATGTCCATTAATGCTTCTGGTTTTTGGTTCCTTATTTCAGGTAGAAGTTGAACAAGTATTACTTCATTATATGATTTCCAATTATAGAAATCATGTTGCAGAAAATATTTTTGCAATGGTAAGAAAGAACATGCCTTATGGACAGTTTTTAATATCAACTTATACAGAAATTTATTCAGAACTAATGCTATCTATGTTTCTTATTTTAGAATGTATTGCTACTATTACAAAGTAGTAATTGGAGTTCCGATTCTAGAAATCATGTTGCAGAAAATATTCTTTAGAGGTGAGAAAACTCATGACTTATAGTCAGTTTTCATTTTCAACTTATCGTAGGATAGAAATATTGAGAATTAATAATGTCTTGTTCTTGGTCTTTACTCAGGTAAAATATCAACTACCAAGTTATTATGTTACTTTTTATTACGGAAATCATGTTGCAGAAAATACTCTTCAAGGGTGAGAAAGAAAATGACTTGTGGAAATCAACTTACAAATGTAGTGCATGAGAAACTATAAGGGACTAATGCCTACTTTGTCAATGGTTCTATTTCAGGAAGAATCTCAACTACTGCCAAATCATTAGTTGTCTTCCCACTCTAGAAATCATGTTATGTTGCAGAAAAAGCTTTTCCATCGGTAAGAAAAGGCTTGCATAATTTCTTTAATGCGCTAGAAATATATCCAGAAACTAATGCTTATTTGTCCAATGTTCTTATTTCAGGTAGAATCTCAACAACTACCAAGTCACTATTTGATCTCTGATTTTAGAGATCAAGATCAGATACTTTTTCAGGGGTGAGAAAGATCATTCTTTATAAACAATTTCAAATATATGAATGTATATCTTGTGCATTATAAACATTAATAGAACTGAAGTGTCTTCCTATGTGGTCCTTAGGGGGAATCTTTTGTAATGAACTGAACTACACAGCAATGCAGTCGCCAATTAGTCGGATCATGCTCATATGCTGATGGCTTCAGCAATGACAGTAATGTGCTGAATTTTCGATTTAACAGCAGGAAGCAAGAACATGCGAATTCACAACAGGCTGTCCAGGACAAATACCCTTATGAAGAAACTGGACTCTGGTTCTTCCTCCTAAATCCAATCTCCACTAGGTAATGGAGAATTTTAATGTGGAACCTTCCATCAATTGTGTAGGAGAATATTAATGTTGTAATTGTGATAATGCTCCACACATGATGGATGTATTACTAGATCTGTTACATAAGAAAACAGTTATTTCACATGTGATGGTCTGTCTGTTCTAGTTCATGAGAGCTGGGGCTTGTTTGATGGAAATATAAAGTATACTGCTCTTCTATATATGACTAATTTACCATACATATGTTCTTCTGATCAGTTGGCTTGAGCTAAGGCTTGAAGAGCTTCCTATTTGCACAATATCCACTAACAAATTCAATATCAACTAATTGAAGTAGGATAATTTATTAGAAGTATTTTAATTCCTTTAAGATTTTTATTATTATTATTATTATTATAGTTGTAGGTGTCTAATTTTAGTCCTGTTTTATTTGGCCACTTTTCGCTAATCTAATGAATCGTCCTCAATAAATTTCTTTAATGGAATTAAAATTCGGAGTCCAATCCGATGTTAACTTATTACGAATAGAATTTACTTCAGAATCTGTTAATCAACTAGGGGTATAGAATTGAGGTACTCCGACCCCTATAATAATACTCTGGCTCTGAAATTGGATGTCAATTGTCATAGGCCTGGCATTCCGGAGACGTCATTCTAGGTCTTCGCAAATCAATTAGTTTACTTCAGGATAAATTCATTTTGAAGTCAACCTACTTTGAGAGGATCTAAATCTAGAATCCATGAATTAACAAGGTAATATAATGGACGTACTCCAACCTCTATAACATTTCGGAGTACATGAGATCATGCACCATAATCCAAAGTTAGTAGGTTTTAATGACAATTCACTTAATTTAACATGCATGCATAGTTTAGCATACATAACAACATGTGTAATCACATATAATATCATATTAGAGCATGTATCATGCTAAGTGTACACCATGCAATCAAAAATCAGTCCATTAGTGGACACATGTCAACTGAAGGTTAACACATTCACATATACATTACCCTATATAAGCCAATGAGCTGTCAAGAATTTGGTTCCACTTCGAAGAGAATACATACACTCAATCCTAAATTACAATCGGAAGTCATTAAAAATAGAGGAGATTCTAACTTAAGCTTTGGAATGTTAATCTTGCAATAAATTTTATTAGTCCTAAAGCAAAATAAAGTCAGGCCATCAAATATTTATTTCCCGAACTAAACCAAAATTGAACCTTAGAGAATCAGCCTAAACCTCATTGAGAGATATGAAATCCTATCACATTTTTCCATCCTTCATTAGTCGATTTAGTTTTCTTATTTAGTTCGTATGATTATTTTTGGTATTTTTTTATTTAATTACGATCGTTATTTGTCTTATTTGATAGCATTTCAATTAATATAAAGTCGTAATCTCATTAGTTTGATAGACTTTTTAGTAATAAAATTTTTCTTTTTTATTTTTTATATGAGGTTGTTATTTTGACACTCCTACGTGCTTTCAAGCATCTTATATTGGAGCGAGATATCTAATCTCGAATTCCTAGAATGTTAACTAAACATTAAGCACCCATCACAAATATATTTTATCTTATTCTCTTTCCGAATTCGTTAACCCGAGATATCTACAGTGACTGGTATGTCGGTCCTGCAAATTAAACGATTATGTCCAATATGATCGTTGAGCATAAAGCGCGTGACCTACGGAATTACTGACCGGTATGATAACTGGTATGCCAGTTAGCTAACCAATATGGGGATCGGTATTATCTGTCCCAGTTCCAGTAGTTATGCAGCTCTAGATTGACCGATATGGAGTAGTCATGTTCCAGAGAGCATGTAAAGTTGCCCAAAGCAGAGCAGAGACACTGATTTGCCGGTTCAAGGGTCGGTGTGCCGGTCATAGTACAAAACTACAAGATTTGAAGATTTAAAACATTATGCACATAAACTAAATATTTTTTTATGAATGTATATGAGTCATGAGAGTTGAGAATACTTAAATTAACTCACTTACATTGAGAGCTCAAAGTATAAGATTTTACTAGATTTCTTCATTTAGCTCTTGAGTCTTCATATCCATTTGCTTCGACCTTTTTTTGTAATGCCCGCGAATGAGTGTCGAAATTTTATCGTTACATCATCAAAATCTTTCATCGAGTACAATCACACTTACACAATCATAAAGATCCAGATTGCTCTTTTTAGTTTCTAAAACAACAAGATTTACAAAAAAAAAATGATAAAGAAACGTTAAAAGCTTTAACAGATTCTGTTATTGAGACCTCAGCAGCACAATATAATATACACCCCTCATTTGGATGCATTTGACACTCAGCACCACCATGTTTCCAAAACTTGCTTTTAAACCACTGGGGAATTTTTCATCTTTTTGGATAGTGCGCTCAGCGCTGCAGCTGCAGCTGCTGCTGCTGTTATCAAAAGCTTTGTAAAGAAAGAAAGCAGAAGTCTCATTGCTTTTCCACGACTGATCGAAGAAGGCAATTAATACTTTTTAGGCTGTTGCTTTTCCACGACCGATCAAAGAAGGAATTACTTTATGTACTGTTCTGTTCTGTTGATCTCACATGGAATAAAAAAAAAAAAAAACGCTTCAAATACATGGAAAAAAGAACAAAAGTAGCAGAAGATTCTAGATTTCCCTTAGTGAGGTAACCTCGCTCTCACTTGTGCAATGTTCATAACGCGCAGGTAAGTTTTTCTCGTCCAAAGGGCTTGACAGGTGTCGAACTCGTGAGTAAGAAGCTGATACTTTTTAACATTTTCTTATTTATTTATTTCTTGTCACCTTGTCCATTGACTGACCTTCAAATATGATTCTATATTATTAATTCAGTCACTCAACATTCCCACTTAACGCCGTTGGAAGAAACACTTTTAAACTTTGGAAATCTACCGGCAAATCACTCATCTGAATTTAAGATTAACAGTTCCTCTAACTGTAGCACAACGCGTCAGTATGTTTGTAGAGTTATAGCGCTTTCTCTATGTATAAGTGACATGATCCCCCATTCACTTCTTCTTCTTCTTCTCACAGAGCAAATTCTTCCCATCAAAACAGAGAAACCACTGTGTTAATTGAATCAGAAATGGAGAATCTTGGGGGTTTCGGATCCATCCCAGCTATTGATCAAGAAGTAGCTACCATTCTCCTTCTTCTTTGGGCTGCCTTACATTATTTTAAATCACAACTGGAGAGTCTCCAAGGGTTCAGGTTCCAGCCCACCAACAATCAAATTCTCCATCTTCTCGAGAAGAAGAGGCTTGATCCTCTTTTCTCCCACCACACTGTCAAGGATATTGATGATATCTGCAGCCTTGAGCCTTGGGACTTACCAAGTATGTTTTTTTTTTTTTTTTTTTAATTTAAGCAACTTATTTCTGGGGCACGGGGTGCCAATCTGGCAAATGAAACCCCATAGATTTTAGTGGCTAAACTAACTGTAACTGGCACTTGATAATTTTTGTGATGCAGGGGAATCGGATATGGAGCCAGAGGAACAAGTATGGTACTTTTTCTATAAACCTTATTACAAGTACAAGGAGAGTAAACGTACCCACAGAAGAACAAATGAAGGGCACTGGAAAATTACTGGGACAGGTTCTATCATCAAAGCTAGAAATGGCCTTACTGGTAGCAAAAAGATTTTGACTTTCCACCGCCACGGTCCTGATTCTAAGAAAGCGAATACTAAGTTTGTTATGCATGAGTACCATGTCGACTACAAACCCAGTTACAAGGTATGTATGAGCTTTGGTTTTGACACTCTCATGAAGTTTATTTTCTTTTATTTATTTGTTAAATATTTGGTTAGTGGAATCGAAATAGGAGAGTTGAAGAAAAATATATTAGTTTTCTTGATTTCAATATGAATTATAAATTTCATTTATATAGGCATTACAAAAGAATCAATATTAATTACATATCAACTAATAATAATATCATATCTATCAATATTAATTACATATCAATTAACAACTAACATTAATATCATATTTATCGATATCCCCCTCAAACTCAAGATGATAGTGAGGAAACCAGATTGAGTTTGTAAATGAGGGTTGTGTAACGGTCAAGAAAAAAAGACTTGGTGAAGATATCAGTTATTTGATCATTGGAGCGTGGATACACCAACCGAAGAGTACCGCGAGCAAATATTGATGAATGAAATGACAATTTATCTCAAGTGTTTGGTACGTTCATGAAATACATCATTATGCGCTATTTGAATATGATGATGTTTGCGTTCTGTTCGCCTATTTTGTTTAGAGGTGTATGGTCAAGATCTTTAGGATAGGGTACCTTGTTCTTTCAAAAACCTTTGAAGTGTAGAGTCGATATATACTTTGGCATTATCATTGCGCAATATTTTGATGGTTTTGGAAAATTATGTTTTCACTATAGACACAAAATCAATGAAAATCTGAGGTAGTTCAGATTACTATTTCATGAGAAAGATCCAAGTAAACCAATAATAATCATCAATGAATATGACAAAATATTTAGACCCTCACATAGTCGGTGTAGGAGAAGGTCCTCATATATCAGAGTGAATTAAGTCAAAAGGAGCGACAAAAGTATTATTACTATTTTTATAAAATAAAGTTGGTTGTTTGCCAAGTCGACAGGACACACAATGTAAAGAAGATTGTTCGGTAACAGAACCTGACCCATTAGAAATCAAAGGACGAAGTTTACTTAAAGAGGCGTAACTGTAGATGCCACAACTGAAGAGAAGATGGTGTAGACAACGCACATAATTGGGAGACGCGATTGGAAGGAAGATACAGGAAGGTAAGCTCAAATAGATGTCCAACTATACAACATGTCTCGTCTGCAGATCCTGCACACGAAAATCAGTGGAGAAAATATTAGTTCGAACCTAAGTTCACATAGTTGACCAACATATATAAGATTGAAAGTAAGTTTAGGAATAAGAAATGTGTTAGGTAATGTAATGACAAAGGTAGATATTTTTCCAGACTGGCTTACAGACATTTGTGAGTCATCTGCAGTAAAAATCGGGAAGACAGTCGTGGTGGGATAGATGGAGGAAAATAACGGAGATTGAGAAGTCATGTTGCTGCAACAACCAGAATCAAAGTATCAAGGAGAATTACCTGAAGTGGCAGATAAGACAGTAGAAGTACTGAGATGTATAGATAGTATCTGTCTAATAAGTGTTTCTAAGTTACCAGTGGATGTAGGAGAGGCAGTGACCTCAGAGGTTGCGGCAGCAATTGGAATTGCTATCTTGGAGGGCTGACCAGGTCTTGGAGTACGAGTGTGGCACTGCTCAATGGAATAGCCAGATAGCTTGTAGTAGCAACAATCCACCCTAGTGGGACAGTGAGAGGTAATATTGTCTCTTTTCTTGCATTTGTGACATTCAGTAAGACTGTATTTATTTAGAGTATGACCAGATTTGTTGCAGGTACGACATAATTTGCTTCCACCTTTTGAGAAATGTTTGCCCGCGGTGGCAAGCACAGCATCATCGCGAGATGCTTAAGTAAGCCGATGCGAGTTTCATTAGACAATAACCGAGAGACAGCACTTGCAATGTAGGCAAAGGAGATTGATGTAATAAAGAGGCTTTGTAAGATTCAAAATCATCAGTAAGGGCCATAAGAAATTGAATCAACTTCATTCTATCACGGTGGGTGGTATATCTAGTTGCATCAACAACACAACCCATAGATAGTTCGGAGAGAGCATGTTGGTCCCAAACAGATTCCATTGTAGCCAAGTCTCAATTTGGGAATCTGTTTTATAAAAACACACACCCATCGATTGCGTGTTTTATTTTTTAAATTTCTTGTAATTCTTTTTTCTTTCAGTAATAAAATTATGAGTGTTTTTATTCAAATCATGAGTTGCTAATTTCATTTTGTTGGGGTAAAGGGTGAAGCTTTCAATATAAAAATATAAATTAATCTATTTATATTATATATATAAATTGTAATCTAATTAATATTTAATTTCAATCTGGATTAATTATTGACAAACTTTGTTACTGTCTATATGGTTGGTTTTATTTATTTGACATAATTGAGTACCTGATTGGACTTGTTATAGACAAATGTTATCACCGTCTTTATCGTTGGTTTTATATGTTTCAGCATAATTAATTCCTGAAATAAATTAACTGGGTAATAATGACAAATTATATATTATAAAAAAGTAAGATTTCTAAATTTGAAATATTAAAAGTGGATCCCCTAGTTCCAACATTTTATTTTATTATTGCAGTTTAATTTAAAATTTTCAATCATTTCAAACAATTCAGTCTTTTTATTTTTACACGAATGATTATTTTACCTTATTTTATTTATTCCCTGTGGATCGACCCCGGTTTACCGAGTTATTTTATTACTTCGACAATCTTATACTTGAGAGTAAAAGAATCACTTTGTGAGTGTGTCAAGTTCTTGGCTTCTTTGACAATTTCATAGCAGTCAAACTGGTGGTGAATGGAAGGAATCGAGGTATTCCGAAACCAAGTCAGGATCTAGTGATTCTTACTGTCTCAATCCTCGAGACAATCAACAAACTTGTCTTCAGGCTCATCAGGTTTCTGTTAATGAGATTTAACATCGCTAGTAACATAGCGCCATAACTTTCGATTTTTGAGAAAACCACGCATTTCTTGAATTCAGAGACGGTAGTTCGGACCTTGGAGGATGGTAGGAATAGGTTGCATAACCAGTGTTATTAAAGGCGTAAGGCGAGCCTGGGTGCGCGCTTGAGGAATGTGAGACACATATTTGTATATATAATTTTTCAATTAGAAAGAGAAACATGTATATTCCTCTAATCATTTTGTTTTGAATATTTTTTAATATTTTGACCAAATTATGACAAAATATTTATAAATTATTGCACTCAATTAAATATATATACATCATTATTTTCATAACTAAGTTGCTATAATAACTAAAATATTAATATTTACTTATAATGTCTTATGTACAATTTTGTTATTGACTAGTATAATCTTTTGGTTAAAATTATATCCCCAATAATTATAAATGTATGATCTATTATTAATTATTATGACAAACATTTATATTTTACAAAATATAAAATTTTCTTAAAATTTTTAACAATCCCAACAAATTATCTAAGAGTTTCAAAAGAAAATAAATTAAGTTAAATTATGAGATTTATTGTTATTATTCTTCTTCTTTTTAACTCTCTCTATTGGGGAAAAAACAACCAAAAACAGTAAAAATAATGAGATTTAATCAACGAAATCGAGTCAAAATCAAGATTTTTAGCATCAGGCGTCTAAGGCGCGCCTCACTCATTGGCATTAGGCGCGCGCCTCATCGACTAGGCATGCGTCTGATACACGTCGCCTCGCCTGGACACCCTTTAGGCGCAATGGTTGGCGCCCTATCTAGACGCGCCTCAGGCGCACCTCATGCGTGCCTTTGATAACACTGTGCATAACATCAAAATTTTCCATTGAAAAATTATCGGATGGGTCGTCGGACGATGGGGATGATGTTGGTGGCGTGAGTGGTGGCCGGAGCAGCCGGAAGAGGTGGCGGCGGGAGGTGATTGTGGTGGCTAGAGTTTGAGGGTGAGAACTAGGTTTTGGAAATTGGAATTAGGTGTGCGGACACAAGAATAAATGTGTCTAGAAGTGAGATAAAACCTGTTTGGAGACATGGACAATGAAATATCCAGAGATCAGAATTCAGGCGTCTGATACCATGTTACAAATAGGAATCGAAATAGGAGAGCTGAAGAAAAATATATTAGTTTTCTTGATTTCAATTTGAATTACAAATTACATTTATATAGACATTATAAAAGAATCAATATTAATTACATATCAACTAACAACTAACATTAATATCATATCTATGAATATTAATTACATATCAACTAACAACTAACATTAATATCATATCTATCAATAATTAGTTTAGTGAAATGCTGCATATTATGTCTCTTCTTGCTGATTGAAGTGATTGTTGGTGAAGCAATGATAGAATGTTGAGTCTATCAGAGATGAGGTATGATTAATCAACCAGGCAAATGATTAAAACTATTACTTCTTTTGTTTGGTCTATTTTAGGCGGAAAAATGAACATAATATATCTTCTAGTGGATCAAATCTCTATGCAACTAAGGTGGGGTGATGTTTATGCAAGAAATTATGACTTGTTTTTAGCTGCAACTACAAAATAGGGTCCAAAATCGTGTACTTGACTTTGATGAATCATGAATGAATCTGGTGCTTCGTTTTTCCCAGAAGTTTGTTGAGTAATAATCTGTCAGTGTTAATGAAAATCTGAAAATCTACTGTTATTGAACTTATTTTGTTTTTGGCCTGCAGAAGGAATTCGTTTTGTGTCGCATTGAAAGAAAATGTGATAACAAGCATGGCATTTCAACCCCTGATGAAGGTGAATCAAGTCAGCAAATGATTTCTCCTAATCAGATATTACCAGGTGACCATTTGATTTCTAGTGGAAATCATATAGACGAAAATTCTGTCACAAACCCGCAGCCACCACCAACTCACAATTCGATTTCTTATCCTGGAAATCATATTGAACACAATACTCTAACAAACCTACAGTTACCACCAAATCACAATTTGATTTCTCATTATGGAAATCATATTGAACAAATTTCACTACCAAACCAGAATCTACTACCAGATCAAAATATGATTTCAATACTTGGAAATCATATTCAACAAAATTCTCTCGCAAACTCTCAGTCATTGCCATTGCCAACTCACAATATGGTCCCTTATCCAGGAAACCATATTGTCCAAAATACTATCTCAAATACACAGCTACAGCCGATTCACAATATGATTTATTATCCGCAAAATATCCTCTCAAACATCTCAAATACACAGCTACAACTAAATCACAATCCGATTTCTTGTTTTGGAAATCATATTGAACAAAATACAATCCCACAGCTAGTACCATACCACAATTCGATTTCTCATCCTAGAAATCTTATTGAAGAAAATACTCTCTCAAACTCTCCGCTATCTTCAAACAACAATCCGATTTCTTCTCCTAGGAGTCATATTGATGAAGATAATGCTTTCACCGAATCGCAGATACCACCTAATCCGGTGTCAGAGGTAGTAACAAATCACCTTTTGGATAAAAATAATGTTGTAGAAAATACTTTGCCCGAAGAAAATCAACAACTTGGAGAATTCAATGTCGGCGGTGGCAACAATAGGCTAAATTATGCCTCTTTCCCCACACCGCAGTCACCGAATGATCAAGAAATGGGATTTTCATACCGTAACAGTCTATTGACAGTGAGCAGCCAAGGCTTTCCAGGATAAACTCTCCCGAAGAGACTGGACAACCCGTACCCCTGACTTTGACTCATCAAAGTCAGATGGAGGAACTTATGCAAAAGATAGTAGTGACGCAAACACTGAAAACTTCGATGCATGGTTAGATAGAATATTCCTTAAATAGCATATGCAGCAAGAACAATCAAATCCTCTCTGAGGTATTATTGTTAATTTACTATTGTTGATATGGTTATAATTGCTTCACTCATGTTTTACGTTATTCGAAACACTATGATCTTACGTTATTCGAAACATATGTAAATAACTATCAAATCCTCTATGTAGGAGGAAAGTACTAGTTTTATTGATAATGTAAAAATGTCTGTTATCTTTGAGAATTGTTGCGTATTTATGGAATTATTGTTTAGAGATGCTCCACTTGATCTATTATATGTAGCTCTGTTATCTATATGTAGCAATTAACAGGAATGCTTGTTCAAAAGATAACGAGCTGATGGCGATTTTGTTTCATCACCAGATCATGGCAATAGCTCAGATAAATGTTCGTGAGCTATTCTGCTAGAATCTCCTATTATCTGAAGAACTTGGAAAGCTTGATGTCAACCATATCACAGGAAAACTTCTCTTGAAAGACTCCAGTTTGTGAAATGAATTATGATTATTTAGAAAAAAAAAAGGGCATACATAAATTTAAGTGGTTCGGTAACATACCTACATACACGATATACGGCTATAAATTTTAGTATATAAACTTAAACTTAATATAACATATTTAAATATTAGCTACAATATTGTATTTTTTTAATTTCAAATTTACCCATGTAGATGTGTTGAGCGATGGGTAGTTCAATTGGGAATCGGTATTAAATCACTCTTGCAAGAGTGATTTAGGATTAACGGGAAATATTCGAATATTAATTATAAATAAATCTGGAAGGGTAAAGTCGATATTTCGCATAATTGAGAATAAAAAATTAAAACTCATTTCTCAATATCCTCTAAAAATCATTCATTTTTCATTAAAAAAAAATACATTAAACAATCATAAGGTCAGAGAGTGACTAAAATTTCTAAAGAAAAATGAGAAAACCAAGAAGAATACGAGCCTTTTTGCAAATCAGAAACTTTAAAATTGGCGATTTATCGGCCAAAATCAGCAAATTTTGATATAATACTAAATTGTGATTTTTGACCAAATCATATCACTCTTGTTGCGATCGACGATTAATCACTGCTTAAACCGTTTAGATTGTGCATTTTAAATTACAATAAGTTATTGTGATTTATTTTTTAAAAGTTGAGTTTTGTAAAAGTTTAAGATTTTTAGTTTTTATCATCATCAAAATATGAAAAATAAATAGTAACATTAACATGTGAAAAAATTAGATATTAATATTTATCAATCATACATTGGTTCACCATTTTTTTAGAATTATCAAATAGTCCTATGATGGATGATGATCCAAGCTCTGATGATGTTAATTAACTTGGGCAGTTTGTGTGAACTGGTGACGTGGCTAGGAGCTACTGAGGTAGTTACAAATCAAAGGTAGTTACAAGTCAGTTGAAGGAGCTGGTGCAGGTAACAGTAATGGTGTAAAACAGTTTCATTCAGTTGGAATCTATTGGAGCCTTGCACGTGAAGGCTTGTGACTTTTAGCCTAAGCTACATGTGTTGTGCAGACTATAAAGAGAGCCTTGTGAGCAATATTAAGTGTGGTTTTTTAATTCTGAGAGCCTTAGATACCATTCTATATCTTGATTTGAAGTTTGAAATTCTCTGTAACTTATAATCCATTGAGATTAATAAAGAAGTACTGAGATCTTGTTTACCCGTGGATGTAGGCTATTGTCAAATCACGTAAATCTAGCTTACGTTATCCATTCTTATCTGTTTGAGATTCTGAGATTTTATTACTATGAATTCAACAAATCATGGTGATTCTAAAGATTAGTTCTTGATCAAATTTGGTATTAAACACAACAAATTGGTATCAGATCTTCGATTTTCAAAGGAAATGGAATTACCAAAGTTGGAGATCGGGAAGTTCAATGGAAATAATGACTTCAACCTCTGGATTGTGGTAAAGTTTTGATAGGAAACAATATAGCATGCAAAGTTACTAGAATAGAAAGTGTAAAAATAATTGATGTATAATGAGACTGTGAGGGAATTGTATCAAGTGAGATTGGTTCATGAACTCAAAAGGAACCTAATCTCACTTGGAATGCTTAATCAGTATGACTGTTATTTTAGAGCAGAAAAAGACTAGATCAAAATCATAAAAGGTTCATTGGTACTAATGAGGGGAAAAAGGCAGAATAGGCTCTATATATTTGAGGGAGAAACTTTGGTAGAGAGTCCTGATGTGTCTGCTGGATCCATAGATGACAAAATAAGATTGTGGCACTTAAGGATGACATTTATAAGTGTCAAAGGCCTAAAAGAGTTACACAAACAATGATTGTTAGGGGAAGACAATATCTCTGCCTAGAATTTTGTGAAAATTATGTACTAGGAAAGGAAAATATGGTGAAGTTTGGGATTGGAATTCACAAAATCAAAAACACTCTTAATTATTTTCATTTAGATCTATGAAACCTTCCTTAAGTTCTGTCCTTAAATGGGTCAAGGTATTTCCTGACCATCATTGATGATTATTCCATAAAGTTATGGGTGTTTGTGATTAAAAGCAAGGATAAGATGTTTGAGAAGTTCAAAGAGTGGTTCTCCTTGATGCACACCCATAATAGACAAAAGGTGAAAAAGATCATAACAAATAATGACCTTGAGTTCTATAATAAAGACTTTGATGACTTGAGTTCAAAAGATGGAATTGTAAGGTATAGGACAATACCTAATACCTATTGGGGTTTTAGAGCGGGAGCAGCGAAAGTGCTCGGTTCTGTCGAAATTGTAACTTTTAAGATTTTTAAAATTACCAAATAAATTATTCAATATTCAATATGAATAATTCATTCATATTTCACCTAAACATATTTATTTGATATCAAATAATGACATAAATAGGTTAGAAACATCGCGAAACTTTTACGAAAACGTTTTTCCGTAAAATGACATAAAACTCATTTTTTCTGAACCGACCAACTAATACATACGGGGGCTGCCCAGGGCATCCCCAATGGTACTTGGGAAGTTCATGGGCTTCCCGAACAGTGACAATTTACTGTTTGGACATCGGACACCCGGTAAGCTCGAAACTCACCCGGTAACGCCGTTTTTCGCCGTTTTCGCATATTTCAACTATGAAACAATTTCCGAAAATTGTTTCAATGCCCAAAACACATCCAATATATTTATACAACACAATGCCCAAAACACATCCAATATATTTATACAACATACTTTTCATCACCAAAATCATAAAAATTTCAAATCTGATTTGGTAACTAAAATATCATTTTTCATACTTTAAATCCAATTTTCTCAACATTAATCATATTAATACTTACACCAACCAAAGTCACTACAAATGAAGAACTCAAGAACAATTCTAGGAGTTACAAGAGTGGTCATAACACTCTAGAATGGAAACAAGTCATCAGATGATAAAATTGAACTAATATTACACTAATATCATTCAATCTAACTTCACACATGTTTACCTCCAAATCTCATACTTTCCTCAAAAAATTTCTTGATTTCTTCCCTTTTTTCCTTGTTTCTTCGAATAATTTTTGAGATCTTTTCTTTCATGGAGGTTTCGGCCATAGAGTATTTGTTGGGGTTTTGGGCGATGAGCGCAACGGAAGCACGGTTCAGGCGAAATCGTATTTTAAAATTTTTTCAAAATACTAAATAAATTATTCAATATCTAATATGAATAATTTATTCATATTTCACCTAAACCTATTTATTCAATATCAAATATTGATATAAATAAAGTTGAAACTTCGCGAAATTTTTACGAAAATCGTTTTTTCGCAAAATGATGCAAAATGCATTTTCGACTGAACCGACAACCCGACACTTATGGAGACTGCCCAGGTCAGTCCCAATAGTGTCAGGGTAGTTAATGGGCTGCCCAAACAGTGACGAACTCACTGTTTAGACAGCCGTCACTCGGTTGACTCAAAAGTCACCCGGTAATGCCATTTTTGGCCGTTTCACTTGTTTCAACTCGCAAACACTTTCCGATAATTATTCCAACACCCAAAATACATCCAAAACATTCAAAAAATATACCTTTCATCAACAAAATCAGTAAAATTCCAGGTCTGATCCAAAAACCGATTTTGTCTAATTTCATGCTTTAAATCCAACTTTTAAGATTAATCTAATTAATCAACAATACCAAATCAAATTCACCACATATGAACGACCTAAGAACAATTCTAGGTGCCACAAGAGGGGTCATAAAACTCTAGAATAGCAAATCATCATCAATTGATCTAATTGGACTAAAATTACACTAATTCCATCCAATCTACACTCACACATGCCAACACTTCCAATTTCATCCACCATAACCAAAAGCCCCAAATTCTACAAGCAAAAAAACCTAGAACCATTCTAAGAAATCAAGAATCAAGAAACTAATTTCAAGCTTAAGGGGTTTTGAAGATTACCTTTAATACTCCAAATTTCCTTAAGCATTTTTCTTGATTTTCTTCAAATTTTCCATGGAATCATCAAACAAATTTTGGATCCCATTTTTCTTTAGAGGTTTCGACTATGGTGTCTCTCAATGAGAGAGAAAACAAATTTTTTTTCTTTTGAATACAAGGGGACCGACTTTTAGGGGACAAAAAGGTCATTTTATAATTTAATCAAATTAATTAATAATAAGCTCTTAAATGGCCAATCAAAATGTCACACATTTGCCTTAATAAATACATACCATGTGTTACCATTAAATAATTAACATGTGTGATAACACTTATCACAAATGAAAAATATTTAATAAATTAAATATTTTTCAAAGTAGTCAAAATCCAAATTTAACACTTTAACCTTAAATTTAATGTCAACTAATAATAATTAAATATTTTTCATAACAATTATGAAAAAATTTATCAATTAATTATTCTTATATATATGTATTTTATTTGCATTAAATAACAAATACATATATTTAATGACATCTGTCAAAATCTCATTTGACGAATAATTAATGTGTATCTAATCGTAGTATGTATCGAATACAAATACACAATAATTATGATCGGATAAAATTTCCTAATGCATGTGTTTATCGTTTAACTGATTAACGATCCGAATTAACTCACTTAATTTGATAAGTTATTATGAATAATGTGTATTATTCATATCGAGTTGCCCAAGTGTTCAATGAGACGCTTATTTTGTGGGACTCTCTAAGTTTAGGTTTATCCGTCACGAAATCCAATTTCGTGTGCATAATCCATCCACTTATGGATTATGACGACCACAGATAATCTCACTAAACTATGCAAGCCAAGTTCATAACATACGTTTAATCCCTCCGTCACAGGCTATCTGTATATACCTGTAATATAGATAAGAAAGTCAAATTCGTTCGGTATAATACAGTCGACTTTCAATTTATGATCTCTAAATAACACTCAGAACTAATTTTCGAAGTTATACCACGACATTGGATTTACTATATTGTAAACACATGCGGATGCCTATGCCCTTTACACATGATTGACGGATCCTGTATTGATACGCACTGGACATCATGAGCATCAGTCCACACCCAACGAACAAGCGGAGGTCTGATCATAACTAGATCGTTGACGTGACTGCCATCAAAAGTGTAGGATAACTCATATATCCAACTGTGGAATCTCAAGTCGAATGACTACTATGCTCGCTCAACTCGAGAAGGTTCATATTGATGTTGGTGTACCATCTATTAATAAACCTTCTGTGAGTCGTTTGCTGTTTTATCAAATAAACACTTTTATGTTTATACGAATCTCCCGAGACTCATGGTTCACTGGGATAAATCATTGGACCAAGTCGCGATATACGACATGTACCGATCTCAGTGGATTTTACTAACCGATCTGTGTTAGCAAATCTTGACCAGGAATTTTATTTAAAGATATACAACTGATAGTGTGCTTCCCAATGTCAATTATAAACTACGTTATAACTGTGCATTATACTGTAAATCGTAGGGTCTTTGTCTAATATACACGTATCACTGAACCAGATTCAGTTTTGATCTAATCGTAATCAGATATCTAATCGCAATTAGATCGAATAAGCGTATAAAAGACAAGGGTGCTACCATTAAATTAGTAACATTATGGAAAATTGAATAGCTCTTATTTATAATGAATCGAACATAAATTCGATCCGATTGACACTACACTCCGAGCACCAATCCTAACAGCATTATCATTTAGAAAACAAAATTTTCTAACTTTAAATAATGATCCAAACCGACTTAGGGGGGATAAGGGCATTTTGGTCATTTGGTCAATTAATCTAATTAATTAATAAATAAGCTTTAAGTTAACAAATCCAATTTCTATACTTCAAGCTTAAAAGAATCATACCACATGTAACCAATAATAATCAAATATTTTACATAACAATTATATAATATTGATATAATTTAATTATCTAGATATTTAATATTTAAATACTTAAATAATTAATTAATGTGATTATTATTATATATGTATATTTATTTACATTAAATAATAAATACATATATTAATTACGTGTGTCAAAGTCTCATTTGACAATTAATTAATATGTATCAAATCAAATTTTGTATCAAATACAAATACACTTTAATTATTAATTGACCAAAATGCCCCTGATGCATGTATTTTCATTTAACCGATTAAACGATTCGAATTAACTCATTTAATCTGGTGAAGTATTATGAAAATCTATATTATTCATAACGCGTTTCCAAGTGCCCAACGAGTACACTTCATATTGTGGGACTTTCTGAGTTTAGGTTTATCTGTCACGAAATCCAATTTTGTATCCATAATTCACCAACTCGTAAATTATAACGACCACGGATAATCTTGTTAAACTATGAAAGTCGAGGTCATTGCATACTCATAATCCCTCCGTCACAAGCTATCAATATTATACTTGGGATATATATAAAATTGTCAAATTCCTAAGGTAAAATATAGTCGATTTTCAAATTTACGATCTCTAAATAACACTCGGAACTCGCTTCCGAAGTATACCACGGCCATGGATTTACTATATCGCAAATACATACATGATACATATGCCATGTACACACGATTGACAGATTCTATCCGATACTCAGAGGATATCATGAGCATCAGTCCACACCCAACGAATAGGCGGAGGTCTGATCTAAATAAATCGGTGACATGATTGCCATCAAAGTACAGAGGATATCTCATATATCCATAGTGGTATCTCAAGTCGAAGGACCACTATGCTACTCGACTCGAAAGGATTTCTATTGACTTTGATGTATCATCTAATAGGAAATCTTCGATAAGTAGTTCAGTATTTATCAAATAAATACCTACACGTATATACGAGTCTCCCAAGACTCATGGTTCATTGGGATAAACCATCGGACTAAGTCTCGATATACGACATGTACTGGTCTCAGCGGATTTTACTAACTGACCTGTATTAGTAAATCTTGACCAGAAACTTTATTTGATAATATACTTCTAATAGTGACACTTCTCAATGTCAATTACAAATTAACTTGTAACTGCGCACTACAAAATATATTATCGAGTCTTTGTCTAATATATACATATCACTAAACCATATTTAATTTTAATCTAATCATAATTAGATCGAATATGTATATAAAAGTAAGAAATACTACCATAAATAAGTAATATTATGGGAAATGAATTATTTGTATTCATGAATCGGACATAAATACGATCCGGATTGGCGCTCCGAGCACCAACCCTAACAATACCCCCAGTAAAATAGATTGGCTGAAAAGATGAACAAAACTCTGATGGAAAATGGTGAGGTGTATGTTGATACAATCCAGATTACCAGAAATTCTACGAAAAAATGTGACAATAACTACTTACATAATCAACTGGAGTCCTTCAACAACAATTGGATTGTTGACACTATAATAAAAGTGGTTAGGGAAACCTTCTAATCTGAGTAAAATGATTTTTTTTTCGGATGTGAGACATATGCACATGTCAATAAATGAAACTTGAACCTAGAACAATCAATGGTGTGTTCATTGGATATCCAGAAAGGGTGAATTGATATAAGCTATGGTCCAAAACTTAAGCCAATGCCAATTGCATAATAAGTAAAGATGTCATCTTCAATGAGTCCTCAATATTGAGTCCACAAGCTGTAATGACTGATAAACAAGCTGATAACAATACTTAGAAAGAGAAATTTCAATATGAGATGGAGCTCAACAGTAATAAAGGATCAATATGGGACTCAGAATAGGTGGAACATGTTGATAATGCAGGACGAACATCTTAGCAATCAGAATTATAAGTTGATTCATACTTGTCTGGCCACAATTTAACTAGAGACAGATAAAAAAAGGCAGATAAGACCTCTCATGAGGTATGGATATGCTGACTTAATTGCATATGCTCTAACTGCGGCCGATACAGTGATTGATGAAGAGCCTAGAACCTATAAGGAAGCCATGAAGAGTAAATACTCAAATGAGTAGATGAATGTTATGAAATAAAGATTAAGTCACTGTATGAAAATCAGTAATAAGTATTGGTACCCATTTTTTTAGATTATCAAATAATCTTGTGATAGTTGATGATTCAAGCTCTGATAATACTAATTAACTTGGGCAGTTTATGTGAACTGGTGACGTGGCCAGGGCTGTTTGAGGTAGTTACAAATCAAAGGTAGTTACAAGTCAGTTAAAGAAGCTGGTGCATGTTAACAACTATTGGTGTAAAGCAGTTACATTCAGTTGAAATATGTTGGAGCCTTGCACGTGAAGGCTTGTGACTTTTACCCTAAGCTACATGTGTTGTGGAGACTATAAAGAGAGCCATGTGGGCAGTATTAAGTGTGGTTTTTAAATTCAGAGAGCCTTGGATATTACTCTATAGCTTGATTAAAAGCTTGAAATTCTCTATAAAACTTGTAACCCACTGAGATTAATAAAGGAGTACTGAGATCTTGTTTGCCTGTAGATGTAGGCTATTACCGAACCACGTAAATCTTACTTATGTCATTCATTCTTATCCGTTTGAGATTCTGATATTTTATTAATGTGAATTCATCAAATCTTGTTGATTATAAGGAATAGTTCTTGATCAAATTTGATAATAAACACAACAAATTGGTAACAGAGTTGTGATTTTCAAAGGAAATGACATTACCAAAGTTGGTGATCGAGAGAAGTTCAATGGCAATAATGACTTCAACCTCTGGAAAGTAAAGATGAATGCTTTTTTGGTTCATCAGGGTCTGGATCATGCCATCAACGAGAAGGGGAAGGCAAAGAAACCATAAAAGATGAGTTAATAAGAGTTCTAAGAAACACTCAACAAGGTTCATAGCACCATTTTCCTCAGTTTTGATATAAGGTGTTAAACGAAATAGCAAAAGAAACAACTGTCATGGGACTTTGGAAAGAACTTGGGAATCTGTATATGGCCAAATCGTTTGCCAATAGATTGTACCTCAAGAAAATGATGTATACTCTAGAACTGAGAGATGTGGAAGCTATTGCTGAGCATTTTGATGCATTCAATAAGATCATTCTTGATATTGAGAATGTTGGAGTCAATATGGATGATAAAGATCAAGCAATCTTTCTTCTCAGCTGATTGCCGGAAAGTTATGAATCATTTGTTGACACTCTCATGTATGGGAGGAGTTCTCTAACCATGAAGGATGTTAAGGCTTCCATTAAATCCAAAGAATTAAAGAGAATTACAGATCATATTACACGAAGATATAGTGGTGAAAGGCTTCATGTGTGGGGAAGACTAGAAAAGAAAGAACATAGGGAAAAGAATCAGTCAAGATCTAAGTCGACGAGCAAAAATAAGATTTAATTGTCACAAAGAAGGCCATCTAAAGAATGATTGTTTCGAGAGAAATAATAAAGAGAAACAGAAGGAAAAGAACAATAAGAAGAAAGTTGATACAATATTGGCATCCACTGCATCTGATATATCAGATGATGAATATCAAAGCGCTTACTTGTTGATTGCTTCAGAATCCATATATGAAAATGAGTGGGTTCTTGACTTAGGATGCTCTTCTTCATGTAATATGAGTTACAACCCCATGATCGCTTATACTACCCTAAACATCTGACTGTATTTTCGAATTAAAATGGAATAATACTATGGAAATTGCATTGTACATTCAAAATAGTCCTAAGAAAACATGATCTTAAGCAAATACTTGGCATGTCCCCTCTCTTCCAGGCCCATAACAAGGGAAACGAAACCCAAGATCTCCATTATCTGGTATCAAACGTGAGTATGAGCAAATAGAACTCCTTTCAGGAGTATCAATACCATCACATGAATCGTAAATGAGTGAATGTGATGTACCAAAAAAATTTGTGGTTCCTAATGGGATGAGTAACAAAACAACTATTTCACCCACTGCCACTAAATCACCACCCTCAAGTCACATTGGTGCTTGTTGTTGCATCAGGGGTCGTTCCATCAGACGCTAAGGCGTGATTGTTTTATATCCATTGAGCAAAGACTGGTTGTAATTGTATCATGGTATTCAAAAACATATCTTGTGGATGTCCTAAAGCACTCATAGTATCATTATGAATATACAAACCAAAACTGTGAAACCCTAGAAATATACATACCTAGTTGAGATGTGATATGATTGCATCGCGATGCAGAATGACACGATCTAAAATATCTTTGTATCAAGTAATTGGATCATAGTTTTTTACCATGAAAATGGTTGCATGCGTAGCATCGCAATGATAAGAAATCTACCAATTCGCATGTGATGTGTGAACAATGACAGTTGTGTACCATAGGCAGTAGCTAGATATGGATAAAAGGACATGAAATACATATGGTGAGCTATAATAATGGTTAAAGATCCTAACATAGCTAAGTTAATCGATAATTGAGCATGCCATGATATTGTTAAGATCTCATATATGTTGGGGTTTTGGGCAATGGGGCGCGGTTCGAGCGAAATCGTATTTTAAAACTTTTTCAAAATACCGAATAAACTATTCAATAAGATCTCATATATGTTGGGGTTTTGGGCAATGGGGCGCGGTTCGAGCGAAATCGTATTTTAAAACTTTTTCAAAATACCGAATAACTATTCAATATCTAATATAAATAATTTATTCATATTTCACCTAAACCTATTTATTCAATATCAAATATTGACATAAATAATGTTGAAACTTCGCGAAACTTTTACGAAAACCGTTTTTCCGTAAAATGACACAAAATGCGTTTTTGACCAAACCGACCACCTGAAACTTATGGGGACTGCCTAGGTCAGCCCCAATAGTGTCAGGGCAGTTCATGGGCTGCCCAAACAGTGACGAACTCACTGTTTGGATAGCCGTCACCCGGTTGGTTCAAAATCCACCTGGTAACGCCGTTTTTGGCCATTTTCACTTATTTCAAGTCGGAAACACTTTCAGGCAATTGTTCCAACTCCTAAAACACATCCAAAACATTCAAAAGACACCAATTTCATCATAAAATCAGAATCATTTCCAGGTTAATAACAGAAAACGAAATTACCATTTTTCATACTTTAAATCCAATTTTTACTAAGATTAATCTAATTAATCCATCGCCAAATGAGTCCCACCATAAATGAATAACTGTAGAAAAATTTTAGGCTATCTAAGAGTGGATCAACCACTCTAGAATGACAACAATATTATCCAACAATAATTTGAACAAATTGGAATGAAATTACACTAATTCCATCAAGTCCACACTTCACACATGCACTATCACTTCTAATCCACCATCAAACAACAAAAGTCCCAAATTTAAACAAGTGAAAAAAATCCCCAAATTTAAACAAGTGAAGAAAACCCATTTACATTAAACAACAAAGACATATATTTATGACATATGTCAAAATCTCATTTGACGAATAATTAATGTGTATCTAATCGTATTATGTATCAAATACACATACACAATAATTATTAGCGGATAAAATTCCCTCACACATGTGTTATCGTTTAACCGATTAAATGATCTGATTAACTCATTTAATCCGATGAAGTATTATGAATAATCCGTATTATTCATATCGCGTTGCCCAATTGCTCAACGAGTACACTTCATATTGTGGGACTCTCTAAGTTAAGGTTTATCTATCACGAAATCCAATTTCGTGTCCATAATCTACCCATTCATGGATTATGACAACCACAGATAATCTCGCTAACTATGTAAGTCGAGGTCATTGCATACGTATAATCCCTCCATCACAGGCCATCTGTATTATACCTGGGATATAGATCAAAACGTCAAATCTGTTTAGTATAATACATTCAACTTTCAATTTATGATCTCTAAATAACACTCGAAACTGATTTCCGGAGTTATACCACGGCCATGGATTTACTAGATCGCAAACACATGATGGATGTCTATGCCCTGTACATAAGACTGACAGATCCTATTTTGATACGCACATGATATTATGAGCATCAGTCCACACCCAATGAACAGGCAGAGGTGTTATCATGACTAGATCATTGACGTGATTGTCATCAAAGTGTGGAGGATAACTCATATATCCCAATGTGGTATCTCAAGTCGAAGGACCACTATGCTCGCTCAACTCGAGAAGGTTTCTATTGACGTTGATGTACCATCTATTAGGAAACCTTCAGTGAGTCGTTCATTGTCTTATCAAATAAATACATATATGAGTCTCCAGAGACTCATGGTTCATTGGGATAAACCATCAGATCAAGTTACATTATATGACATGTACTGGTCTCAGCGGATTTTACTAACCGATCCGTGTTAGAAAATCTTGACCAGAAATTTTATTTAAGAATATACATCTTATAGTGCGCTTACCAATGTCAATTACAAACTACATTGTAACTGCGCACTATATTGTAAATCCTATGGTCTTTGTCTAATATACACGTATCACTGAATCGGATTCAGTTTCGATTTAATCGTAATCAAATATTTAATCGTAATAAGACCGAATAAGCGTATAAAAAGACAAAGGTGCTACCACTAAAATTAGTAATATTATGGAAAATACAATTGCTCGTATTTAGGAATCGGACATAAATACGATCCGGATTGATACTTCGAGCACCAACCCTAACAATATAATCTTTTATAGTCTTGACTTATAAATGGACCTTTATGAGCCTCTAAAATATCTTTTAAATCATGACCAATTCCCTAGTTGGTCTGATACATGGGACTTGCGATCAGGAAAAAAATTACAATAGCTAAATGATGATAGTAATATCGATCAGTCATAGACCTCTAGTTACTAGATCTAATCCTCCACGCAAAGTAAGAAAGTCTGCATATTTTGACCAATTCAAGGTAAAAAAAAAAAAGGTTGCTACTTCGGTAAAAATGGGATAAAATGAAGCCAAAAGATCCTATTTCAAGATAAAATCATGAGGAAATGAGATCTCTTTAGGGTTTTCTCCAACGTTTAGAAATTGGTTAATCGGTAAATACATATGTACTTGATGTCCGGCCCAATAAAGCGACCCAGCCCTAGAGCCACACTAAATGGTGATTCAATATATATTCTACATCTTGAAACAAGCCAAATTTGGATCAGTTTTGTGATAATGGAACCAACCAGAAAAAAACATTAAGGCTGCAAAAATCAGTGCGCCAATTGCGGTACAATAGAAACCACTGAAGCACAGAAAGACAGAAAAGATAATCAAATAAGAGCACAATAAAATAAAACTTAAAACAAAAATAAATAAATAAAATCTAAATTAAAGCTAAGGTTATTTAGTAATAGTATTAATGTGAATTAAATTAACAATCCTCGGTTACAGCGTCAAAAACTTGTTGTGATATTTTATATGGTACCGCAAGTGTACGGTGTCAAGTTTTAGTATAAATGAGTTAAGAATGTCGAACCCACAGGGATTGTATTCACTCACACTAAGTACTACAATTGATAATCCTAACTTTATTTAGAAAATAAATAATAAAGATTTTAATTAAATAAATAAGATAGAAAACTATTTAGATAGGAGGAACCAATACGGTAGAGACTCTAGAATCTGATTTCACCCAGCTATCCCATATGTATTTATCATGCCAATTATTCTTTGTTCAATTGTATTGTTTATAAGTCAAGATCTTTAAGTATTCACTCGTTCTCCTGAATAACAGTGAAAATATTATCAACTACAGACTTCGATATCCTTATAAAAATCTAGTAATTAACAACTTATTACGTCTTGTGATTCTATGTTAATGACTTCAAATGAACTATAGATTCTCTCAAACTCTATAAAATCCCTAGGTTATATTCTCTATATCCTATTCAAAATCCATCTCTCCCGAGCGATAGATTATAAACAAATATCATCTCAATTTGTGGCCAGCAAACAAGAAGAATTAAACTCAAGAGAATATAAATAAACTTAATAAAAATTCATAACAATATTGACAAACATAAATAAAGGTTCAAGCATCAGTTACATCATTATCCATAATTAAGGAGTTAGCTCATGACTAAAGATAAAAACAATAAAAATAATGTCATGAATCTAATGGAAATCATTAGAGTTCTAAGAAATAAACTAGAAGATAAAACCTGAATTGAATCCCCTCCACTTTAGACGTCACCGCCTTCATCTCCTCTTGTCGCTCTTCAATCCTCCTCCTTGGATCTATCTAAAAATAAGTGTTTTGTGCTATGTATTAGTCTCTCTTTTTGTCTTGGATGAACTTATGTATTTATAATAAAGCATTAGTATCATTGTGCATCTAAAATCCTAAAATTTAATGTTCTGGTGTCCGCAGGGCACCGCGACGCTGGTAAGTGGAGTCGCGGTGCCAAACCTGCTGTGTTTTGTATGCAGGAACTCGAAGACTCGTCACGATGCGTAAGCATAGCGCATCGCGACGCGTGGCAATTTCCAAGATATATGTTTTCTGCATTTCTGCTCTTCCTGTGTGCTTCCGATGTGTCCGTATGGTTCCGAAACACGTACATATACCTCGAAATCCATGTATCCATGCTTTCTACAAATAAAACATAAAAGAACTGCAAAATACATTAAATGATACGGAATCTAACAAAATAGTAAGCTAAGAATGCAGGAATAAGTGGGTATAAACCGCAATTACATATGCTACTCGACTCGAGGAGATTCCTATTAACGTCGGTGTGTACTTCCAACTATTGGGAATCACATGTGAGTCATTCAACATTCGATCCAACCAATACCCACACGTATATACGAGCTTCCAAAGCTCATGGTATATCAGGTTAAACCATTGGAACTCTAATTCCAATACACGACATGTGCTAGTCTTCTAGGTTATAGGAATTCGACCGTATTCCAACCAATACCCACACGTATATACGAGCTTCCAAAGCTCATGGTATATTAGGTTAAACCATTGGAACATTCGATCCAACCAATACCCACACATATATACGAGCTTCCAAAGCTCATGGTATATCAGGTTAAACCATTGGAACTCTAATTCCAATACACGATATGTGTTAGTCTTTTAGGTTATAGGAATTCGACCGTATTCCAAAACCAACGAATATGAATATTTACTTCAAGAATAGTTTATCATTGTAATATTATTCAATGTCGACCCACCTAGTGTCAAGTAATACTACATAGACTATTTTAAGGTCGATATCATTCTTAGCATATTTATACATCATTCTAATATGCATAATGATAATACCATTAATAAGGTATGAAATGAAAATATAGTTATTTTATTAATAAATAATAAAATATATAATACATTACTCGGATCGGCACTCTAAACACCAACTCCAACAACAACTACTCTCAAGCGGCATAATTTCAATAGATTATGTCAAATTAAAGAAAAATATAGCGAATTCACTTACTAAAGGTTTATCATGAGAGCAAGTTGAAAAGTCATCGGGGGGAATGGGCTTGAAGCCTATAAATTAAGAATTGTCAATGTGGAAAACCAACCAAGCTGATTGAAGATCCTAATATCTAGGTTCTAAAAAGACAAATGAAATTACGTGCAATTCGAACTAAACACTGTAAAGTTTTATACTCTTTCTCATTCCTATAATTATGCTTAGTGTTGTTTGTTAAGGTTAGGATAATCGAAGGCTTGCATGTATTTATATGAAATGAAAAGATATAATTAATTAATTATTGAGGAGAAATGACACAACCCTAAGTTTGAAAGGGTTCTTTGGAAGGTTATGATCCTTAAAGGAATGTATACATTAACATAGATGTGTCTTTACAAATGCAACATTCCATATATATATATATATATATATATTATATATATATATATATATATATATATATATATATATATATATTATATATATATATATATATATATATATATTATGGGATCTCATTATTTCATTCACATTCAATTCTCTTACACTTATCCTTATGCATATAAAGAGTGTTGCAGAGAGTTTCAATCATTCTTCATAGTTCAGATTTCTTGATCAAAATAAATGTCATTTAATCAAGAAGTAACCAAGTATCCTGAGAAATCTTAACTAATAGATATGTAAGTGCACCAAGAGGGAACTAATAATTTTTTAATGATAGATATTTATCGATTTGGTTTGAAATTTTTCATATTATATAAAAAAAATTCATCTTCTACAATATATTTCATAAATTTTCCTAAGAATTTGAGTTTTTTGTTTGATATATGATTTGCATATTTTACTTAAATTATACATATTAAAAATGATAAATAATACATCCACATCTTGTACTTGCATTAGACTTTCCCCATCATCTCAATTATAATTCGTATTAAAATATTTTATACATGCAATCAAAGTAAAAAAGAAATTGAAGTACAAATATTACAAATATTTTATTGGTAATTCGGAAAATCCGAATTAGGCTTAATCTCAGCCTCTGATGAGCAAAGCAGACCCACGCAGCAGATCCTGAGATCAGACCCACAGAGCAGACCCACGCAGCAGAGCAGACCTTGACAGCAGACCCTGGAGAGCGGAGTCAGACCCTAACGAGCGGAGGCATACCCTAACGAGCGGAGGCAGACCCTGGCGAGCGGAGGCAGACCCTGATGAGCAGAGGCAGACCCTGGCGAGCGGAGGCAGACCCTGATGATGATAAAAGCGAGCCTCTTACGCGAATTTGTGCCTCTGCCTCGAAAGCGTCTACGACTGCCTCTGACCAAACAATGTTTAAGACAGAACTGAACCACTGCTTCACTTTCCCGAGGCTTGTTGATGCCAACAATCTCCTTAAAATAAATTCGTCCCCTACCGAAGGTGCAGTAGAACGTGAGACGATTGTTTCCCAGGATGCAACAGAAAATGAACGAGTAAGGGCACCACCGAACTCATATCCAACGAACCACTAAAGTGTTTGAACTCTTCCCAAACAAAACAAAGAAAACCTTTAAAACGAATTTGTTGCTTGTTGTGAGTATTGCGTGTTCTGTGCGTATTCTCTAAAAACGAAAACATTGCTCGTTATATAAGAAAATTAAACATGCCAATTAATCACATGAGTGGGAGACCTTCCATTTGCTTGTAACCACCAAGTTAATTAATATCATTAATTCAACTGTTATGGAACGTCAAAAGGCTTGTAAAAAATAAAGAGACTAGCAAAAATTGGCTGGACCGGGCCCGCACAATTTGGTCCGGCATTCGTGTACGCAGGACGCGCGGGTGCACATGAGTCAGGCCTGATCGGATTTTGATTTGCAACCCTCATGCGCGCGCAAGTAGAGAGAGCCTCTATCCTTATAACTCTTACCCATCTACATATGAGCAATCATATATAAATACAACTTCTCTCTATTAGCTTTCACATATGGGACAATCACATTTCTCTTTATTTTCCAACACCAATGGGTGAACTTTGAGCAATAATTTCTCATTCACACAAGCACCATTTTAAGCATATGAATATACTATTTCGAACTACTCACGGAAGAGTATCCGAATCATTCAATAACAACCACTAACACGAAGTGAACCATGCTTAAAATTGTACCTCAAAATACTTACTCATAAGTATTTTCCAACATAAATTTCTTTATATGATTGTATAATAACATATGGTATAAAAATAATATTTCTCATTCACACAAACACCATTTGATAAATGATTTGCATGTTTTGCTTAAGTTATACATGTTAAAAGTGATAAATAACATATCTCGTTAACACCTTGTGCTTGCATTAGTCTTTCTCCATCATCTCAATTATAATTCGTATTAAAATATTTTGTACATACAATCGTATATTTAAAAAAAACAACAAGTAAAAAGAAAATTATTTTTTCTCTAAATTTATATGATTGTATAATATATGGTATATTAAAAGTACTACGCGGAGAAAAAGATTCAGGAATCACACTTTTAAGAAGCCAATCAGAGTAGATTACTTCCTGGAAGAGGGGACACGCTGATTCTTTGGCAGAGAGTCATGATAGTGTTTGTAGAAATTGACCAAAAACACTAATTTTAGTGAATAGAAAATTGTTTTGATTTTTACTCTGACACTGTTTAATACTTTAATATGCAACAATCAGTTTCATTATTGGAATGTGAATCCTGTGCACTCACTCACTCACTCACTGTTCTTAGTTCTCACTTGACTCGGTTTGAGAAAGAAGAAATCAACGTCAGCCGGTCAATGCTTCTGCTTGTATAAAAAATATGATCATCCCTTCAACCCTTTGCAGGCCAAAATTTCAAAGCTCTTTCTCTCTTTCTCCTGTGCGTTGAATCAGAAATGGACAGTCCCAATACAAAGGGTTACGGATTCAGGCCAACTAATGAAGATATAATCGATTACCTGAAGGAAAAGAGGCTTGACCCTGATTTCTCTGTCCATGCAATCACAGAACTTGATATCTACAAATTTGAGCCATGGGAGTTACCCGGTAAGTATCAATCAATTAACAAGTATAAGAACGATGTTTGTATTTGATTTAGCTCTCTAATAAACCAATTTCGATTGTGATACAGGGTTTTCTGCGACTCCGTCTAAGAAAGAAGTGCGTTACTTCTACTGTGAGCCTCGTTACAAGTATGCCAACAGTAAACGTGTACACAGAAAAACAAAAACGGGATACTGGAAACGTTCTGGAAATGTTATTGATATGAAGGCTGATAGCGGTGAGGTGATTGGCACCAAAAGATATGTGCCTTTCTATGCTTATAAGAAAGCAAAAACTAAGTGGGTTATGCACGAAATCTGTGTCAAGGACGACGCCCTTTATAAGGTATGATTTTCTCTTCTCCCCATTAAAATTAACAGGCAAAAAGCATGTACTTGACTTTGATGAATGAATCTGGCAGTGTTGGACTTATTTGGTTTTTGGACTTTAATTTATGCAGAAGGAATTCGTTATATGTCGCATAGAAAGAAAATGGAATAAAAAGCTTGGTATTTCAAACTCTGATGAAGGTGAATCAAGTAAGCAAGTGGTTTCTCCAACTCAGGTATTATTACCAGGTGACCATTCGATTTCTAATGGAAATCATATAGACGAAAATACTGTCACAGACCCGCAGCTACCACCACCAAATGACAATGTGATTTCTTCGTATCCTGGAAATCATATTGAACAAACTTCTTTCTCAAGCCATGAGCCACTACCAAATCACATTATGGTTTCTGATCCTGGAAATCGTATTGAACAAATTACTTTCTCAAACACTCAGTTACTGCCACACTACACTATGCTCCCTTTTCCTGAAAACCATTTGGGCCAAAATACCCTCTCAAACCCACAGCTACTACCACCAAATCACAAAATGATTTCTTCTCCTGGAAATCATATTCTGCAAAATACTCTTTCAAACCCGCAGCTACTACCACTTAATCACAATTTGATTTCTAATCCTGGAAATCATATTCTGCACAATACTATCTCAAACCCGCCGCTACTACCAAATCACAGTCTGATTTCTTGCTGTGGAAATCATATTGAACAAACTACAAACATACAGTTAGTACCATACCCAAATTTGACTTCTTATGCTAGAAATCAAATTAAAGAAAATACTCTCACAAACCCTCAGGGGTTATCAAACTACAACATGATTTCGTTTCCCTGGAATCATATTGAAGATAAAACTTCCACAGGATTGCAGCTGCCACCATATTCGGTGTCGCAGCTAGTATCAAAAAATACTTCGCAAGAAGAAAAACATCAACTTGAAGAATTCAATGCCAGCGGTGGTTACAATTGGCTAAATTGTGCCTCTTTCTCCACACCGCAGTCACTGAACTATCAAGAAATGGAATTGTTGCAGGTGCCACCAAATTCGGTGTTGCAGCTAGTAACAAAAAACACTTCGCAAGAAGAAGAAAATCATCAACTTGAAGAATTCACTGCCAGCAGTGGTTATAATAGGCTAAATTATGCCTCTTTCTCCACACCGCAGTCACTGAACTATCAAGAAATGGAATTGTTGCAGCTGCCACCAAATTCGGTGTCGCAGCTAGTAACAAAAAACACTTCGCAAGAAGAAGAAAATCATCAACTTGAAGAATTCACTGCCAGCAGTGGTTATAATAGGCTAAATTATGCCTCTTTCTCCACACCGCAGTCACTGAACTATCAAGAAATGGAATTGTTGCAGCTGCCACCAAATTCGGTGTCGCAGCTAGTGACAAAAAACACTTCGCAAGAAGAAGAAAATCATCAACTTGAAGAATTCACTGCCAGCAGTGGTTATAATAGGCTAAATTATGCCTCTTTCTCCACACCGCAGTCAATGAATTATCAAGAAATGGAATTGTTGCAGCTGCCACCAAATTCAGTGTCGCAGCTAGTATCAAAAAACACTTCGCAAGAAGAAGAAAATCATCAACTTGAAGAATTCACTGCCAGCAGTGGTTACAATGGGCTAAATTATGCCTTTTTCTCCACACCGCAGTCACTGAATTATCAAGAAATGGAATTGTTGCAGCTGCCACCAAATTCAGTGTCGCAGCTAGTATCAAAAAACACTTCGCAAGAAGAAGAAAATCGTCAACTTGAAGAATTCAATGCCAACAGTGGTTACAATGGGCTAAATTATGCCTCTTTCTCCACACCGCAGTCACCGAATTATCAAAAAATGGAATTGTCATACTCTAACAGTTCTATTGATAATTGTGATTTTTTGAATTTTCAATTTGACAGTGAGCAGGTAATTGACCTGATCAATTCACCAAGGGCTTTCCTGGATGAAAACTCTCTCGAAGAGACAGGACAAACCCATACACCTGTGACTTTAACTCATTAAAGTCAGATGGAGGAACTTATGCAGAAGATAGCAGTGACACAAACACTGAAACCTTCTGACGCATGGTTCAAAGAACTGCTACTTGAGAATATTGCTTAAGTAGCGTAAAACAGCAGCAAATCAAATCCTCTATGAGGTATGATTGTTAATTTACTATTGTTGATATATGGTGATGATGCTTCAGCTTCACTGATGTTGTATGTTATTCGAAACTCTGTGATCTTAAGTAACGTATGTAAACAAAAACTGTCAATTCCTCTAGGAAGAATGTACTATTATTATTGGTAATGTAATGTAACAATGTATGTAATCTTTTGAGAATTTTTATCCATACAGAATTGTTGTTTAGCGTAATTGATACTCCACTTGGTTTATCATATAGCATATGGCCAAGTTGTAAGATTTCCGTTTGTTAAACAAGGCCAGAGGAGATTTAAAGAGATGCCGGGTGAGATAATGATGATTTTTTTTCTCGAAAAAAAAAATCGAGATGATTTATGTTTCGATTATATAAAGGGTTGAGATTTAGATTAACAAATCTCGATCCATCCCGTCAAATGTAAATCCTAAATCGATTAGAATCTCCTCTTTATAAAAATCGATCAAAACGCAATGTTATTGTTCATAATGTAGATCAACAACAATTTCCTAAAGCAAAACAAGCATCAGGTGCGTGGTTATTTCCTTATTTTTTGGGCTAAATTATATATATACACGCACACTACAAATTAACAAGCGACATATTGATATATTTCGATGAAAAAATTACCTTGATATTTATAAGAGAGATTGATTTCAAAAAATCCTTATTCAACTTATATCGCCTTCATTTGAGCTTCAAATCACAATATATAAAAATCTATATGCACTTACCATTTACCCTTGCAACTTTTATTAAGGAAACTCTCTTAAATTCAAAATTCTACAAGATTGGAATTGGCTCTAAAATAACTGCGTTGCATATACTACATCCTAAAAATGTGAGTGTGCTCGCAAAAAAACAAAAAATGAGAGTATTCATTAAAATATAAATGAGTGATTTAAATAAATCAAAATGACTTTCACTGAACTTACTGAAATATGATTGTGCTCATTAAAATATGATTGTTTTCGTAACCAATTTTTTCCTCGAAACATGTCAAAATTTATTACTAATTGAAAAGCTTATTATTTATAAATTAATGATATATAATTTTTCTGATTAAATACATTATATTTTCAAAGATATTTAATATTTTATTCAAAATAGGGTAAACAAAAACACACATGACACTTTAAATTGACATTTTATACATTAAAATGAAAATTCACTTTCTCACTCTTGGAAATTGTACATCACTTACAGAATAAATAATCATAATAATAATAAATAAACCATAAAATGATAAAACCATGGACTTTTTAATCATTTTTTTAAAAAAAAATTAAGAGATTCATTAACATGCATATGTTTTAGGGTTTGCAAACTTGATCCAACTCGTGGGTTGATACGGGTTGAGAAATTTTTCCCAAATCTAACGGATTAGGTTCGCTAACCTACGCGGATTGCAGATTGACACTGGTCGAAAATTTTCAACCTACAACTTACATTTATTAATTTTTTATAATGAATTCTTTAATTAATATGATCTTTTTAATATTTTTTCAAAAAATTGAATTTTATATTTTTAATGTTTTTTCCTGCTTAATTTGTAGATGTGAATTATTGATTTTTTAAATTAAATTTTGGATTTATTTTAAAAAATTAAATAAATTCAAGCCAACCTACAACCCACACTAATTATGCGAGTCAAATTGTTATAACCCATACTTGCGGATTGAACGAGTTGAGTCCCAACACATGCAACTCTTTCTATGTCCACTATATAAAATTAGTGTTACAATTATTAATCTTAATATCGTATTCTTGAATCTCAAAAATACCCTTTTACATTCGTGATGTGTTTTATTGTATTCCTGATTTTATTTCATGGGATAAACTTTCTCCGTCTTCTCAAATATACTTCATATTAAAATATCGAATAATTATAAGTACTCTCTCAATACTAATTTTTTATGTTTTATGTACAAAATAATAAAATTATATTACAAATATTTTGAATTTATTTTTTTTAAAAAAAATTAAAAATGAAAATGGAAATCGTGTGTTGAAGAAAGAATACCCAAAAAGCATTAACTTGAATTGTTGCAGAAGAAGAAGATTCTGGAATAGCGAATGGGATGTCATCTAAAACCAGCCAATCCGAGCAAATTACTTCTGAGAAAGTGGGGACCCGATTCTTTGGGAGAGACTACTCATTAGTTTTTGCTGTAAATTTACCAAAAACAACATTTTCAAATCATAAGGAGTTCCTTTATTTTTTTATTTTTTTAGTAATCAAATCAGTCACTAATAAAAACGTCATTAAAGATATAAATTATACTTAATATACATACCTAATCAAAAATTGAATTTACACTTAAAAATTATTAAATATATTGGAGGTGATGACTCGCACAACAAGCCAATAAATTCATGTCCTTCCCAGAAATACCAAAAGATAAAGCAACGCTTCTTTTAGAATTTATGCGAGAGGGACTCGTAACTGAATAAAGAAAAAACAAACATAAAAAGAAAATGGTGGGGGCCTCGTGGCGTGGGGTCTCATCCTACTTGGGCAACAAGTTCATACTTTTACATTTGTATGTAATTTTTTTAATCCTTATAATAACGATTGCATATTTCATTAACTTCTTGAAAAAGCCACATTAACGGGAGTAATTATTTGATACAATAGAGATGATATATTGGTTATATGATACCACCCGTTTCTTACTCTTATTTTTTACAAAAAAAAAATATTTCCATCACTTGATCTTATAACGTGCGAATCAAAATTAAATAATATTACCGTTACACCAAAAGTTGAAAGTGAATAATAAACATAAATATAATCTTTAAATCATGTACACTCACTCACTATTCTAACTTAACACTGAAGTCAAGCCAATGGATAGTACCCGACCGTCAACACTTTATGCCTATAAATAACACAAATGATCAGCCATTTGTATATTGCATGAAAAAAATTACATAGCTCTGACATTCTCTCTCTTCTTTGTGTCAGAATCAGAAATGAACAGTCTCGTGGGGTTCAGATTCAAGCCAACTGATGATGAAATTATTCGTCTCCTGAAGAAGAAGAGGCTTGACCCTGATTTCTCTGTCCATACCATTACTGAAATTAAGTTCTACAACTTTGAGCCTTGGGAGTTACCCGGTAAAGTATCCATTAACAAGTAGTATTCGATCTCGATCTTTGATTTAGTTTTGTGAAATTCTCATTTGTTTTAACCAGAAGATTGATTTACATATTTAAAAAGAAACCCAAAAATTTTTAACGAATATAATTTTGTAGTTTGAACTGGACAATTTTTGTGATGCAGGGTTTTGTGAGATTCAGTCTCAAGAAGAAGTGTGGTATTTCTACTGTGAGCCTTATTACAAGTATGCCAAAAGTAAACGAGCACATAGAAGAACAAAGACGGGATACTGGAAAGTCACTGGCAAAGGTTCTAAAATGAAGGCCAAGAAAAGCCGCGAGGAGATTGGTACCAAAAAGATTCTGTCTTTTTGCAGTTCTAAGAACCCTAATACAGAATGGGTAATGCACGAAATCGCTGTGGAAGACGACCCTCTTTACAAGGTATGATCCATTACTTATTTCTGAATTTTATTTTTTATAATAATTTTGTTTTAGTGTAAAGTAATTGATAACTCAGCATTGAATATGGTGAACTTATTTTAATTCTCTGTTAATTTGTGTAGAAGAACTTTGTTATATGTCGCCTTGAAAGAAAACGGGATACCAAGCTTGGTATGTCAGCTAGTGATGAATATCAATCAAGTTCAGAATTGGCTTCTTGTTCCACCATTGATGTTTCAGAAAATGTTTTCATGGAATCTGTTATTCCACTGGATCAACCTGTGGATTCTCATAGAAGTCCTGTTGCGGAAAATACGGACAATTCGATTTCTCATTCTAGAAATGGAGAAAGTACTTCCCTGGAATCTATACTACCACCAAATCAGCATTTGGTTTCCGATAGAAATCATGTTGCAGAAACTCGACAACTTGCAGAATTGAATCCCAGCGAGGAATCATCATATTCTAGCGGTTCTATTTCTGATTGGGATTTAATGAATCCCGAATTTTACACTGAGCGGATTGACGACCTGATCAGTTCACTAAGGGCTTTACTGGATGAATCCTCTCACGAAGAACCTGGACAAACCGTTACTCCTGACTTCAAGTCATCAAAGACAGATGAAATCTCTGGTGAAGCAAATGGACAAACCTTTTCGCCTGACTTCAACTGGGCAAAGTGGAATAGGAGTGACATGGACACTGAAACCTTTTGTGAGTGGACGAAATCAGTCTTTGAGATTGAGCAAGTCCATAGCTTATGTATGTTAGAATAATAAGCAAATCCTCTAGGAGGAGAATGTTGTATTGTTATTAATATTCCAAACTTTGTAAGTTTTAATCCCATTTTTAAAATTTATGTATTTTTGGACCTTAATTTTTTTAATACCCATTATACCCTTAATGATTATGTTTGCACAGAGTCTTGCATTGCAAGATGAGTTGCAACACAGAGTATTGTATGAGGATTCTCTTGAGAATTTGTTCCTAATTATTGAAGAGTCCGGCTGCCATGCATGAGAGGAAATTTCCATGCGATTTTCCGGGGAAGATTAAAGCAAACTTTCGATGGGCACTATTACTTTGTTGAAATTGTGAGTCAAAAATTGACTATAAATAAGAACTTTCATTTACTAAATCTTACATTTTCTTCTCTATGCCTTGAACTTTTATTTTTCTTTTTTCATAAATCTTAGAACACCAAATGGTTTATGTTTTAATGAATACCATTGCAACTTTATTATCAATACAATAAATCCCTGCTCCCTTGAATTGAATTCATATGAAAGAGTGAAGATCAAAACAAGGGATTTTAAAAGGTACAATTCATATTTCTTTCTTTCAATAATTACTCATCTTTTTACATTTTTCGTTATTTAGGATTTGTTACATCAATATATAAAAAAAAAAAAAAAAAGTTAATAATCTTAAAAACAAATGTAAAAGTCAATAAAAACACAAAGAAAAGTGACGTTTAATTTGAAGACATTTTTTTTTAGATCTTCAAAAAAGTAAAAACCGATGTGTTAATTAGATGAGTGTTAAATTTAATAATTTATTATTAAGAGATTCTAATGCGTACTTAAAGGTAAATTACAATAAGATATTTTAGTAATATAAAATTTTAATAAAATATGAGTGTTCCAAAATATTTATTAGAATATAAATAACCCCACCCTTTGATAAATCAAACATAATTAGAAAACAATTTTTCAAATAATCACTTATTTAAAAGAATCCATTAGAATCTGCATAAGCATGACGAAATGCAAAACGAAGTGTTTTATGTATGATAGGAGTAATTTTTTGATGTAACAGAGTTATGAGTGTCGTGATATAACTAATAAATTAGTAAATGATATCTATAATTTAATATCCATATTTTTTTAGTTGTTTTTTTAATATTTTAACACGTGTGACAATAGATGATTGGATTATTGCACGAATGACATAATACTTTCGTTGTATTGTAGATTTTCTCGTATGATGGAGTGTAAAACAATCCTGTATGCATTACACAATGTCTTGAAGTCTCACGTTTCTTTATAAGAAAACTTTATTCAATTAAATATATAACTTTTCTCTTTGTAATTTTTTCCTGAAAGATTAAAAAATTCGGCTATCAAATTATCGATTCGTGTTTAAACACAATAGATAAATTTTATAATTGTCCTAAATTTCTAAAAAAAAAAAAAAAAAAAAAAAAAAAAAAAAAAAAAAAAAAAAAACATACAATGAACCTTAACTGAAAACCTAATAATTAAATCTTAAATTATTTGTCACTAAATCACACTATCTCTTAAGACTTATCTGTATAATTTGTATACACTAATTGGATTTAAAAAAAAAAAAAAGGGCATAATTCAATTCAAACGAGTGAAGACACACAAGCCAATGAAATCATTTCCTTCCCCAACAGTACCAAAAAGATATAGCAAGGCAGAAGATTCTGGATTTGTTGTGGCATATTATTTCAGCGAGGGATCAGCGAAGGAGACTCATAAGTCGTAACTGAATAAAGAGAGAATCATAATAAAAGGAAGATGATGGGGTCCTCAAGCTACTTGTGAAGCAAGGCAATGCGTAGAAATATTACTGGCCAATCCAAGCTAAAGGATCCCACCCATCAATGCTTTCTTCCTGTATATAAATAATTGATAACCCATTTACCATTTACCATTTACCATTTACACACACATACTTCTTAGTCCTGCTCTCTTTTCCCAGTTTCTTAAGTGTCAGAAATGGCGAGTCTCGCGGGGTTCAGTTGCAAGTTAACTGATGAAGAAATCATTTTTCTCCTGAAGAAGAAGAGGCTTGATCCTAACTTCTCTGTCGATACCATCACTGAACTTGATGTCTACAGCTATGAGCCTTGGGAGTTACCCGGTAAGCCGCTATGTCTTTTGATTTCTAGTTTAATAAAATCAGAATAAATTTGAACTGAACTGTTTTTGTGATGCTTGCAGGGTTTTCTGTGACTCAGTGTAAAAAGGAAGTGTGGTACTTCTTCTGTGAGCCTCATTACAAGTATGCCAAAAGTAAACGAGCACATAGAAGAACAAGGACGGGATACTGGAAAGTCACTGGCAGAGGTTCTCTAATGAAGGCCAAGAAAAGCCGTGAGGTGATTGGTATCAAAAAGTTTTTGTCCTTTTACAGTTCTAAGAACTCAAATACTGACTGGGTTATGCACGAAATCGCTGTCGAAGACGACCCTCTTTATATGGTATGAGCTTTGTTTAGAATATATTATGATAACAAAATATTTGGAATTTGATTGTTAAATCCCGAATTTTAAGTGACTTCACTTAAGTCCGGAATGGTGAACTTATTCTATATCTCTGTTGATTTGTGTAGGATGACTTTGTTATATGTCGCATTGAAAGAAAAGGGAACATCAAGCGTGGTATATCAACCATTGATGAATATCAATCAAGTTCAGATTCAATGAATTCCAAATTTTACAATGAACGGATTGATGACCTGATCAATTCAACAAGGGCTTTACTGAATGTATCCTCTCATGAAGAACCTGGACAAACCGTTACTGCTGACTTAACTCATCAAAGTCTTATGGATACTTTCTTTTCGCCTGACTTGAACTCGGAAAAGTCGAATAGGAGTGACATGGACACTGAAACCTTTTGTGAATGGGCGAAAGCACTATTTGATAATTATTAGCAAATCTATATATAGCGTATGTATGTTTGAATAAGAAAATCCTCTTGGAGGAGAATGTTGTGTTATTATTAATATTCCAAACTTTGTAGATCTTTAAGAATAGTTGGAGCACTTGGATGCTCAATTTGCTCTATCTTATGTAATAATCTAGTTCTGGGAAAATTCAGCTTAATGAATGGGAATATGCTTGTTCAAACCAATAGCTGCAGGTGACTGTTGATCATGTATGTGATATTGGCAAAAGATTTTCCAATCATCTTGAATGTGAGTTTACTTTCAAATACCAAGTTACGGTATCTATTGATGAAGCTTTTCAAGGGACTCATACGTCCCGACTTCCAATACCAAGTTATGGTATCTATCGACGAAGTTCTTCAAGGGCTCATCATTTTTAGTGATGAGTTGTCGCATTAGAAGAGTTGTCGCATTAGAAGACGCATCGTCTCAAGGAATCAGTTAGCGATATTTATTATACTCGTAAAGTTTACAGTTTTGGTCACGAAATTAGCAAACGAACTCCGATCGAGTTGGTTCTTGAATCATCGGATTTATTTTTTCGAGACGAACAACTTTTGTGTTGAACACAATTCGAGAATCACATCAGAAGGGCTTCGAAAGGGCTGATTTTTGAAATTACCCTTATTAGTGAGGCATTTTGGTAAATCCTGAAATTAGATATTTTTATCATTATTATTATTATTATTATTATTATTTTCATTATTATTATTATTATTATCTTTATTGTAAGCTAATACAGAAAACACAAAAAAAAAAAAAAATGCGCTGAGACGTGAGCTAAGAAGAAACTCTTATTAATTATTTCATGTCCAATATAAACATATTTGAAATAATTACAAATATATTGTGTTTATACTTTCAAAGCATGCTAACACAATTCATTACTCTTATTTCAACTTTAAGCTATGTAATCATGCATAATTCATCACTATATGTCTCACTAATAAAAACTCACTAATGAAGAACATAGCTTAAGAGAATATCAAACATTACCTAGTAAGCTTGATACAAAGATCCAATCATCTTCTTCTTTGTTGAAATGGTTGGAGAACTTCCAAGGTTTGCAAGCTTGACTACAAGATCCAATCTTGATTTCAATGCTAGTAAGCTTTACTCCAAGATCCAGTCTTAATTTCTCGTAGATGAAATGTTGTAGAGATCTTCCAAAGCTTCTCTAAACACTTCTCTAACTTAGGCTAATTTCTCCAAGAATTACTTGTATTTAGCTTTCACAAGCTTAACTAAAATCTTCCTCAAGCTTGCTATTTATAGCAAAAATTAGATAATTTTTAATTAATAAAAGTTTTAATCAATTTTTAGGTGGACTTAATCTCATTTGTCCAAATATATGTAATTAGGTGTGGCTAATCACATTTGTCTACCACTTTGATTTAATCCAATTGAATCAAGACAAAGATTAGGAATTGGATAGTTCAATATTTGTCACTTTGATTTAATCCAATTAAATCAAGTCAAATACACCTATAATTACATATTTATAATTACCAAATATCCTCAAATGGTAGAGATATTTATGAATTTATAATTAAGCCCTTATGTAATTTTGAATTAATCCAATTAGGTCATAGTAAATAATCAATATTATCCAATAACACTATTTTAGTTGATAATTATAATATCGAATATTTTCTATTATCAAAAATTATCGGCTACCCAAGTTCTCAATGAGTACACTTCATATTGGGGCTCTCTAAGTTCAGACACATTCATGATATAAGTCTAGTTAATATGTACGGAATTCGGCCACCTCCAAATTCATGAAGAACACGAACGACCTGTACAAGTCGAGGTCATCACCTATGTTTATCAAGTTTCCGAGGCACACATCTCAAGTCGACATATCCACGATTATTTACAATTGATGCGATCCACCCTAGGTGATCGAGTTTAGCCAAAGTCTGTAAGAATCATAACATACTCACATGGATACCTAAACCTCTTATGGTATATATACGGGCCGACTTATCCTATCTTGATTTGCACTTGATTAACGAGTGCATCGGCCACACCCAACGAACATCTATAGGTCAGACCATGAAAGATTTCTGACATACATGACATTAAAGTGTGGAGGATCTCTCACAAAATCAATGATATCTTATAGTCAAAGGATTACATATGTTACTCGACTCGAGAAGATTCCTATTAACAGTGGTGTATGTACTTCCAACTATTGGGAATCACCTGTGAGTCATTCAGAATTCGATCCAACCAATATCCACATGTCTATATGAGCTTCCAAAACTCATGGTACATCGGATTAAACCATTGAAACTCTAATTCCAATATACGACATGTGTTAGTCTTCTAGGCTATAGGAATTCGACCGTATTCCAAAACCAACGACTATGCATAATTACTTCAAAAATAGTTTATAATAGTAATATTATCTCAATGTCGGACCACCTAGTTTCCAGTATTACTACAAAAATATTCTAAGGTCGATGTCATTCTTAGCATATTTATACATCAATCTAATATGCATAATGACAATACCATTAATAAAGTATGAAATGCAAATATAGTTATTTTATTAATAAATAATACGTGTACAATACATTATTCGAATCGGTACTCTAAGCACCAAACTCCAACAACAACTACTCTTAAACGACATAATTTCAATAAATTATGTCAAATCGAAGGAAAATCTAGATTATCCACTTACTAAAGGTTTACCCCGAGAGCAAGTTTAGAAGTCATCAGGGGGAATGGGCTTGAAGCCTATAAATTAAGAATTATCATTGTGGAAAACCAACCTAGCTGACTGGAGATCACAATATCTATGTTCAAAAAAGACAAATGAAATTTCGTGCAATTCAAACTAAGCACTGTAAAATTTTATACTCTTTCTCATTCATATAATTATGCAGAGTACTGTATGTTAAGGTTAGGATAATCAAAGGCTTTAATGATCATTATATCATGAGAATGGTCTTAATAGAGATATCAGCATATATCTTATACAATAGATTATCTATTTCAAGTAAGAGGCGAAGTCGCTTCAATGAAAATTTTAAGGCTGGATTTTCTAAAGTACTTGATGAAGTCAAGACCAATGTTCATGGTCGAATTGAACACAATCCTAGAACGGGAAATGGTCGAAGTGAAGCTGTATTATGGCTATTATCTTGGCTTACACCAACAGCGGAATAGGTCAAGACTATAGCCACTGGTTTATCAAGCAAATCCGACTAGACCCGGTCGGTTTCCGGTTCCACAAGTGTGGAACAGGAACCGAAATCGAACCGGTTAAATCCGGTTCGGTTCTGGTTCCACACTTAAGTGGAACCGAAACCTTGAACCGAATCGGAACTGACCGGTTCGGTTTCGGTTCGGTTCAAGGTTCCAAACCTTTTTTTAAATTTTGAAAATAAATTAAAATAAATGGTTTATTTAATTTATAAATAAAATAAAATTATTATATTGAATAGCTTGAGCTTAAATTTTTAAAAATTAAGTTGCCTACGTATCCTCCAAGGGTGAGAGGAATCAATGTTCACGTAGTTCCATTACAATTTTAAGACATATCCCTTTATTAAATTACAATTTTACAATTATCAATCATCATTATCAGTTGATCCTTCGGCTCCGGTTCCGGTTGCACTTGTTGTTGCACTTGTAGAAGCATTATCGAACAAATCTTCAAAATCATCGGGGGCATCTTCTTGTTGTCTCAGATCAGCCCGAGTCCAATCATCCACACAAGCTGTTGCTTCTAGAGTGCTTGGATGTAATGAAGATCGCCTAGCTTCCAATATATTACCTCCCAAGCTGAAGGCTTGCTCAACCGCAACGGTGGAAATAGGTGCTGCCAATATCTCTTTAGCAATAATTGATAAAACATGATATATATTTTGATGCCGGTTCCACCATTCAAGGATTTTAAAATTTTTACTGCATAAACTTTCATTCGAAAACTCAAAATTTGTAGATAAATAATTATCTAATTCAGGGTTATTAGTTGTCGTATCTCTAAGTTTTTTATTTCGTTGCAATAACCAACGATCCTCTGCGCTAAGTCTTGTTTGAATTACCGGTTCGCTACTACTAGATTCACCTAATGTTGCTAAGTTATATCTTACAATATAATCATTAAATAAAACAATTAAATTATTTCTTAATTTCGTAATTATGTTTGTAATATCAATTTCATCTAATATTCCTAAATAACCATAATAAGCTTGTAAACCACCACTCAAACCTTCTAATTTAAATTTAGGATAAAAAACAGTAGCAATAAGATAAAGTAAAGCAATTTTCCTAAAATAATTCAACCATTTTACCTTAATAGCAGTAATAGCTTCGAAGAAAACAAGATCATTAGGATCGTCGCTGTCAACATGCTTATCAAGAGTGCCAACAATATTCAAACTCTCAAGAAGAAATAAATGTGCTGTAGGATAATAAACACCGCTAAAAACTAAAGTAGCATCATTAAAAACTCTTAAAATATCTAAAAAAAATTCACAAATATCACATTGACTAGGATAAAGTGTGATATTTTGAACATGTTTAGAAAAAAACTACATAATACACCTTTATATTGAAATGCTTGATATAAAAGAAAATAAGTTGAATTCCAACGTGTTGGAACATCTCTTGAAAATTTAATCGGTTTAATACCATTTATTTTACAAAACTTGGTCAATTCTCTCCTAACTTGAGAATATGACCAAATACAGTTAAGTGTCGTTTTAATTGGATCAAGGAAATGTGATAATAATTTTAGTCCATCTTGCACACATATGTTAAGGACATGACATGTACAACGAATATGAAAAAATCGACCCCCTAAATTTGGTTCACATAAGGATTTTAAATCACTGATGGATGCAGTATTTGCAAATGCATTATCAAATCCAATTGTTAAAATTTTTTCTATTAAATCATATTCATCAAAAATTATCTTCATCATTCTATAAATATTATGTGCAGTATGTTGGTCATCAAAAACTCTAAATGCAATAAGTCATTTTTGCATGGTAAATGATGCATCAATCCAATAACAAGTCACACTCATGTATGAGTATGTTTGCCAATGGTCACTCCAAATATCAAAACATATAGAAATACGACCTTTAATCTCTTTAAATATTTCATTTAAAATAATTTTACCATCTTTGTATAATTTAAAAATATGACGTTTTGTTGTGTTTCGAGTCATTCTACATGCAGCAGGATTTAAAGCATTATGCACGTAATTAGTAAAATGAAGTTTTTCACCAAAGCTTAAAGAAAGATGTGGCCATACAAGTTAATTTCACAAATTCTTCTCTATTTTTTGCATCAGAATATTTAAATAAATCCACAGCACTCGTACCTCTACTAGATGATGCGTACTTGACCATTTGAGTTTGCGTCGTATCAATTCCAAATTCAACCGGATGATGTTTTTCCATGTGCTTGATCATACTACCGTATCCACCAGAAAAATTATAGATAATCCCACAATAGTTGCAAATTGCTCGTTGTGAACCATCTTCTAGGTGTTCCAAATTAAAATGAATTTTGAAAATATCCGAAGATCGAGCCTTAACTTCTCTTCTCCGTGATTGTGCACTGACACTAGGGCCGCTCTCTTGGGTTGGCATATTTGACATTATGTTCTCAGATGAGCTTGCCATTTTTCGTTTGAGAAATTAGGAGAAGAAAAATAAGAAAATTGAATAATTGTTAAAATTTTAACAAATTAACAACTAATTGAAGTGAGATTTAGAATAAGAGAATTATAGAAAATGAGAGAGTTGAGAACTTGGTGTGTTGAAATAATGAAAAATGAATCCTATTTATAGATTTTTAGAATTTTTTTGATACCAAAAATTCCCCTAAATATAACTGTTTTATTACCGTTATTAGGGATATATTAGTAATTTATATTTTCATTTATAAAATTTTAAATAAAAATTTTTTTTTTTACTTCGGCTCCCTGCCCCCCCCCCCCAACGGCTAGTAGCCGTTGGGGTGTAGGGTTCCGGTTGGAACCGTAGAACCGGTGGAACCGTTCGATTCCACCGGTTCCGACCGGTTCGAGTTGGGGTGGAACCCCAACCGAACCGATCGCCAACGGTTCCGGTCCGGAACCGGAACCTTCGGTTCTAAACCGGAACCGTGGCCGGGTCTAAATCCGATAAGTATTTAGTATGAAAGGTTCAAGACAAAAACTATCTATTCGATGAAGTTTTATTTTAAAGGAAACTATCTTAAGTGTCTATATTCATATTTAGAGGATTGTAGAAAATTCTCTAAACATTGCATGTATTTATATGGAATGAAAAATATAATTATTAAGGAGAAATGACACAATCATAGGTTTGAAAGGGTTTCTTGGAAGGTAATGACCCTTAAAGGAATGTATACATTGACATAGATATGCCTTTACAAATGCAACATTCCATATCTCTTTAAAAAAAAAAAATGGTATTATAGGATCTCATTAGTTCATTCATTTTAATTTTTCATTCACATTCATATTCTCTTGCACTTATCCTTATGCATATAAAGAGTATTGGAGAGAGTTTCAATCATTGTTCATAGCTCATATTTCTTGATCAAATGAGTATCCCTTGGTCAAGAAGTAACCAAGTATCCTGGGAAATTTTAACTAAGAGATCTGTAAGTGCATCAAGACGGAACTAAAATAGTTCTCGGGACAAATATTATCGATTTGGTTTGAAATTTTTCATATTCTATAGAATATTTCATCTTCTACAAAATATTTCATAAATTTTCCTAAGAATTGAGTTTTTTGTTTGATAAATGATTTGCATGTTTTGCTTAAATTATACATGTTAAAAGTGATAAATAAGTTAACACCTTGTGCTTGCATTAGTCTTTCTCCATCATCTCAATTATAATTCGTATTAAAATATTTTGTACATACAATCGTATATTTAACAAAACACAACAAGTAAAAAGAAAATTATTTTTTTCTCTAAATTTATATGATTGTATAATATATGGTATATTAAAAGTACTACGCGGAGAAAAAGATTCAGGAACAGCCAATGGAATCACACTTTTAAGTAGCCAATCAGAGTAGATTACTTCCTGGAAGAGGGGACCCGCTGATTCTTGGCCGAAGAGTCATGATAGTGTTTGTGAAATTGACCAAAAACACTAATTTTAGTGAATAGAAAATTGTTTTGATTTTTACTCTGACACTGTTTAATACTTTAATATGCAACAATCAGTTTCATTATTGGAATGTGAATCCTGTGCACTCACTCACTCACTCACTGTTCTTAGTTCTCACTTGACTCGGTTTGATTGAGAAAGAGGAAATTAACGTCAGCCGGTCAATGCTTCTGCTTGTATAAATAATATGATCATCCCTTCAACCCTTTGCAGGCCAAAATTTCAAAGCTCTTTCTCTCTTTCTCCTGTGTGTTGAATCAGAAATGGACAGTCCCAATACAAAGGGTTACGGATTCAGGCCAACTAATGAAGATATAATCGATTACCTGAAGGAAAAGAGGCTTGACCCTGATTTCTCTGTCCATGCAATCACAGAACTTGATATCTACAAATTTGAGCCATGGGAGTTACCCGGTAAGTATCAATCAATTAACAAGTATAAGAACGATGTTTGTATTTGATTTAGCTCTCTAATAAACCAATTTCGATTGTGATACAGGGTTTTCTGCGACTCCGTCTAAGAAAGAAGTGCGTTACTTCTACTGTCAGCCTCGTTACAAGTATGCCAACAGTAAACGGGAACACAGAAAAACAAACACGGGATACTGGAAACGTTCTGGAAATGTTCTTGATATGAAGGCTGATAGCGGTGAGGTGATTGGCACCAAAAGATATGTGCCTTTCTATGCTTATAAGAAAGCAAAAACTAAGTGGGTTATGCACGAAATCTGTGTCAAGGACGACGCCCTTTATAAGGTATGATTTTCTCTTCTCCCCATTAAAATTAACCAGGCAAAAGCATGTACTTGACTTTGATGAATGAATCTGGCAGTGTGGACTTATTTGGTTTTTGGACTTTAATTTATGCAGAAGGAATTCGTTATATGTCGCATAGAAAGAAAATGGAATAAAAAGCTTGGTATTTCAAACTCTGATGAAGGTGAATCAAGTAAGCAAGTGGTTTCTCCAACTCAGGTATTATTACCAGGTGACCATTCGATTTCTAATGGAAATCATATAGACGAAAATACTGTCACAGACCCGCAGCTACCACCACCAAATGACAATGTGATTTCTTCTTATCCTGGAAATCATATTGAACAAACTTCTTTCTCAAGCCATAAGCCACTACCAAATCACATTATGGTTTCTGATCCTGGAAATCGTATTGAACAAATTACTTTCTCAAACACTCAGTTACTGCCGCACTACACTATGCTCCCTTTTCCTGAAAACCATTTGGGCCAAAATACTCTCCCAAACCTGCAGCTATCACCACCAAATCACAATATGAATTCTTATCCTGGAAATCATATTCTGAAAAATACTCTTTCAAACCCGCAGCTACTACCACTAAATCACAATTTGATTTCTAATCCTGGAAATCATATTCTGCACAATACTATCTCCAACCCCCGCTACTACCAAATCACAATCTGATTTCTTGCTGTGGAAATCATATTGAACAAACTACAAACATACAGTTAGTACCATACCCAAATTTGACTTCTTATTCTAGAAATCAAATTAAAGAAAATACTCTCACAAACCCTCAGGGTTATCAAACTACAACATGATTTCGTTTCCCTGGAATCATATTGAAGATAAAACTTCCACAGGATTGCAGCTGCCACCTATTCGGTGTCGCAGCTAGTATCAAAAATACTTCGCAAGAAGAAAAACATCAACTTGAAGAATTCAATGTCAGCGGTGGTTACAATGGGCTAAATTATGCCTCTTTCTCCACACCGCAGTCACTGAACTATCAAGAAATGGAACTGTTGCAGCTGCCACCAAATTCAATGTCGCAGCTAGTATCAAAAAACACTTCTCAAGAAGAAGAAAATCATCAACTTGAAGAATTCACTGCCAGCAGTGGGTACAATAGGCTAAATAATGCCTCTTTCTCCACACCGCAGTCACTGAATTATCAAGAAATGGAACTGTCGCAGCTGCCACCAAATTCAATGTCGCAGCTAGTATCAAAAAACACTTCGCAAGAAGAAGAAAATCATCAACTTGAAGAATTCACTGCCAGCAGTGGTTACAATAGGCTAAATAATGCCTCTTTCTCCACACCGCAGTCACTGAATTATCAAGAAATGGAATTGTTGCAGCTGCCACCAAATTCAATGTCGCAGCTAGTAGCAAAAAACACTTCGCAAGAAGAAGAAAATCATCAACTTGAAGAATTCACTGCCAGCAGTGGTTACAATAGGCTAAATAATGCCTCTTTCTCCACACCGCAGTCACTGAATTATCAAGAAATGGAATTGTTGCAGCTGCCACCAAATTCAATGTCGCAGCTAGTAGCAAAAAATACTTCGCAAGAAGAAGAAAAATCATCAACTTGAAGAATTCACTGCCAGCAGTGGTTACAATAGGCTAAATAATGCCTTTTTCTCCACACCGCAGTTACTGAATTATCAAGAAATTGAATTGTTGCAGCTGCCACCAAATCAATGTCGCAGCTAGTAGCAAAAAACACTTCGCAAGAAGAAGAAAATCATCAACTTGAAGAATTCACTGCCAGCAGTGGTTACAATAGGCTAAATAATGCCTCTTTCTCCACACCGCAGTCACTGAATATCAAGAAATGGAACTGTCGCAGCTGCCACCAAATTCAATGTCGCAGCTAGTATCAAAAAACACTTCTCAAGAAGAAGAAAATCATCAATTTGAAGAATTCACTGCCAGCAGTGGTTACAATAGGCTAAATTATGCCTCTTTCTCCACACCGCCGTCACCGAATTATCAAGAAATGGAATTGTCATACTCTAACAGTTCTATTGATAATTGTGATTTTTTGAATTTTCAATTTGACAGTGAGCAAGTAATTGACCTGATCAATTCACCAAGGGCTTTCCTGGATGAAAACTCTCTCGAAGAGACAGGACAAACCCATACACCTGTGGCTTTAACTCATTAAAGTCAGATTAAATATTCAAAGAACTGCTACTTGAGAATATTGCTTAAGTAGCGTAAACAGCAGCAAATCAAATCCTCTATGAGGTATGATTGTTAATTTACTATTGTTGATATGGTGATGATGCTTCACTAATGTTGTATTTATTCGAAACTCTGTGATCTTAAGTAACGTATGTAAAAAAAAAAAACTATCAATTCCTCTAGGAAGAATGTACTATTATTATTGGTAATGTAATGTAACAAATGTATGTAATCTTTTGAGAATTTTTATGCATACAGAATTGTTGTTTAGAGTAATTGATACTCCACTTGGTTTATCATATACATCTGTTAGTTATCTATGTGTAGCATATGGCCAAGTTGTAAGATTTCAGTTTGTTAAACAAGGCCAGAGGAGATTTAACGAGATGTGGGGTGAGATACGATGATTTTTTTGTCTCGAAAAAAAGAATCGAGATGATTTTATGTTTCGATTATATAAAAGAGATGAGATTTAGATTAACAAATCTCGATCCATCCCGTCCAATTGTAAATCTTAAATCTACTAGAATCTCCTCTTTATAAAAATCGATCAAAACGCAATGTTATTGTTCATAATGTAGATCAACAACGATTTCCTAAAGCAAAACAAGCATCAGGCGTGTGGTTATTTCCTTCCTTATTTTTTGGGCTAAATTATATATATACAAACAAACACACACTACATATTGATATATTTTGATGAAAAAATTACCTTGATATTTATAAGAGAGATTGATTTCAAACAATCCTTTTTCAACTAATATCGCCTTCATTTGAGCTTCAAATCACAATATGTAAAAATCTATATGCACTTACCATTTACCCTTACAACTTTTATTAAGGAAACTCTCTTAAATTCAAAATTCTACAAGGTTGGAATTGGCTCTAAAATAACTGCGTTGCATATACTACATCCTAAAAATGTGAGTGTGCTCGCAAAAAAAAAAAAAATAGAGTATTCATTAAAATATAAATGAGTGATTGAAATAAATCAAAATGACTTTCACTGAACTTACTAAAATGTGATTGTGTTTATTAAAATATGATTGTTTTCGTAACCTATTTTTTCCTCGAAACATGTCAAAATTTATTACTAATTGAAAAGCTTATTATTTATAAATTAATGATATATAATTTTTGGCCAAGTTGTAAGATTTCAGTTTGTTAAACAAGGCCAGAGGAGATTTAACGAGATGCGGGGTAGGATAAGATGATTTTTTTGTCTCGAAAAAAAGAATCTGAGATGATTTTATGTTTCGATTGTATAAAAGGGATGAGATTTAGATTAACAAATCTCGATCCATCTCGTCCAATTGTAAATCCTAAATGCTAGAATCCCTTCATGAAAATCGATCAAAGCGCAATGTTATTGTTCACAATGTAGATCAACAACGATTTCGTAAAGCAAAACAAGCATCAGGCGCGTAGTTATTTCCTTATTTTTTGGCTAAATTTTTTATATATATAGAGATGGGTTCAAGTTACACCTGATGTAACTCTAAAATAGTTACACCTTTTTTAAGCCCTTTGATTTAAGTAGATCCAATGGTTTAAAAAAATCCTCATTATTACATATATTTTAATAAAATCACATTAATAATCTTCATTTATTACTTGTTTTTTTCCGGTACACACTCTCTTTTTTTTTTTAAACCTGCTTTTCTCTCTCTCAATCTCCTCTTCCTCCATTGCTCCTCCACTTCCACCTCCACAAGATGCCGACAGAAAAAGAAGAAAGAAAATAAAAACCAAGCTGAACTGTGGGTGTGTGTGAGTACTCTGTTTCTTGGGTCACCATTATTTTAGCTCATAGCAATTACAAGTTTTCTCTTTCTTTCTCTCTCAAGGTCAAATATTTTTCCTTTTTTTGTTTATTTATTTTAATGTAATTCTTTATCTGGGTTGACTCTCTGCATTGTTCCACCATTGTTCAGGTTGCTGCCAGAAATTTTTTTTTTAAAAAAAACCAATTGCATTAACGTGTTGTGAGTACTCTATTTCTATTGTGAGTACTATATTTCTATTGTGAGTACAAATTACATTAAAGCTCAACCATTGTCATTTTAAACATTTTTATTTAAAATATTTGCATATTTTTTATTTGTGTTCATTATTTGTATTGGTTCTTATAGTTACTAAATCGCAAATGGAATGTGAAAAGTTATATGATGTTCCAAACAATTCGAGATCATCAGAGCAAGAGTTACCGCTTGAAGATTTTGGTGATTGTGAGTTGAAATCCAAGCCATATGTCGGAATGCAATTTGACTCCCTTGATGATGTTGAAACTTTTTACAAAGAATTTGCCAAAAAAGAAGGTTTTGGAATCCGTATCCGTACAAGTAAAAAAGCACCCAGAAGTGATGATGTAACAAGTCGTATTTATGTATGTTGTAGTGAAGGGCAGCGCAAAATAAAAAATGCATTAGACGGTGGTTTGAGTAGAGATGATGAAAACAAGGCCCGTAGAAGTTGCTCAAGTCTTAGAACTGGATGTGAAGCAATGCTTAGGGTCATGAAGAATAAGAAGTTGCAAAAATGGGTTGTGAAGGGATTTGAAAACAACCACAATCATGGTATTATTAGTCCAAAAAGTGTGACATACCTCCGATGCCACAAAAAAATGTCTACTGTTGCCAAGAGTCTAGTTGAAAAATTTGGTGAAGAAGGTCTTCCAACAGGAAAAGTTGCCATGATGTTCAATGTAGGTGACCAGACATTTACAAGTAGAGATTGTTGGAATCACTTGAGAGATGTTAGGGAAAAAAATCTAGATGCTGGAGATGCCTCAGCGGTCCTCAATTATTGCCAAAAACAACAAGCTCAAAACTCCAATTTCTTTTATGCAATTCAATGTGATGATGTTGGCCATATGGTTAATTTTTTTGGGTGGATGCACGATCAAGAATGGCTTATCAATACTTTGGGGATGTAGTGACATTTGACACAACTTACAAAACAAACAAGTATGATATGCCATTTGCTCCTTTTACGGGGTTAAACCATCATTGTCAATCAATTTTATTGGTTGTGCATTGTGCAAGATGAAACAGAACAAACTTTTTTGTGGCTATTTGAAACTTGGCTTCAAGCAATGTGGGGGAAGGAACCAAAATCTATTATTACGGATCAAGAATTAGCCATTGCAAAGGTATTCCCAAGAACTCGTCATCGTCTTTGTCTTTGGCATATCATGAAGAAATTTCCAGAGAAACTTTCCCATATATATCATAAGAAGTCAATATTCAAACGTGAGTTGAAGAGATGCATACGTGAGTCACCCAGTGTGGAAAAATTTGAGCAAGCTTGGAAAAGCCTAATATTGACTTATAGCTTGGAGAGAAATGAATGGCTTGAAGGATTATATAATATTCGACAGTCATGGGTACCGGTTTACAATAGAAATACTTTCTTTGCAGGAATGAACACTACCCAGAGAAGTGACAGCATCAATGCGTTCTTTGACTCCTTTGTTAACTCAAGAACTACATTAAAGGATTTTGTGGTTAAATTTGCAAAGGCGGTGGACAGTCGTTATAAAAAAGAAAGGAAGGAAGACTTTGATTCAAGACATAAAACACCTTCTTTAGTAATTGGCTCAAAAATAGAGCATCAAGCTGCTTCTATATACACGAGAACCATATTTACAAAGTTCCAAAAAGATTGGTGAGTAGTAATCACTTTACAAAGGAAAAGGTTGAGAAAAATGGAACTTTTTATAGGTACAAAGTAACAAGTTCCTTTGATCCATGTGATGCATTTATTGTGAAGCTAAATTTGGAATCAAAAGTCTGTGAATGTGACTGCCAACTTTTTGAGTTTATGGGAATTATTTGTAGGCACATGTTATTAATCTTTCAGGTTAAAAATATTTTTCAGATTCCAAGCCACTACATCCTACAACGTTGGACAAAAGAAGCAAATAAAGAACTCAAAAGTGTTGAATATAGATCAAGCTTTGAGGATGAACATCAAATGTCAAGAGCCTTACGAAGCATCCATGTTTGTCAACGTGTAATTCAATTGTCTAACCTTGCTGAAAAATCTGAAGATATATATAAAATGATAATCTCAGACTTAGACAACACCCTTAAGAAAGCTTTTGGAATGGAAAATGAATTGCTTGAAGATAAGGAAGATGATGAAATGGATATGCATCACAAGAGTGGTGAATCAGCTGACATTGTTGAAGTAGAAGACTGCTCTGTCATTGTTCCTTTGAATATAAAAGATCCACATGTATCACAAACCAAAGGTCGAAAGAAAAGTACTGAGAAACAGGGTTGTGGTGGGAGAATTAAAGGTGGGCTTGAAATATCCTTAGCTCGTGCAACGATAAAAAGACGATCTTGTCAACTTTGTGGGGGTTATGGTCATAATCGTCGTACTTGTAAACAATATAATGGCGAAGGAAGTGATTACACCAAGATGAGAAAACATTACAGAGGTTGATGACAATGATATTGATGATTTAGCATAAAGTGAGTTCTTTCTTTACTTTTCGAGTTTTTTTTAAGAATTTTTATTGTAATAATATATATCTCATGTTTCAAATTTACTTATACCTTTTTTTGTTCTACTGTAGGTACATGTGGCTGAAGAGAATCACAAAATTACCATTCCTTGGTGGAATTTATTTATATATATTGAGTCCAAGAAGCTGAAGGAACTATGTTTAAGGACCTCTGTTGTTAATCATGATAAAATAGTTTTATTTGGTTTTTTTTTTTTTTGAAGGACTTATGTTGGAATAATAATTTTGATTCAATTTAATGTCATTAACAATATGTTTGTAACCCCACGTTTGAATTACTGTAACCCCACATTTTTTATTCATAAAAGATATGCTACCTAGCATAATTTCAAAAAAAAAATAATAAGATATGCTAGGGCGCATAATTAGCAGAACTTCAAAAAAAATAAAATAAAGATATGCTGGGCGCATAAAAGATATGCTACCTAGCATAATTTCAAAAAAAAAAAAAAAAAGATATGCTAGGGTACGCATAACTAGCATAACTTCAAAAAAAAAAAAAAAAAAAAGATATATGCTCCCTAGCATAACTTCATTTTTTTTAACATTTTTGTATTAACTTGTTGATGTGATAGAGAGAGAGAAAAGCAGGTTTAAAAAAGAGAGAGTGTGTACCGAAAAAACAAGTAATAAATGAAGATAATTAATGTGATTTTATTAAAAATATATGTAATAATGAGGATTTTTTTTTAACCATTGGATCTACTTAATCCAATGACTTAAAAAGGTGTAACTCTTTAGAAAAAAAATCCTCATTATTACATATTTTTAATAAAATCACATTAATTATCTTCATTTATTACTTTTTTTTTCGGTACACACTCTCTCTCTTTTTTAAACCTGTTTCTCTCTCTCTATCACATCAACAAGTTAATACAAAAATGCTAAAAAAAAATGAAGTTATGCTAGGGAGCATATATCTTTTTTTTTTTTTTTTGAAGTTATGCTAGTTATGCGCCCTAGCATATCTTTTTTTTTTTTTTTTTTTGAAATTATGCTAGGTAGCATATCTTTATTTTTATTTTTTTTGAAGTTGTGCTAATTATGCGCCCTAGCATATCTTTAATTATTTTTTTTTGAAATTATGCTAGGTAGCATATCTTTTATGAATAAAAAATGTGGGGTTACAGTAATTCAAACGTGGGGGTTACAAACATATTGTTAATGACATTAAATTGAATCAAAAATATTATTCCAACATAAGTCCTTCAAAAAAAAAAAAAAACCAAATAAAACTATTTTATCATGATTAACAACAGAGGTCCTTAAACATAGTTCCTTCAGCTACTTGGACTCAATATATATATAAATAAATTCCACCAAGGAATGGTAATTTTGTGATTCTCTTCAGCCACATGTACCTACAGTAGAACAAAAAAAAAGGTATAAGTAAATTTGAAACATGAGATATATATTATTACAATAAAAATTCTTAAAAAAAAAACTCGAAAAAAATAAAGAAAGAACTCACTTTATGCTAAATCATCAATATCATTGTCATCAACCTCTGTAATGTTTTCTTCATCTTGGTAATCACTTCCTTCGCCATTATATTGTTTACAAGTACGACGATTATGACCATAACCCCCACAAAGTTGACAAGATCGTCTTTTTATCGTTGCACGAGCTAAGGATATTTCAAGCCCACCTTTAATTCTCCCACCACAACCCTGTTTCTCAGTATTTTTCTTTCGACCTTTGGTTTGTGATACATGTGGATCTTTTATATTCAAAGGAACAATGACAGAGCAGTCTTCTACTTCAACAATGTCAGCTGATTCACCACTCTTGTGATGCATATCCATTTCATCATCTTCCTTATCTTCAAGCAATTCATTTTCCATTCCAAAAGCTTTCTTAAGGGTGTGTCTAAGTCTGAGATTATCATTTTATATATATCTTCAGATTTTTCAGCAAGGTTAGACAATTGAATTACACGTTGACAAACATGGATGCTTCGTAAGGCTCTTGACATTTGATGCTCATCCTCAAAGCTTGATCTATATTCAACACTTTTGAGTTCTTTATTTGCTTCTTTTGTCCAACGTTGTAGGATGTAGTGGCTTGGAATCTGAAAAATATTTTTAACCTGAAAGATTAATAACATGTGCCTACAAATAATTCCCATAAACTCAAAAAGTTGGCAGTCACATTCACAGACTTTTGATTCCAAATTTAGCTTCACAATAAATGCATCACATGGATCAAAGGAACTTGTTACTTTGTACCTATAAAAAGTTCCATTTTTCTCAACCTTTTCCTTTGTAAAGTGATTACTACTCACCAATTCTTTTTGGAACTTTGTAAATATGGTTCTCGTGTATATAGAAGCAGCTTGATGCTCTATTTTTGAGCCAATTACTAAAGAAGGTGTTTTATGTCTTGAATCAAAGTCTTCCTTCCTTTCTTTTTTATAACGACTGTCCACCGCCTTTGCAAATTTAACCACAAAATCCTTTAATGTAGTTCTTGAGTTAACAAAGGAGTCAAATAACGCATTGATGCTTTCACTTCTCTGGGTAGTGTTCATTCCTGCAAAGAAAGTATTTCTATTGTAAACCGGTACCCATGACTTTCGAATATTATATAATCCTTCAAGCCATTCATTTCTCTCCAAGCCATAAGTCAATATTAGGCTTTTCCAAGCTGCTCAAATTTTTCCACACTGGGGTGACTCACGTATGCATCTCTTCAACTCACGTTTGAATATTGACTTCTTATGATATATATGGGAAAGTTTCTCTTGAAATTTCTTCATGATATGCCAAAGACAAAGACGATGACGAGTTCTTGGGAATACCTTTGCAATGGCTGCACCCATGGCTAAATCTCGATCCGTAATAATAGATTTTGGTTCCTTCCCCCACATTGCTTGAAGCCAAGTTTCAAATAGCCACACAAAAGTTTGTTCTGTGCATCTTGCAACAATGCACAATCAAATAAAATTGATTGACAATGATGGTTTAACCCCGTAAAAGGAGCAAATGGCATATCATACTTGTTTGTTTTGTAAGTTGTGTCAAATGTCACTACATTCCCAAAGTATTGATAAGCCATTCTTGATCGTGCATCCACCCAAAAAAATTAACCATATGGCCAACATCATCACATTGAATTGCATAAAAGAAATTGGAGTTTTGAGCTTGTTGTTTTTGGCAATAATTGAGGACCGCTGAGGCATCTCCAGCATCTAGATTTTTCCCCTAACATCTCTCAAGTGATTCCAACAATCTCTACTTGTAAATGTCTGGTCACCTACATTGAACATCATGGCAACTTTTCCTGTTGGAAGACCTTCTTCACCAAATTTTTCAACTAGACTCTTGGCAACAGTAGACATTTTTTTGTGGCATCGGAGGTATGTCACATTTTTTGGACTAATAATACCATGATTGTGGTTGTTTTCAAATCCCTTCACAACCCATTTTTGCAACTTCTTATTCTTCATGACCCTAAGCATTGCTTCACATCCAGTTCTAAGACTTGAGCAACTTCTACGGGCCTTGTTTTCATCATCTCTACTCAAACCACCGTCTAATGTATTTTTTATTTTGCGCTGCCCTTCACTACAACATACATAAATACGACTTGTTACATCATCACTTCTGGGTGCTTTTTTACTTGTACGGATACGGATTCCAAAACCTTCTTTTTTGGCAAATTCTTTGTAAAAAGTTTCAACATCATCAAGGGAGTCAAATTGCATTCCGACATATGGCTTGGATTTCAACTCACAATCACCAAAATCTTCAAGCGGTAACTCTTGCTCTGATGATCTCGAATTGTTTGGAACATCATATAACTTTTCACATTCCATTTGCGATTTAGTAACTATAAGAACCAATACAAATAATGAACACAAATAAAAAATATGCAAATATTTTAAATAAAAATGTTTAAAATGACAATGGTTGAGCTTTAATGTAATTTGTACTCACAATAGAAATATAGTACTCACAACAGAAATAGAGTACTCACAACACGTTAATGCAATTGGTTTTTTTAAAAAAAATTTCTGGCAGCAACCTGGAACAATGGTGGAACAATGCAGAGAGTCAACCCAGATAAAGAATTACATTAAAATAAATAAACAAAAAAAAGGAAAAATATTTGACCTTGAGAGAGAAAGAAAGAGAACCAACTTGTAATTGCTATGAGCTAAAATAATGGTGACCCAAGAAACAGAGTACTCACACACACCCACAGTTCAGCTTGGTTTTTATTTTCTTTCTTCTTTTTTTGTCGGCATCTTGTGGAGGTGGAAGTGGAGGCGCAATGGAGGAAGAGGAGATTGAGAGAGAGAAAAGCAGGTTTAAAAAAGAGAGAGAGTGTGTACCGAAAAAAAAAACAAGTAATAAATGAAGATAATTAATGTGATTTTATTAAAAATATATGTAATAATGAGGATTTTTTTAAACCATTGGATCTACTTAAATCAAATGGCTTAAAAAATGTGTAACTCTTTTAGAGTTACATCAGGTGTAACTTGAACCCATCTATATATATATATATACTAGTTTTTGCCCGTGCCTACGGCATGGCACGGTGTTACAGAATTAAATGATTTTATTTTTTAATTAAATGATGTATGTGCCTACGGCATGTGTTACAGTATTTGGCCCGTGCTTACGGCACGGTATTACAGAATTAAATGATTTATTTTAACTTTCTATTTTTAATTTGAAAATTTGAAAATATACTTCATATTAAAATATCGAATATTATAAGTACTTCATATTAAAATATCGAATAATTATAAGTACTCTCTCAATACTAATTTTTTATGTTTTAAGTACAAAATAATAAAATTATATTACAAATATTTTGAATTTATTATTTTAAATTAAAAAATGAAAATGAAAATCTTGTGTTGAAGAAAGAATACCCAAAAAGCATTAACTTGAATTGTTGCAGAAGAAGAAGATTCTGGAATAGCGAATGGAATGTCATCTAAAACCAGCCAATCCGAGCAAATTACTTCTGCGAAAGTGGGGACACGATTCTTTGGGAGAGACTACTCATTAGTTTTTGTTGTAAATTTACCAAAAACAACATTTTCAAATCATAAGGTGTCTTTACTCACTAATAAAAACGTCACAAATATATAAATTTACAATCACTTCATATCGAATATAATATTTAAAATACCCTAAAAATTCAAATTTTATTAGAAATACGTCAAACAATATAAATTATGTACACTACTTAATATACATAACTAATCAAAAATTGAATTTACACTTAAAAATTATTAAATATATTGGAGGTGATGACTCCCACAACAAGCCAATGAAATAATGTCCTTCCCAGAAATACCAAAAGATAAAGCAAAGCAACGCTTCTTTTAGAATATATGCGAGAGGGACTCGTAACTGAATAAAGAAAAAAAAAACATAAAAAGAAAATGGTGGGGGCTCATCCTACTTGGGCAACACGTTCATACTTTTACATTTGTATGTAATTTTTTTAATCCTTATAATAACGATTGCATATTTTATTAACTTCTTGAAAAAATCACATTAACGGGAGTAATTATTTGATGCAATAGAGATAATATATTGGTTATATGATACCATCCGTTTTTTACTCTTATTTTTTACAAAAAAAATATTTTCATCACTCAATCTTGTAACCTGTAAATCGATAGTTAAATAATATTACCTTTACACCAAAGCTGAAAGATGATAATCAACATAAATATAATCTTTAAATCATGTACCCTCACTATTCTAACTTAACACTGAAGTCAAGCCAATGGATAGTACCCGACCGTCAACACTTTATTTTGCCTATAAATAACACAAATGATCAGCCATTTGTAAAATTTGCATGAAAAAAATTACAGAAGCTCTTGGCATTCTCTCTCTTCTTTGTGTCAGAATCAGAAATGAACAGTCTCGTGGGGTTCAGATTCAAGCCAACTGATGATGAAATTATTCGTCTCCTGAAGAAGAAGAGGCTTGACCCTGATTTCTCTGTCCATACCATTACTGAAATTAAGTTCTACAACTTTGAGCCTGGGTTACCCGGTAAAGTATCCATTAACAAGTAGTATTCGATCTCGATCTTTGATTTAGTTTTGTGAAATTCTCATTTGTTTTAAACCCAGAAGATTGATTTACATATTAAAAGAAACCCAAAAATTTTAAACGAATATAATTTTGTAGTTTGAACTGGACAATTTTTGTGATGCAGGGTTTTGTGAGATTCAGTCTCAAGAAGAAGTGTGGTATTTCTACTGTGAGCCTTATTACAAGTATGCCAAAAGTAAACGAGCAACATAGAAGAACAAAGACGGGATACTGGAAAGTCAGGTTCTAAAATGAAGGCCAAGAAAAGCCGCGAGGAGATTGGTACCAAAAAGATTCTGTCTTTTTGCAGTTCTAAGAACCCTAATACAGAATGGGTAATGCACAAATCGATGTGGAAGACGACCCTCTTACAAGGTATGAGCTTTGTCTAGAATCCATTACTTATTTCTGAATTTTATTTTTTATAATAATTTTGTTTTAGTGTAAAGTAATTGATAACTCAGCATTGAATATGGTGAACTTATTTTAATTCTCTGTTTAATTTGTGTAGAAGAAACTTTGTTATATGTCGCCTTGAAAGAAAACGGGATACCAAGCTTGGTATGTCAGCTAGTGATGAATATCAATCAAGTTCAGATTTGGCTTCTTGTTTCCACCATTGATGTTTCAGAAAATGTTTTCATGGAATCTGTTATTCCACTGGATCAACCTGTGGATTCTCATAGAAGTCCTGTTGCGGAAAATACGGACAATTCGATTTCTCATTCTAGAAATGGAGAAAGGACTTCCCTTGAATCAGATACCAAAATCAGCATTTGGTTGTCCGTTGAGAAATCATGATT